>NW_020769374.1:222016-290998 GCF_900518735.1 Pseudonaja textilis | reverse complement strand
GACTTGATTGGGTGGGGGCTTGGCTGTGTTCTGATTGGGTGGGGGTGTGTTCTCATTGGTAGGGGGTTTGGCTGTGTTCTGATTGGTTGGGGGGTTGGCCATGTTCTGATTGGCTGGAGGCATGTTCCGTTCAGGTGGGGGCTTGGTTGTGCTCAGGTTAGTCTTAGTTGCTGGGGGATTTGAGTTGGTGAGCTGTGATCTTGCTGTTTGGCTTCGAGTTTTTGGTCATGCCGCATCTTCATGGTGGGTGTCGGTTTGCTTCATGTATGGCTCGGAGGGGTTTGAAGTGGGTAGTGATGCAGCTGCAGTGCAGCTTCTGGTCCGTGGTCGTGTCTCATCTTCTATGTGGGTGTGAGTCTGCTTTCTGCGTGGAAGTGTGGTGGCGGCATCTTGTGTGGCCCTTATGGGTGTGGGTCTGGTGTCATTCTTCATGTTAGGTACTTGTCTGTTCATGAGGGCAGGTTTCCAAATGGCTGGTAGGCGGGAGGTGTCATCTCGTTTATTCATGCTGTGTGGACGTTTTTCTATCTCTATGGCTTCTCTGATTATTCTGCTGCTGGAGTGTTCAGTTTTGGCGATAGTTCTGGTATTTTTAAAGTCAATCTCATGTCCTGTGGCTTTGAGGTGTTGGACCAGAGAAGAGGTTGGTTCTTCTTTTGTGTATACACACACACACACACACACACACACACACACACACACATACATACATACATATTTGTTTTCTTAAGTTTTTGCGGGTACTTACATGTATGGCATTCAGCTTTGTTCGAGTATTTTCCCACGTCACTGCAGTTGTGCTTCCAAAGCTGCAGCAACGTTTCGGCAGAATCTCATCTGCCATCATCAGGCCAGTAATGGGTACTCTGAAAATTTTGAACTATGCATTGCAGTTAAGGCACCCTGGCAAGCATGCAGAAAAACAATTTAAAAAGTACGTACATACATACATACATACATACATACATACATACATACACACACAGCAAAGTTGAAAGTTGGCTTTCATGCCTGAGGCAGGACTAGGATTTAACACTCTCCTGGCTTCTAACGTGGTGCTTTAATCACTAGACCAAACAGGCTCTTTTTGAATGAGACTGGTCTTTTAAGATTAATTACAGGCATTTCATCATATTAACTAAATTTAATCTCAACAAACAACTTTGAACCATTGTCTATTATATGGTATGATTGCTATGATGATTATATAGTTAAAATAATATTCTTGAAACTGGACAGAATCCTTGATTGTGAAAAATATCAACAGAAAATTCTAATTGCTCTGTATCTTATCAGTTGCACTGGTTCTTAAAAATATATATAATCAAATTTTGTCTTCTTTGCTAGAATATAAATCTGATCCACTATCTCTTTTAAAATGGGACAAATAATAACTAACAGACAAAATATATTTCAGAAACGTTCTGCTGTCGTTGTTTTGCTGCGGATTCTTCTTAAAATAAGGCTGTTCAGCTCCTTTCAATTTTAGCCATATTAAAGCTTTTCTAAAGTGTGTGGAATACTTTTATGTCGCCTGCCCAGCAGTTTTCTGCTATTTTAAGATTTCAAAAGGCCACCAGCATATCATAGTGACCTTTTCTCTCCACTTTCAGTTAGGAGAACACTTTCATTGAAGTTGAGCTCATGGAGCAATGCATCAGTCTGTTTGCTTTCAAACAACAGGGATTCCCATCTCCTTGTATAGCTAGTCTTGAGCATTTCATTCTCCATTATTAAGTCTGTAATTCTGGAATAAAATAGAGCCTGAGCACTGGAATGCCCACTGGATTTTTAAACGATTTTCATTTTCTTTCTCATAAATATTTTATCATGAATGATGATGAAGGCTGCAACATTTGGCAACTGCTTAATGAATGTCAGAGTAGGATAACAGAATTACCATATATAGAATTGTGGAAGTGCTTATGTATTTAAAACTACTGTATGGTAACATTTGGTAAATTAATTAATAGAGACTGGATTTAGGTTTCATTGATTCATCCTGTATTTATCCCTATCCGCTCAAGGTTTTGTTGCTGTTCTTGCTGTTTGTATTTTAAAAATATTGGGAAATGTGCATTCATTCACCATATGGAACTTTCTATATTTCAATATGGAATATACAGAGTTTTGATATGTTATTTTCCCTAAGGTAAACTTTGGAGATATATTCCAGTCTTCCTGAAAATATGCTAGGTTGTGCAAGTTTTTAAGCAGAAAATGGCATCTGTGGGAAATTCAGTTCATTGGTGCTCATTCATTTATATCAGAGGTGAACCAAATGGAGCTGGCAGCAGATTCGGACAGTGAGGAGGTTGGGGAGGAACATGGGCCAATCCTGGAGTCTGGGGAAAGCTCTGATGAGTGCTGTGCGTCAGAGGCAGAGATGAGGCCAGGGCCATCTGACAGTTATCAGCTGCCTTTGAGTCAGACATCAGTGAGGCAGAAGAACAGCTGGAGCCTGTTCCCAATGTGCACATGCACAGATTTGCAGGAAGAAGGGAACAGCTGAAGAACAAGGGCCAACTTGGGAGTAAAGCCACAGGTGGATGGTGAATGGCCTCTCCCCTAGAGTATAAAAGAAGGGCAAAAGGGGAATGGGGCTTTGCAGGAGACAATTAGCTCATTCGGGCATGCTTGCCAAGTATTGCGGCGTCTTAAAATATCAGTCTGACCACTCTCCAAGCCTGATAAAGGTCTGTAATTGGGAACTATCTTGAAAGACTGTTGGCCAGGACTTTGTTGGAGAAGAAATTAATTGTAAATTAAATAAAAGGGGTTTATCAGGACGGGGACTCAGCTTCATGCTGTTGGGAAAGCCTAGGTCAGAACACCAAAACTTTAGTATTACATTCACTAACCAATGTCACAAATATTAATAATTTGTAGAGATGTAATGAAATAGGTAAAATTACAGACAGTAGGCAGGCTGTTTATTTATTTATTTTAATTTTAATTTAAATATCCAGGCAGTGCAACCAAACTTTGATTTACATGCTGAGATATGTGTCTGTGTGTACTTGTTTAGATGTTCCATGAGATGCTGGGTACTAACACATACGACTTGTTGTTATGGCTGTTGCCTACAGTCTGTAGAAAATACAGTATTAGTAAAGCATAGGAAAAACATGTGACCTAAGCATAACTTTTCAAGTTATAACTTCTTCACATAAAAATTCATCTTAACTGCACCCTTGAAAATAACTGGGAGTAAAATATTAAAGTATAATAGTAGAAAAGCTTTTTAAAATAATTATGTGCAATCAGTTCATCAAAGTACCTAGCTGCTTTGAAACTATTCTGTTGCTTCCATCATTCAGCACACTTCAACGTTGGGCTATGTTGAGTGTGGTGTTCCATAGCCAGAGGATTGCACTAGGCTACTCATAAATCAAAATGAGCAGATCTGTAGACAATATTAAAAAAATTAGCTTTATCAAAAATGTAAACGTAATAAGCTACATTTTGTTAAAACAATTTCTTTCTTTCTTTCCTTTCTTTCCTCCATCCGTCCCTCCATCCCTTCCTCCCTTCCTAAAATTCTTGCTGGCTTCTCAGTGTGGGGAAGAAAGTAGGCAGTTGCAAGTCTAAGAACACCAGGAATAAGTGGCAACTGCCAGGTAGGGAGGAAGCAAGGAATGCATTTAAATATGGGGTGGGAGTGGTACATCAATGTATGAGGTGTGCCATGTGGAATAGAATGGAATAGAATAGAATACTTTATTGGCCAAGTGGGATTGGACACACAAGGAATTTGTTTTGGTGCAGGTGCTCTCAGTATACATAAAGAAAAGGTACATTCGTTAAGCATCAAGAATCATAACGTACGACACTCAATGATAGTCATAGGGTACAATCAACAATCAAATCATACAAGGAAACAGTCAATATAAATTGTAAGGATACAAGTGATAAAGTTACAGTCATATAGTCACAAGTGGGAAGGGATGGGTGATAAAGAGTGATGAGAAGATTAACAGTAATAGTAGTGTAAATAGTTGGACAGTTTGTAAATAGTTGAACAGTGTTGAGGGAATTATGTGTTTAGCAGAGTGATGGCTTTCGGGGAAAAACTGTTCTTGTGTCTACCCTGTTTCTCCAACAATACGGCCTCCCACAATAGGAAGTTCCAGCATGTTTTATAGGCATGAAATGAAATTAAGCTCCTCCCCCCAAATTAAGGCCTATATTAAAACATGCGAAATGGGGGGGAATGGTGGGGGGGCTTGCCATTAGGAAGTACTTTTGTTGCACACCCGGATATGGTGCTGCCTGCGTTGACCCCAATACGAAGTGCCCCACCAACGCCGAGGTCAACATCCAAGCCATCGCCGCCCGCCCACCCAAAGATGCAAAGGGGGGAAATTAAGTCACCCCTGAAAAGACGGCCTAGCCATTTTTTCGGGGCTCAAAAAAAAAAAAATAAGACCCAGCCTTATTATATGAGAAACACGGTAGTTGTTCTGGTGTGCAGTGCTCTATAGCGTTGTTTTGAGGGAAGGAGTTGAAACTGTTTATGTCCGGGATATGTAGGGTCTGTAAATATTTTCACAGCCCTCTTTTTGACTCGTGCAGTACACAGGTCCTTGATTGAAGGCAGGTTGGTAGTAATTGGTTTTTTCTGCAGTCCTAATTACCCTCTGAAGTCTGTGTCTGTCTTGTTGGGTTGCAGAACCATACCAGACAGTTATAGAGGTGCAGATGACAGACTCAATCATTCCTCTGTAGAACTCCTTGGGCAGTTTGAGCTTTCTGAGTTGAATTGTGGGTTGGGAAGGGTGCATATAAGAGATATCAGGCATCTCAGATAGGGTGTATGGGGGTTCAGAAGAGGTGCTGCATGAGTGAGGAAAGGTATGCAATGAATTATAGGGATCAGGGATGACTGGATAATGAGCATGAGGTACTGCATGAGTCAGTGAAGGTGTACAGGAGGTGTATGGGGATGCAGAAGAGGTGATGAGGAGGCCAGGGAAGGCATGCCAGGGGGAGCACATTCCTCCTCATTCCTTCCTCCCTGTTCCTCCCTCCCCTTCCTCCCTCCCTCCCTCCCTCCCTAATCTTCTTCCCTGTCACAACATTTCCAAATTTCATTCCATTTGCAATTATCGATCCCAGAGTTCGGAGTCATTCTGTAAGCTAGCCAATTTGAGGCTAAATAATTTATTGCCCTCCAACGTACTATTTTCCCAGTTAAAAGTAACGGAATGAGAGTTTTAGTAGTATATAGATTTATGAGTATACGGTATATTTTTCCACCAAACATTCAAGAGCAAACAGTAGTCTGAACTGAAACATCTGGTTCTAAATATCAGCCGGATTATTTGCCACTATGTTGCCAAAATATTACAATTTCCCAGAATGAATGGCATGAAGCTGGCTAAACATGCTTAAATGACGGATTGGCCAATAGTTACAATTCCTTCCTTCCCTAAAGATACTGTAGATATCAGATGCCAGACACCCCCACCCTCCAATTTTAGATTCAGGCAGATTTGTCAGCACAAGTGAAAAGCAGAGCCAACAATTACAGCCATCAATCTGCATTATTCTTAATCAGTTCTGGGAATAAGCAATCATAGCCAGATCCCTTTCCAGGTGGTTGATTTAGATATTTCTAGGTTTAACTGTTTAATTAACATGTGTTTGTTTGTCTGTCTGTATTTCTGTCTCTCTATTGTCTGTCTGTCTCTCAATCAATCAATCTATCATATATCTCAGTTGACATAGAAACCAGATATAAATGGAATCCATAATCCTCTAGGTGAAACTTCCCAAGCTGCCAATTTACTCAAAGTGACTGTGCATTTGGCCACATTGGAGCTAGTCTAAAAACAGTTGTAAAGTGGTTGTCTCTCACTTGTTTCCTGATATGCAAGTGCAGACAGATAACTACGGTAGTCTCTATTCGGAGATTTCTAGCAAAGCAAAAATCATGACTTCTCATGGAGGTTATTCCACTGACTGATACCTCACAGTCAGAATTTTTTTCCTTATGCGTAGATTGAACATCCTTCCTTGTAGTTGTATCCTGGTTTTGATTCTGCCTATGGAGCAATAAAGAATCAGTCTACTTGCTCTTTAATACAATGATGTAGAATAGCAAGATAGTATCCAAATAGAGGTTCACATAATTGCATTTCATATTTTTGTCTTGATGAATTGCCAACTTCATTAATATCTGGAGGGTGCTGTTGAAATGGTAGATAATACACATTGTAATTTCCCATAAGTTATGAAACCTGTGGTTAGCTATTTATTGAATCATTTTTTTTTCTGAATCTTGCCATTTGGGGGAATAATCTATGAGAGCGTACATAGCTGGAGGAGATAAATATTTACTGTATAGTAGTTTTAATGCTGTAATTAATGCAGAGCCAGTTTGGTGGAAATCAATCTTCTAAAGTCTACATAGCAAAAGAGACACTATTAAGGCATATTGTACCAGCTGTCTCCAAGGGAAATCTAAGCAAAACGATATTAATTTATATTTCTACCATGGTTGCAATACTGCTCTTCCCATATTTTTTTTACAATGTATTCATATATCATTTATTACTTTCCTCAACAGAATGGTTAGTAAATTCAACAGTGTGTATTTGGGACAAGGAAGCATTTAGCATCGCTATGACTTCCTAAACGTATCTCCATAATTAGGGAAGCAAAAAGGGAACTTCACATATGAGTCATCTTTCAATCTAAGTTCAAAATTGGCTCATGATAATAATTTTCAATAATTTTCTTCAAATATCAAGTGGCTATGCTCTGTGCTGATTTATCACATATACATTTTGGGATTTTCCCCCTCCTCGCCCCCCTTTGTTTTGTTAAATGAAGTAGCTCCATTTGCTGAGAGATTTTTTACAAATAATTTGCTATAGGAAGTCCTCCTTCTCCCCTGTTGTAGAGGAGTATAGACATAGCCTTAAAAATACAGGTAGTATTCAACTTACAATAGTGACCATTCAAAGTTACAGTGGCTATGAAAAATGTAACATATTAACATTTTTCACACGACCATTACAGCATCCCGGTGTGGTCATGTGATCAAAATTTGGATGCTTGGCAACTGGTTCATATTTATGACTGTTGCTGTGTCCCAAGGTAATGTGACCCCCCTTTTGCGACCTTCTGACAAGCTAAGTCAATGAGGAAGCCAAATTCACTTAACAACCACGCTAGTAACTTAACTGCAGTGATTCACTTAACAACCATGGCAAGAAAGGTCATAAAATGGGGTAAAACTCACTTAATAACTGTTTCACTTAGCAAAAGAAATTTTGGGCTCCATTCTGGTCGTAAGTTGAGGACTATCCATTTGCAGAAGCCATGAGTAAAATGGCTTGAATTTAACCCAAGAAATCCAGAGGGTGTAAGAAAGACATTCGAGATTGTTCTGCTTTGCCTCTCTTTAGTTTAAGAGGGAAGAGAAATGCTGTCAGGCTATCAAGATTCTGTCATAGCCTACAGTATATCAATAAAATAAGAGTTCTAATATCTATTTCCTGACCTCTTCTATCCTTAAAGAGCTGGCATCTAGCTTCTTTAAAGCTTTAATGCTATTCCTCTACAGATAGTCCTCAAGATATGGCCATAATGGAGTCTATCCATTGTGATGACTGTAAATTGGTCATTCATGTGACCGACCTTATTTTATCATCTTTTTTTCCAGCTGTCATTAACCATATACTCAGGGGTGGGATTCTACCAGTTCATACCTATTCTCTAGAACAAGTTGTTAACATTCTAAGCAGTTCAGAGAACCAGGTGTTAGAAGAAATTACTGGCCTAATCCTGTAAGGAAGGCAGGAAGGAAACATTCTGGTGTTGCTTACGGAAACTGCCTCTCTGTTAACCCTTATTACATTCTTGGCAGGACTAGACTTCCTGTCTCAGGAACATCTCTGGAGTTTTTTTCCCCTCCTTTGCTGGTACTTTGCTTGTATGGAGTGACCATTCAAAGTTATAATGGCACTGAAAAAAATGACTTATGACCGTTTTTCACACTTACGACTGTTGCAGAATCCCCACTGTCATGAGAGACCAGGCAAGGAGATGCATGCCTCGATGTGAGTGATATTGAGTTGGCCACACCCAGCCAATAACATGACCACCAAGCCATGTCCACCCAGTCACATGACCACCAAGCCACGCTTACCACCTCAGCCACACCCACAGAACTGTTTGTTAAAAAATTGAATCCCACCCCTGCATATAGTGTGGTTGCTAAATGAATGGCACAGTCATTAAGCAAAGCCATGGTTTGCTATTGGGTAGTTTTGCCAAAAACTGGAAGTGAATTCCATCGTAAAATGCAATCATTTGACTGTAGGATGCTGCAAATGGTATGTGACCTGAGGGGGCAGCTGTTGGAAATTTAAAACCAGGACATAAGTATCCTCAAGGAGGTCCATTGTAGCTTCAGATGATCATTAAGTGACTGGTCATAACTCAGTGACTACCTGTATATCAATCTCTAGCCTTGAGAGAAGTTCTCAATTCTAGTGTTCTGGAATGTCACCTTCAGTATCTGGACAGATAAGGATATGCCTACGTATTGCTCTTACACTTCACTTATTCAGTTCACAAAGCTTATTCCTGTCCTTGTTTCATTCTGTATAAAAATAACATTTTGGATTCCTAATGCGATATAAATCCCACAGTACTCTGAAAAAACTAGAGAATCTTACTTGACATTGATCTCAGTAGTTTAGTTTTTTTTTTTCAGTCTTTGCTAAATTAAGTTATCCTGATCAACACAGTGTTTGCAGATGCCAGTAAAATAAAATTACTACAATAAACACTGCAGCTGTTAGATTTGTATTATTGTGGAGAACATAAGTAAATAACATTTGAAATATTAAATTGCTGTTGTATGCATTACAACATCTGTACAAACGTGCAGCAGTTTTATATGTATACACGGAGAAAGAGAGAGAGAATGGTCCTAGTAATTATATTGTAATACATATGAGGCTTGTTCTTTTACTCCAAGTCAAAACTCTTTCATTTTTCTCCCTCTCTTCCTCCCTCTCTCTCTTCCTCCCTCTCTCTCTTCCTCCCTCTCTCTCTCTCTCTCTCTCTCTCTCTCTCACACACACACACACACACGCATGCGCGCGCACACAGTACAAGCATCTTCCAACCCAGTATTTTATTTTATGACAATCTTAGAGCCCTTCCTAATTGTACTCTTGGATTTGGGGCTCACATTCAGAAAAGAAATGGTATTTCTAGCTCTGCCTTGGAGGTATGCTATATGGCCTATCTATCCCGTATCATAATGTCCATTCTCCTCATTGTCCTTTGTTTAATGCAATCCTTATGACACCAAAATGTCGTATACTAATACTGTAGTTAGCTTGTTACTCTGTGAGATTAAACCCTCTACTGGGAATTGAATTCATGGGCCTATTAATTTCCGTTGACAATATACATTTAACTATATACAGTGCATTATGTCATGTCCCCATATATAAGGTTTTATCTGACTTCCAGCCTCTCTCTAATGAAGGGGGATTTCCATTTTTACATAGCATATAACCTATGTGGTGTTTTCTGTTATATTAACTTTCAGGAAACACCAATAAGTTTTGTCCTATTTCTACATCAAAAGGAATTGCCAGAGGGTATTCCCCATAGATGTTGTACCCATATAATGCCTATTATATCCCAAAGAATAACAACTATTATTCATATCTGATGAGTCTCAGTACAATAAAACAGGTTGCATAGCATCTCCTAGTGATCAGTGTGGCTAAAAACGTCACAAGAAATATACTGTGCACAGACACTTTTCAGTATACCACAGTGAAGCAGAAGAAATAGAAGCTGGACTTAATAATCCTTATGGTAAATAGAAGCCAAGAGAATATCTGCATCATAGAATTTAACTATTTAACAAAATGGATTCAAGAAAAGTGGATGATCTTGGGCTTATTTCAAAACAGTAATCTTTTGGTGATGAGTCACAAAAATAGTTTAACTTCATTAAGTTAGATGACAGTTCAGTTTACGCATCTATTATATTAAAAATATGTAGATTCACTATGTTTTGTGTTTGTATATCCCCCCTCCTGTTAATTCAGAACGCCTTCCCTCCTGTCTCTTTCAGCATATCATCCTAAACAAGCTTTTTTTTCCTTCTCCACCAATTTTTTCTTTTTCCTTGTATTCCCTGTCTTTTTTCTCAGCATCATCTCAGAACTCTATTAGAATTAAATCTGCAGTGATTGACATTTGTAATTGCTTCATCCTTGTGTAAGAGATGGGAGTATTTTGTCACTAAGGCACCCACCCCTTGCAACAGAATAAATTCATATTATTATAATTTGCAGGTGGTTAAATGTTTTGAGGGGAAAAATCAAAACTAGTAACTTGAAAAACACATAAATGCTTTCTGTGAACAGTTACAGACAAGCTTTATACATAAGAAAACAATGCATATGCTAATGTAAAATAGACTTAATTCTGTGTCACTGAGGCCAGTCTAGTTAGAGAAGACATTTGCTATTTAAATAACTCCACCATGAATCAAATTTTATGAAGTTGATACTATTTGCTAATTACTATCTTTAAGGGGCATGATGCAAATTATAGAAAACATAGTTGTAGCCATAGTATTTACATACAAAATATGTACATAAAAGTTTATCTTATCTTAAAGGAATTTGTTTTCAGGTGAGTTATACCAGTTGTTACTTATTTGGTGTAAGTAATTAAGACACCAGACTATAGACCAAGAGGCTCTGAGTTCTATCCCAGCTTAGGCATTGAGCCTACTCTTGGAGTCAGTCACTATCTCTCAACTCTTGGAAGGAGGCATTTGTGAAATCTTGCCAAGAAAACTGCAGTGACTTCTCCAAGCAGTCAGCAGAATCAACACTGACATGAAGGAACAACAACAATTTGTATCATCCTATTCTCCTTATATGTTTTTTTTTTTTTTGGCATTTTCCAAAGTATACACTGGATATCAGTGAAGTTCCATGGCAACAGAAAACTTTAGTTATACATGTGTTGTACTCAAAATGGGTTCTAGCCTGGCATCAAAGCTACCAGGCACGAGGAATGGCTTTTCTAGCTTCTTTTATTAAAGTACTCTAGCAAAAGGGTCTCAACAGCTAAAGGAGTCAAGACCTTGAATAATGCACAAGCACAAATTTTACATCATTAAGGAAATTAACACCCTAAGAATCACACATTGGTTCCTTGACACATTTCTTTTGATTGAATTCTTCTACTTTATCCTTCTTCATACATTGCATGTTTATGTTAATAAACTTTCTTATTAAAAGAGGTGTGTCTTTTACTAGTGGTATTACAATAAGCTAGAAGTTACTTAAGTTTATATATCTATGTGCCATAGCTAGCATCCTTCTAGTGCAAGGGTCTTCAAACTTGGCAAGTTTAAGACTTGTGGACTTCAACTTCCAGAATTCCTGGGCTAACATGACTGAAGGAGGAATTCTGGGAGTTGAAGTCCACAAGTCTTAAAACTGTCAAGTTTGAAGACGCCTGTTTTACTTGCAACTTCTTACTTGCAACTTTCTTGTTTGCTAGGCAGTAGTGTCCCACCATTTGTTACACTCATCACAGCTGCAACTTTCTGTGTCAGCAATTCCTTTAACAAACTTTCCTAATTCCAACCTGAGTCCTTCATTTTCCCCCTTTGAGTCTTTTTAAAGCTTTGACTGAAAAGAATCATCCAATAACTTAGTATTTGGGATCAAATCCATACAACTAATAATGGTGGGTAAACATTGCAAGTAAGCACAAGAAATAAACCTAACAAATAATTAACACAAGAATCATGAAAATATTTTTAAGTCATGCAAAATTGAGTAGCCAGCTGGTAAGCCAGTCATCTTCCTCCTTGACAGAGCTTTCATATTCTAACCATTCTTGTCTTTGCATACTCTGATAAAGTGGTGGGGTCTCTCTATGAAAAGGGGGAATGTGGAAAATGGCTTATATTTACTTTTATAGTAAATAAACTTCAGGTCAGAAGTTGATTAGTTTAGAAATAGTCATCTTGTTCAGTTACATCAAAAAAATTGAAGCATCCAATAATATGTGAGCATAGCCATAAAAAAGAGCATTGTATTCTGAATAAAAGAATACAAGAAACATTTGGAAAGGAAAAATGGGTTTGTGTAAGATACATTTTCAGCACTTCCCAAGGTTGGCTTGACTATTATTTTTGTTCGTGGAGGCTTGAGAACAGCTAAAAACGAAACTATTATCTATAATGTCTTGAATACTCTCCTGCCAATCCTGGTTTCTGAAAGAGAGTTTTTTTCTTAAAGGTTAAGGTTTATGGGAAATTATTAGCAGTATAATTAGAAAAGCAAACTTAAAATTCAAGAAAACCCATGTTAATTAGCCAATGCAGTAGTTCTACAAAACCATATTTTGAGTATTACATCCTCTGTCGCCCTCACATATGAGCCATGGTGGCACAGTGGTTAGAATGCAATATTGCAAGCTACTTCTGCTACTGCGGCTGCCTGCAATTTGGCAGTTCGAATCTCACCAGGCTCAAGGTTGACTCAGCCTTCCATGCTTCCGAGGAGGGTAAAATGAGGACCCAGATTCTTGGGGACAATATGCAGACTTTGTAAACTGCTTAGAGAGGGTTGTAAAACACTGTGAAGCGGTATATAAGTCTAAGTGCTATTGCTATTGCTGTCAAGTTGCAGATCTACATAACTAGGATGTAGGAATCAAGTCGAGGGTAATATCAGCCAGATGTTTCAGATCATGTCTGGCTTGGCAATACAGGAGTTGTTTGGTTTCTTTTTTCCTTCTGTTCAATCATGTCCAATTCTTAAAGACTGCCTAGATAAGTCCCTGCAGTTTTTCTTGGCAAGGTTTTTCAAAAGTGGTTACCTATTCATTTATTTTTTATTAAAACTATAAAACTCAACAGATTAAAACATTTAAAACGAAAAAGACCTGGCACCAAGTCAGACTTCTAATGTGCAGTCATCTTATCCCCAGTGTTTGAGGGATAAGCCAGGTCTTCAAAGCTTTACAGAAGTCCAGGAGGATGGAGGCCTGCTGATCTTCAGGTGTGCCATAGTGTGCCATAGGGCAGGAGCTGCCACAGAAAAGAGATGCTTCTAGCTCTCACCAGATGGCAATTGTTCTATGGAAGAATCTCCTTTGTTTTCCAAGACAAGCAAAACAGGAAAGCTTACCAGGGACTGTGACCGCGGCTCCATCAAAACAAGCCTTTAAAAAGAAAACTATTTCAGTCTGTAGCTGCTAAAGCTCTATTAATGAAAATCTATTTTCAGGTTGTAGCTGTTGAAATGCTGAATGAGAGAATGCTGTGGCCTTGCAGTGTCCCAAAAGAGCAGGAAAGCAGGTCCTGTTCTCGTGTGATTTTTTTGGGAGCCCTCAGAGGCTCTGCATGAGGACGGCCCTTTCATATGACTGGGCCCTGCTCTCACTGGGCTTGTGTCGCCTCTGAAAATCACGTGAGAGTGCTTACTCGATTTTCAGAGACCTTAGAGGGTTTGCATATCATATCCTGTCATATATTTTGCAGAAATGGCATGTGACACATGTGTCATAGATTCATCAACACCACATTAGGCATTACTGACAACATTGTAATAGACAGCTGCACGGTGCTTGAAAAAAACACCTTTAACATGATTAATGGGAAAAATTCAAATTCATCCCAAATAATTTATGCAAATCTATCCACTTTTTCTTGTATACTCACTGTAGTGTATTTAAATAGAGACTTCTAGGGCGATGTTCCTATTGGTTAACAGAAGCAATGATACGGTTGGTTAGTAACGTTAGTACCGGATTGGCCGCCAATAGCGGCGGGAAGTTTAACTAAATGTCATTGGTTGCGAGCCATGGAGCAGCCGCTATAAAAAGGGCTGCTGTGGTTCGACTGCAGTTGAAGTTACTGTTATTATTAAAGAGCTGAATTCAACTCCGGTCTGCGAATCTCTTTACTGGCGACAGAACACTCACAGTGTATAATTAATCTTTCATCGTGCCATCTGCCACATTGAATGGTTTTTAATTGCAAAACTAATGTCTGAAAAACCCTTCAACTCTGCCAATCTCAAAACCTAATGTTCAGATGTAAATTTCTACTCAATACGTCTGTAGGGAGGTGAAAATCCTGCAGTTGTTTATTGAAACCCAGTGCCACTTACCTTTAATGGGCTTGGATTATGAATGTCACCATTTTATTGTTGTTACAGATGGGGAACCCAAGGGGATTTTACTACAACCCATCCTCGGCCTGTCGTCAAGGTGAAACTTTTTACAGAAAGCACAGGGGTCCTGGCACTTGAAGATAAAGAGCTAGGAAGGGTGAGTGTTAACATCGTTTTTACTAGTATAAAATATTGAGTTACTGGGTAACTGCTATAAGCTTCTTTGTGACTCCCATAAATATGTATTAGTTTTAGACTTGCAGTGAAAATTTGTAGATAACAAATTATTAATAAAGTGTAACCAGAATGTATAGAGAATGGTAAATATGTTTGGTCTATGCAATTCATAAATGTAAAATAGAATTTGTCAGTAATTCATATTAGTTTATCTCTGAAATGGTGAACCTGGTACATTCAATTTAAAAAGTAACTTTGTACCTATTAAAAGTAGATAGTAACAGCTGGTTTTGAAATGTGCTTTATGTTTTATTCATTTATTTGCTAGTGGGGGTCTCGAAAATAAGAAATAAGCTAGTTAGTCTTCTCCAGATATGTTAGAATAGTAACTCCCAGAATTTCTAAACAAAGTGATACTTTCTGAGAATTTGGGAGTTGTATGACCAAAACATCAGGAGAAAAAGTGAGGAAAGGTGAATTATACTTCAGGTTGTAACAAATTCCAGTTACCGTATTATATGCTCAGTATCTGTTCAGCAATATATTGGTTAGGGAAAGAGGATAAAATGGGATGAATTGTCTTTTTTGACCCCTCCAAAATACCACTGCATCTGGTATAGATTGTCCTTGTTTAATGGCCACAATTGGGATCAGCAACTTGATCATTAAATAAAAGGGTTGCTAAAGGAAGCCCTGATTGTGTTTCAGCTTCTTTGCTTTACAGACCTATAAAATCAAAAATACAAGGGTTGGTTGTACGGCTACGTTTTAATCATTGTATAACTGCCAACAGTCACTAAATGAATCAGTTGCTAAATGAGGACTAGTTATATTTGAATTTTAATCAAGCCTCCACTTAAAGCAGTGGTCACCAACCGCTGGCCCGCGGCCCACTGGTGGTCCATGAGAAAATTTTGGTGGGCCGCAGAGAAATGTCCCCCCAGAGTCTGCCCATCCACTGGCTCCCACCCTTCGACTGAGCACAAATCTGCAAAAACCAGCACAGCCCTCACCGGCCAGGACGAATGGTGCTGTTGCAGCAAGAGGAGGCTGGTAGCACAGGCGCACTAAAGCTGCAATGGAGATGGCCGGAAGATTCAGGAACGCCGCGCTACTTGCCTTTGCGCAGCACTTCCGCACCTTCCAGCTCGCCTCTCCTGGCCTGGGCTCTTCCTCGATGGCTGCAGGCTATAGGGACAGCCCAGGAAAAGTACTAGCTGGTGGTGGTGGGAGGGGGAAGAGGGGGCAAGTCTGTGCTCTTCATCTAGTTCAGAGGTCCAGAATGGAGCGTCGGCATCAGTTGCCTCGTCCCTCTCAGCATTCTGCTCTCCTCTGCTGTCCCCCACCCCCCATGGCCCCACCCATCGCTGCCCATGGAAAGCACAGGAAAAGCAAGCAGAAACATAGTTCTCACTGGGGCAAAAGAGCTGAGATGTCAGAGACAAACTACTCTGAAAATGAAAATCTTATGGTATCTCTAGACACTTGCATAACTGGACAGAAGCGTTCCTGTCAAACAGACAACAAATGGTCAAAATTGGGAGCATCATATCAGATTCTGTACCTGTCAACAGTGGTGTCCTCCAAGGCAGTGTTCTAGGACCAACTCTCTTCATACTCTACATAAACGACCTCTGTGATCATATTAAGAGCAACTGTGTTCTCTTTGCTGACGATGTAAAGCTATTCAACACCACAGACAATACTACTACCCTCCAAAAAGACCTTGACTATGTATCAGAATGGTCAAACAAATGGCAACTTCAAATCTCAACAAATCAATGATCTGTCTGACGTATTGGCAAAAAAAATCAGAAAATAAAATACAGGCTGAATAGTCAAGACCTTGTTGATGATCCAAACTCTGTCAAGGATCTTGGAATACTCGTCTCTAATGATCTAAGTACTAGAGCCCACTGTAACTACATAGCCAAAAAGGCATTAAGAGTTGTTAACCTAATCTTACGTAGCTTTTTCTCTGGTAATATTACACTACTAACTAGAGCATACAAAACATTTGCTAGACCAATACTCAAATACAGCTCATCAGTCTGGAACCCACATTATGTATCTGATATTAACACAGTTGAGAAAGTCCAGAAATATTTCACAAGAAGAATTCTCCACTCCTCTACTCGTTGCAGAATACCTTATGCCACCAGACTTGAAATTCTAGACCTAGAAAACCTAGAACTACACCACCTTCAGTCTGATCTAAGTATAGTATATAAAATCATACATTGCAATGTCCTATCTGTCAATGAACATTTCAGCTTCAACCATAACAACACAAGAGCACACAATAGATACAAACTCAAGGTTAATCGCACCAAACTTGATTGTAGGAAATACGACTTCAGCAACAGAGTGATCAATGTCTGGAATACTCTACCTGATTCTGTGGTTTCTTCCCCAAACCCCCAAAACTTTAACCTTAGACTTTCTACTGTTGACCTCACTCCTTTCCTAAGAGGTCTGTAGGGGGTGTGCATAAGCGCACCAACGTGCCTACCATCCCTGTCCTATTGTTTCTTTTTTTTATTATATGTATCCATGTATTAATGACTATGTTTTTACTTATACCTATTATCTTGTAAGCAATTGACAAACCCAATAAAAAAAATATTTATATGTATGTATATGTATATGTGTGTGTGTGTATATATATAATAAAAATTATTTTTAAAAATATTAAATTTATATTTAATATAAGAAAATATATTAAATATATTATCTTTTTTTTAAAAAAATCATATTAGTGGTCCTCAGAATTTAAAAGTATGAATTTGATGGTCCTTGAGGTCAAAAAGGTTGGTGACACCTGACTTAGAACATCTGGGTGACAACTAAAAAGACCAAAGAAGTATTTTTTTTCTCTCATTCATGTCGGAGTCCTGACACTGGTACTTTACAGCTCATCTGAGATAAAACAGTAACTTTAAAAACATGATTTATGAAATTATTAGAATAAAATACAGGCATTCCTTGCTTACCAACCATTCATTCAGTAACCATTCAAAGTTACAATAGTGCTGAAAATAATTTTCTGGCCCATTTACAATCATTTGAGACCTTTGCATTTCAAAGCAGTAAGCCATTTGCCCTCTTATGTGTCGAAAGCAATGTGATCCTATACTGGCAATAGGTAAGGGTCAGATAAACCTCCTTAATGACTCTCCAAAAGAATGCAAATGACCAGCTGTCTGCGAGGAGTATAAATCCTTCCATTCCCCACCATCCAGTTAGAGCTGAAGAACCTTCTTGGATGAGAAGCGAAAGGTCTTCAAAGAAAAAGCAGAGAGTCCAGCTGCCTCTTGAAAAAAGCACCTTTGGAGCAATCATGACCTGGACAGTTGAGAATCTCCTTAGACATTGTCTACAGAAATTGCTTGCTTTTTCTCCCCTCACCCTCACCACCACAGTGAAAACGAAGGAAAAGATTTCAATTGAGTACTGTAAGATTTTTGTGAAGTATATCCAGGGCTTCCATGCTTAGATTGTGGTACAGTCACATTGCTTTCAAAGTGAACAAGAAGTAAGGAAGCCCTTGAGTATTCCAAAGGCCAGAGGAATGCTTAGAAGGCAAGCAAAAACTGAACACGTGTAACTAAGTAGTCTTGTCTCTTTCTAGCTAGAAGCACACTGGTCGCTGATTTCCCAATTAAGGACCGCTTCGCTTAGCAGCAGAGTTGCCCATTTCTAAGAGGGTCATTAAATGAGAACTCCCTGGAGCCAGAAGATTAAAATATTGACATTAGGTTATGATCTTTTGCAGATCATGCTTATTGGGTAAAACAAGGAATAATGTTCAATTAAAAATCCTCCAACCCTTGATTTCAGCACTGAGGTGCATCATTATACAGAAGTAGACAATTCGGTATTTAAAGAAGATGCACATGGTAGAACCCATAAATCATACTTGGTTTGAAGGCGGATTCTTTGTGTGAGGCATTGTCAGTCTTAGCAAGCAATGTAGCCTGAATGATATTTGTGGTGCTGGTTATCAGCTTGGCTGACTTTAAAAAAAAGGTTTGGATCGATTCATAAAAGTCTTGTGGATCAATAACTATTAGCCTTGATGGCAGTGTGACTACCTCTGGACACCATCTGCTGGGAGACAGAGACTACAGGGACACTTCCTTGTGCAGTTAGTTGGCCACTGTGAGAACAGGCTGCTGGATTAGATGGGCCTGAGATCCTAACCAGCAGGGCACTGCTTATGTTCAATTTGTTCCTTAATGTGTAATATCTGCTGTTTCCATATTCTCCAAAGCAAAAGAGGATTATTTAAAAGATACAACTATTACTGACTCTTTGGTTTCTTGAAGCAGTACAGAAAAAAAACCCACAGTATAACTGGTTAGGAGATGTCTTATACAAATTAAGCTGCACTATTGCTGGAATATTGTTCAAATGATTTGGATGGTTGTCACCGTAATGTGGGCTTTTAATACTGAGAAATAAGAGACAGTCTTGATTTTTTTTTTATAGGCTGGAATTTTTTTCTTGATTTCAGTTGGATGCTAAATTGCATGAGAAGATATAATATGTTTATTGTGTTCCTTAAATCTTTGCAAAGGGGATTTTATAGATTTAAAGTAACCACAACCCTGTCCAGAAGGTAGGAATTATGAATATTATCCATATATTCAAAACTGATAGCGATGCTACATTTTCTATTGGGAATAACATCCTATTCTATGATATGATGGAAGAAGTCATTATCTATATTCATTTGTGCCTAAGTATTCCATTGAAATGAATAAATGAATAAAAAAGTCCTTTGTGCCAGTGTACTGGAAAGGACTTCCAAATTCCTAAGAAATTGCGGATTTGGAGCAGTAAAAGTGGTAGACATTCTTCTGATTGTATTATCTGAATTTACAGGTAGTCCTCAACTTGCAACTGTAATGGAGCTTTTCTATTATGGTCATAAATCATGACAGTTGTAAAGTCACTATCACGTGACTGATCCAATTTTATGACCATTTCTGCAGTGGTTGTTTGTTAAGGAACTGCCACAGTCATAAAATGACTGTCAAGCACCAGAAAAATCATGAGATCCAGGCAGTTCAAATGAGTATAAAGGTTTATTGTAAGCTTAAGCCCTCTCCAAGAATCTGAACTATTTTTAAAAAAGATATTTTTAAAAAATTTTACTATATAAAGAAAGAGCAACAGTTTCGAGAATCTGAACTGTTAAAGGTCAAAGCAATTTGGTGATAAATGAGGAATGGTGAAATATGCATTGGCTATATTAAACAGAAGTACCAAAGCATGCATCAATACTCTTCCATTTTGCCATATTAAATTACATCCTATTATCTAGTATCTACACCAAATATGTGATGCTAATTTAAATATTTCTTAATGTTTCAAAGACTAATTCTTTCACATCTGTTCCAAACATTTTTAATTCTTACATACACAAAAACAATTGCTTTTAAAGCTGACTGATGTTATATTCTAGTCAAAAATATTCTAATCATTTTCTTAACTGAGAAAGCAAGCTTAAAAATATTACTGTAGATGTATAGTACATTTGCATCACGTGCAAAACCATGTGTTATTGCCAGATGGTCTCAGATGTTCAGTTACATCCATGAGGGAGAAGTGCTCTTTGTCACATACACACAGAGATTTACTCCAGTCTCTCCTATTCTGGAGATAAATCATTTGGGTCCTTTAAAAATATAAAAAAAGCAATATTGGAAGAGACAACCAAAGGAGCAGTTACGAATCAGGGCTGAGAAAAACCCTAATTTTGTTTCATTCAGCCTCTTATTAAAACTTAGATTTGCCAGGAATCTACAGAACATCCAGGTAATTGAGAAAAATAGAACGTCTCTTTTTCAGAAAATTTTAGTTTGAAGATATAAGTAATATATTTACCTGGGAATCTGAATTAGGATTCATATCTTTTCCTATGCTAGGTAAGTGTCTCTCTCTGGGTAGTTTTCTGTATAAATGGGAAACTGTAGACTGTAAACACAGTCTTGCATTCCAGTCTTCAGTTTGAGCAGGAAAATGTTTTATTTATAATATTTTGGTAGGCTACTTTCCCACAAAAAAAGAGTTTATTTGTAGCAAAACCCCATCGTGTGGTGTGCCTGGAATATTGCATTCTCTTTTATGATTTTAAGCTTTATATTTTCTAAGTAAAGTTCTTTTAAAAAAAAAAAAACTCCTGGGAAAGATTGCTCTCTCTCTTCTCCAAAGACAGGATGGAAAGGCTAAAACTGCCTCCATGTATGACCAGGAAGATACATTACTAAAATTATTTTCATCTTTTAATTTCTAACCTATATATTTCCAGAAAAGTAGAACAGGCAATTTTGTCACATTCTGAGGATAGAGGATAGCAAGAAAGTTAGTGGGGAAAGAATATCAGATTAATATTCGAAATTTACACTGAATTACAGTTTGAAAGAGAATTATTATAAGGGTCAAAGAAAGTCAGAAAGTATTATTTTTATATTTTTGTTCTCTTTGTTTCCTGTACTCAGTTTGCTTTTCCCTGGACCCTTTTCTTCCTTTATTCTTTTTTTTCTGTTTCCTTGAATTTTATGTACTTTTCAAAAAGGGAGGGAGGGACAGGAGGAGGGTTGAAGGGAAGGAAGAGAGGGAGGGAGGGAAAGAGAAAGAAAGAAAAAGAAAGAAAGAAAGAAAGAAAGAAAGAAAGAAAGAAAGAAAGAAAGAAAGAAAGAGAAAGAAAGTCAGTTACCAAACGCTCAGATATTTTCTATACATACATATATTCATATTCATGAAAGTGTGTCATTTTTTACTTTTTGTGACTATGTTACCATGCCCTTCTAGTTTTCTTGGCTATAGGAAAGGAGTTTGCCATTATCTTCCTACAAGATAGGATTGCTGGTTGTTGGGTTTTTTTTTTAATTCCAGTTCTTTATATTTTTCCATTCAAGTATAACCAGGTTTTTCCCCTGTTAGCTTTTTTGGGGTTCAGACAAGGTCATTTAGATGGTGCCACCTGCTGCAATTGAATACTGCTTACACAATGAAAAAAGAAAATGGAATGAAAAAGCGAACATAGAGATATGAGAGTGAATATTTCCCTTCCTTTCCAAGTGAATATAGTGTTTTTCCATTCATTAGCAGGAGATGAGAGGGAATATATTAACAATCCACAGTTAGAGATGGAAAATGTTATCCTTTCATCAACAACCTTTTATTTAAAAAGACCCTAGTGAAGGTCAGGGTTCAGTCCACACCTTGTTGGAGTATGGAAGCAATTTTTTTTGCCTCTGGGCAAGTCAGCAGATAAAATCAACTGCATTTATTTACATAGGGAAAATGAAAAGTAGGCATCCAGCAGGAATACCAGCATGTTACATAGTATAAAGTCTGTACAAAGTTTGTAAACTATGGCTTTCTTAAAAAGCAGCACAGAAAAATTGAGCATAGAAGTAGAAAATAAAAGAAATATAGAAATTGGCGAAATTGCTTCAAGGCAGGGTTGGGATTCAAAATTTTTAACAACTGGTTTTGTAGGCGTGGCTTAGGTTGTGGGTGTGGCTTGGTCATGTGACTGGGTGGACGTGGCTTGGTGGTCATGTGATTGGCTGGGTGTGGCCAACTCAATATCACTCACATCGAGGCACGCATCTCCACCTGTCCTCTCATGACTGTGGGGGTGCTGCAACAGTCGTAAGTGTGAAAAAGGGTCATAAGTCACTTTTTTCAGTGCCACTGTAACTTTGAATGGTCACTCCACACAAGCAAAGTACCAAAAAAAAAAAACCCTCTAGAAAAGTTCCTGAGACAGGAAGTCTAGCCCTGCCAAGAATGTAATCAGGGTTAACGGAGAGGCAGTTTCTGTAAGCAACACCAGAATGTTTCTTTCCTGCCTTCCTTACAGGATTAGGCCAGTAATTTCTTCTAACAACCGGTTCTCCGAACTGCTTAGAATGTTAACAACCGGTTCTAGCGAATAGGTGCAAACTGGTAGAATCCTATCCCTGCTTCAAGGCCTATAAACTTCTGTGCCAAATGATGTTTTCTTACTTTCCTTTTTGTATTATTGTTGAGCCAAGCAGAAGAGCAGATAAATGGTGAAATTTAAATGTTTATCGTTGCTGTCTACTTGGTTATTTTTCCTGAATACATCTGAGTTTTGCAAGTTCATGGTGCAGCTGGTTCTCTGTATAGAAGGGTTAAACAACACCATTTCTATTTCCCCCTTGATGTGATATCAATTTAGAATTCATTGTTGTGATTTTGTATTATAACTAGACAGTCAGAAGCTGTCAGGGGCTGTGGAGCTATCTGTTGTATTGTATTGAACATCATGGGAATAATTGCTAGTCAGACATTATATGTGTATGATCAATATAATAACCTCCTGATTCTTAGACAGCAGGTTCATTCTCATAGGACCATAATAGGTGAATAAAATTAGCTAGGAAAACAGAGAAGTTGGTAACAAAAAGTCAAGGATAATAGGGTAGCATATGACTTCAGCCTGGTACATCAGCTTGAGGTAGTGGGGCATTCATTTTTTTAGAAGTTTACACATAGAGATATGGATGTGCCATCTGCACAATGAATTTTCTGCCTAGTTTGAAGGCGGCAGACGTTGTCTACATAGTTATGTATATAGTGCTGGGGAAAGCTGTTCATTGGCAGTGGCTCCTTTTCAGCATCAATGACTGATGATACCACTTTTCCATGCACAGAATCAATTAGGTTTAGCTGCAAAGTCTCAATGAATGATTGAGAAAATATTATTGGGAAAAGGGATTTAGATTTGTGAGGTACTATTATTGTATATCTGTTGGGTCAAACCTGGTCTGCATAAAGAAGAATGGGTTGCACTTGAACCAGTAGCGTTTATAACATAACATCAAAAAGATGATAAACAGTTTTTAAATGGATACTGCAAAGAAAGCCAGCGGAATGCAACAGATATCCAGCACATAAGAATTGTTTATAGCGGAGGGTGTCATTTTTGGTAAGATTTTCAAAGAATGATAGATCTAGGAAATGAATACAGTCAGTCAAGAGAGCTACAGAATGCCAATGGTAAAGGAAAATCCAAGGGTAATATTATGTATGTTTGTCAAATGAAAGAAGATCTAAGTAAAAATGGGAGAGCTGGAGTGCTTGATGTTAGAATGCAAATAATAATAAGATATATGCAGAGGTTGGATTCAGCCAGTTCAGACTAGTTCAGATGAACTGGTTGTTAAAATTTTGCCCAGTTCAGCAAACTGGTTAATCCCACCATAGCCTGTTTTGGGGGCCATTTTGGGTTATTTTCTGGGCCATTTTTGGGCTATTTTTAGGGTGAAAAACAGCCCAGAAAATGGTCTGAAAACAGCCTGAGAAACAGCCAAAACAGTTGGAAAATAGGCCCCAAAATGGCCTGAAAATAGCTGAAAAACGGCCTGCATAATGGCCCAAAAACAGGCTGAAAAAGGAAGGAAGGAAGGAAGGAAGGATGGAAGGAAGGAAGGAAGGAAGGAAGGAGTGAGTTCATCCAGCTTTAGCTTAGTCTCTTTCAGAATTGCCTGCACTGAAATATTGTCAATCCTTCTCCTTCTGCTTTTTATTTATTATTTTTGGGGTGCAAATGGGCGTTAATTGTAAATTGCTTCTGAGGAATCAATGGGATTTATTGCCTCTGCCACCTCAGATGTGAAATATTGGCTGTTAGGACACAATATAGTGCTTTTTAATAAGCTCATCCTCCAATGTCTTACTTTCCTTGGTGATGGGAGCAGAATACTTTGCTGGTCTCTCCCCATCCTTTCACTGGGGTGGCGGGGGGGAACATTTGCACCAGGAAACTGAGGGTTGGTTAAACCTTTCATTTCTGGAGGTGTTGCATATAGGCTCAAGGCCTGGGAAAAGAGAGAGTGGCCGGGAGGCGGGGCTGGGTGTGATGAGTGATGTTGAGTTGGCCACACCACCCAGTCACATGACCACCCAGCCATGCCTACCCAGCCAGTCATTAGGGCAGAGAACTGGTTGTTAAATTATTTGAATCCCACCACTGGATATATGGTAAAGTGTAGGTAAGAAATGAGATGCATAGTTATCTCTTATACAAGCTCTGTAGATAAGGGTATATTGAGGGTAAAATTGTCCTGTAACTTGAGAGTGACATAGAATATCATAATGTATCTTTTCTTTTTATGTACACAGAGAGCATATGCACCAAGACAAATTCCTTGTGTGTCTAATCACACTTGGCCAATAAAGAATTCATTCATTCATTCATTCATTCATTTATTCATAACAGAGTATTTATATATGGAGCAAATTCTTTTAGTCAGTCAATAAGTTTGTCTATATATCCCCCCCAAAAAACAGTTAGTACTAGTGACATTTAGTCCAAAGAAGTTCAAGTTAACATAAAAAGT
Source organism: Pseudonaja textilis (assembly GCF_900518735.1). The sequence continues at coordinate 266,247 of NW_020769374.1, read as the reverse complement.
GACAAATGAAATTAGACATCTGAAAAAGCTGCAATGATAATGATGGGCAATTTCAATCCCTTTCATGTAAAAGGGAAAATGTCAGTTTGGTGTAATGGTTAAAGATACATTTTAGAAACTGGGTGATTGTGAGCTGTAGCTGCACAAAGTCAGTCTGGTTGCTTTGGAACAATTACTGTCTTTCAGCTGTAGAAAGAAAGCAATGACAAGTGACTTCTGAAGACATTGCCCAGAAAATTGCAGGGACATGTCCAGGCAGGTCACTAGAAATCAACACCGATTCAAAGGTACAAAAAACAACAACCCACAACAGTGACATGAATGTCATCTTTTCTGACAGAAATAATTGCAGATGGCTTGATGAAAATGTCAAACTATATGTAGCTGCTGCAAAAACCAGAAAATTCTGTTTGCAAACATTTGTAGGGGAAATGAAAATAGAACTGCTGATATAATAATGCCCTTATACAAATCTATGGTGAAACCACACTTGAAGTATTATCAGAGGTGGTATTCAACAGGTTGTGACCAGTTCTGGAGAACCGGTAGAGGAAATTTTGAGTAGTTCGGAGAACCGGCAAATCTCACCTCTGACTGGCCCCGCCCCGCTCTATTCTCTGCCTCCCAAGTCCCAGCTGATCAGCTGGGTCTTCTTTTTTTTGCCCTGCACAGGAGAACGGAACTGGAAAGCAGGTTAGTGGGGTGGGGAGGGAATGGGATTTTGCAGTAACCTTCCCCCAGGAGTGGGGAGGGAATGGAGATTTTGCAGTATCCTTCCCCTGCCATGCCCACCAAGCCACGCCCACAGAACCAGTAGTAAAAAAATATTTGAATCCCACCACTGAGTATTATGTATAGTTCACAGTTCCTTTAGAAAGATATTATGGAAGTGGAAAAGGTTTTGAAACAGAGTGACCAATATGATTATAAGGTGGACTAGCCTCCTATGAGGAAAGGTTAAAGCTCCAGCTTGAAAGCAAAGGAGACTTGACAAAGGTATATATAATCATTTATGGCATAGACAGAAAAATGTTTTTCTTTTACTCACAATGTAAAACTGGTGAAGGAAGACAAGGAGTTTCAGAATTGATTAAAAAAAATGTGGTTTCATAGCACATAGCTCAACTGAGGAAAGCAACCAATTTGGATTGTTTAAAAGTGGACAATGATGCTGTTTATTACTTCCTGAATCATAGGCAGTGTCTTCTAAGTATTGGTTACTCCCAAGCAATGCTGAAACAGGCTGTGATCCACCAATTCAACTTGCCGTTTGTGACTCAGAATACTGGACTTCATATGCCTTTGGCCTGATCCAGCAGGATTGCTTTTATGTTCTTACTTGTCTTAGGTTTATCAGATATGAATCCAGAGTGTCAGGTGCTAGTGAAGGATTATAAGAAAAGGAGAAATTTCTGTCAAAATATATCTTTGAGGTCATTTTCTTCCTTCTGTATCTGCAGCATGGGTTGACTGTACCCCACGGTCTCCATGCCTCCCACCTCCCCAGTGTATTGGTTTACTTATTTATTGGATTTTTTTTTAGTTACTTTGAATCTCATCATATAGCAAAGTAAAGTAATAGCTGCAAGCATAGTTTTTATTTTCAAGAACGCTTTTGTACTTCATAGTTTACACCAAACTATGAGGTACAAAAATTAGATGTACAAAATACACGATTAAAAAATAAAATGAGATCCACTGTTATATAGGGAAATAAACCTACATGGGCCAGAACAAGAAAGACAAGGATAAACTAACATGAAATTTCTTGGCAAACTAGAGGAGAAAGTGTGGACAAATATATGGAGTTATCTTCTTGTAAATCACTTAATTCAGTGGTCCCCAACCACCGGGCCACGGACCGGTACCGGTCCGTGGATCATTTTGTACCGGGCCGCCGGTTTGCTTGGGTGCCGCCATCTTGTTTCGACGGTGCTTGAGAAAGTGCTTCCGGGTGAGCTTGTCGGTCGTCGGTTGTTGGAAAGCAGCACTTGGGTGCTGAAGGAATCCTCGCGCCTTAGTTTCGTCGAGGGGGGGCGGCTTCGAACGAAGAGCCATCCCGATGGCGGTGGAGTCTCGCTTTACTCAGGAGGAGATTAAAAAAGAGCCTGAAAAGCACAAAAAAGGTACAAAGGAGGAGTTGAAGGTGGCGGGGAGAAGCGGGGCACGGCTGGCTGGCTGGTCGCTCAGCTCGCCTTGCCTTGGTCGTGCGTGCTGATTCCGGTACCAGTCCATGGATCATTTTGTGATGCCGGTACTGGTCCGTGGTACAAAAAAGTTTGGGGGCCACTGACTTAATTCTCACCGGCCATGTTTACCATATGTTTAAACTACTGTATTTAGTTGCAGGAATATTGACCAGGTGGCTGTCCTTAATTAGTGATAGTGCTCTGAAGGAGGGATCTTCTTGGATTTGTAGTTCCTTCTGGAGCAGCAGGAGCAGCATAGCTATGGAAGGAGTTTTGCCCATTCACATTATAATCCTATCATAACTGTGCTTTCTTTCTTTGTCCTTCCTTCCTTCCATTCATCCATCCAATGCTCCAGCACTGGAGGTTTTTAAGAAGAGATTGGACAACCATTTCTCTGAAATGGTATAGGGTTTGCTGCCTGATCAGTGGATTGGACTAGAACAGTGGTCGCTAACCGGTGGGCCAGGCACCACTGGTGTTCCACGAGAAAATTTTGGTGGTCCGCAGAGAAATGTCCCCCCCCCAAAGCAATTAATCCAGGCTGTGTGGGAACACAAGGCTGTGCCGTCCACATGGCCCGCCCACCCGCTGGCCCTACCCTTTGGCTGTGCGCAAACCTTACCTTGAGTAGAGCCATGTGAGTGGGAACTGAAAGGTAGGACCAATGGCGGGAGAGGGAAATCCTCCCCAGGATGGCTTGCTGATGTTGGTGGGAAAGTCAGTCCCATATTCCAGAGCTGCAGTAGTCACAAGACTGGCAACTCGATCATCCCGGAGCAGCTCCTCCATTCCATGGCAGGCCAGTGTACCTGGGTGGAGGAGCAGCTGCTCCAGGATGACCAAAGGGCTAGTCCTATGACTACTACAGCTCTAGAATATGGGACTGACTTTTCCACCAATGTCAGCAAGCCACCATCAGTCAAAATTCATATTAGTGATCCGCAGGATTTAAAATTATGAGTTTGGTGGTCCCTGAGGTCCAAAAGGTTGGCGACACCTGGACTAGAAGACTTATAAGGTCTCTGCCAACTCTGTTATTCTGTTATCCATCCCTCTCTTCATCCATCCATCCATCATGTGAGTTCTCATTATGTCGCTTACATTCTAAGATACGTTCTAAGTTATCTAGTAGAAATTCTTTCTAGTAGATTCATGCTTTTTAAAAGGAAGGTAATGAGAAGAAGGCTGTTTGAAAGAAACTTTTATTGTGTGGAGTATGTATGTGTTCAAAAGAAACAAGTAATATTTGTCTTTGTTTTTTTTAAATATTGTGACTTTTGTCTCTGTGGGTGAATGAAACTTTTGCTTCCAGGTATAAATAATCTCCAATTCATTCACAGATTAATACAATAGAGCAATATTGAATTGTATAGGAATGGTAGGGAAAGAGAGAAGAAATTTGGTATTTAATTTGGCAAAGACTGTGTATAAATTCAAGAATGTAGTTTGTCAGGCACACACATTTAAATTTTATGCCATAACAATGTTTACTTATTACAGGCAGCTTCATATATTGATTCCTGACTTAAATCACATTTAGAATAGACCCATTCAATTTAATGGAACATCCATTAAGCATGGCCTTTTGTTTTCATTAGTTTCCTCTAAAGATGATAAAGTCTGGATAAAATATTTTAGCATTTTTGAAAACTACCTTCTGAAGATATGTTTTTTTTGAGATTGGATTAAGATTGCTAAATTCTGTATCATCAAAGAGCTTCCTCCTTCTCTATGTCCTGCCATATTCTAGGCTTTGGAAGTCCAGACATTTAAAATTAATTCAAAGCGGCATTCATTGAACATGCTTAACACAGAAGTGAATTCAGTGTGGGAACAGCTGGAGTTGTTTGAGCACAAAGCCTATTTCAATTTAAAAAAAAACACCTTAGTCTTATTAGTTTTGATTATTTAGTTAAAAAAATAAACTCTTAATTTCTTTAAACTGCTTGTCAAATCCTTAAGTAGCCAATAAATAATTTATCATGGGGGGGGGTGAGTGTGCGCGTGCATGCGTTATATTGCTGGTGTTCTTTTCTGTAAATGCTAATGATAATCTTAAAATAGCTTGCTGGCATGCCTTGTGAATATAGTTAAATCATTTTCCATTCTTCCATGATCATTGTTGTTTTTCTTTTGTTGGGATAAAATTGCTGCTTTGTCTTCAACTCATTAGGGTTTTGTTCTATTTCTTTCCCATCTGACAGTGAAGATTCACCCACTCCTCTCCCCCTTAACCTGAGATAACTTTGCTTTATTCCCTCACGTCTAAGAAATAACATGTTCCGATATCCATCTGTTTCCGTGGTTGGTTCTGATTCATGTAGGTTGTTCAAATAGCAGCCTAAGCTAATCTTTTAGAAAATAATTGATAATCCTTTCTGTGCCTCCTGCATCATAGAGCTTGAGACTCTTTAAGTTGGTATGTATTTCCTTGGATTTTTTTTTTAGGGGGCGGGGGTGTAGTTTAAATATGTTTCACATTTGTCCATCCTTTTGTTTTTCTTGGCCAACCACAAATTTTGGAAGCTCACCCATTTAACTGCTAATGTTTTTCTGTTCACTAGCATATTGTAAAATGATGCTTGTACGGTCATATAGTGTTCATCATCTCCATCCAGGTTTGACACTCCCAGTAAAGTACAAGCTGAATGTACAGTATGCAGGTTTGTAAGTTAGATGTATTCAGGAATGTGGGATAGCTTGTAGTCAGCAGAGAAGAGGGCAATGTGGGAAAGAATGAATTTTGCTTACCGTAACTAATGACTATTTCAGTTTTTTTTTTTCAAAGTGTTGTTTGAAAATAACTATTCAAATTGGGAAAATATCATAAGATAAAGTATCTTTGTTCCATCCTACTTGACAGAGAACTAACGAGAGAAAGAGGTGTGTGTGTCTTAGTATAGCATTACACACTTGCCATAACTGATTGCTGAAAATTTAGAATTTAGTCATTTGTACCCCAGATGATTGGGGCAATTGAATATGCTGAGCAATTAGAAGGACATAAAGGACTTTGATAAATCTTCCAATGTGAGACAGATTCTGTCGACAAATATGGATGAAAATGTATTCTTTTTAATTCAGTTTTGGTATTTAATATTGTTAAAATACAGCAGGTTAGTAAAATATTTAATAAAATATACAGACTAAGTGTAACACTGTTTCTTGACACTGAAAAGTGAAGTTATTTTTACCATACTTTGTTTCAAGTGAATGGAACTGTTTGTGTTAAGATAATAAAAGGAACCAATCACACAAAAGGCAGGTTTAATGTGAAAAAATACTGCAATCATATTTATTATCTGCTTTGATTTTAAACTGCATAATTCCATAGTTCTAACATTATTCACTGGAAGGTAATGCGTATTTGCAGTGAGATCAAATGGATAATTAACTTGGTTTGAGTTAGCAATTCCTACAGTTTTCAGATTATAAATACACGTGCGAACTGGCTCAGAAAAGATAGACATCACAATGCAGTTCACAGTGTTATAATATTATTGTGTAAATATAGCACATATTTATCTTTTCTAATGATAACAAATTTCAATCAAGTTATTTTCATTTACAGCAGAATAACTTAATCAGTGAAAGTGAAGCTCAGCTATTTTAAACTAAGTCTAAAATGTTATTTTAGCATAGTTCTATTATCTACATTGATTAGAATAATGAAGATAGCATTAATTTATTTAGGATATTTACTCCTAAAGCATTTAATCCAAGACATTAAAAAAAAACATACAAAAAGTTATAGTTTAGTGCTCTCTAATGTTCATTGTTAGCAAAAGCACATAAAATCTGTGGAATATTGAATAGCATGCTTATCATAAGTACTTGGTTCACTGAAGGACTCTTTTTCAGCTTTCAGTGCTCATTGTGTTTTTAAAGTAGGCCAATTGAGAATCAGAACTCTTAGTGGCCTATTTTTGAGAAAATGAACCTGACTTTACTGAAGCGATAAAGTTGCAGTGAAATGGAAGCTTGTGACTTTCTTTGGATCCCGTGTAATTTTTGTAGGAAATAGAAAAAAAGTGGCATGGACAGCTTCTGGGTTGACCAGAGCTTCCAAATAAAGTTTACTGTAACCTGTCAGACTGATAAACAGATTTCTTTGTATCTTTTTCAGGTTGTGTTGTACCCAACTTCCAATAGCTCAAAGTCAGCAGAGCTGCATAAAATGTTAGTCCCTAAGAACAGCCAAGATTCTGATTTGAGGATAAAACTAGCAGTGAGAATGGATAAGCCACCACACATGAAGCATTGTGGGTGAGTTCCTATTCTGAAGAAGAATAAACACTAATTCCTTTTCAGCTGCCCGTGTAATTTTTTTATTACATAACCTACAGCCTGAAGAGAAAAAAGTAAAGAAGCAGTCCAAGTGTGGTAAGATAAAATGTAAAATTAATTTAAACCAAGTCACCTTTGTAGCTTCAAAATAAGTAAAATGCTTATTGTACAATCAAAAGCAAGAAGGGAAAGTGATGTGCGAACATGTATTGAATTTTTAAATGGTGATTTCTACTGATAGATATATTCCATATTTCCAGCTGTGATTGTGTACAGATCAGATTTACCACACATAACTCTTTTCTGTTGTCATGTTATTTTTCCAAGTATATGTAAAACAACAAATTTTTGTTGCTCTTGATGTGATACAGATGATCCCAAAGGAGGAGATGATGTTTTTAGCTAGTATTGTATATAAAATACCATATATGAATTTAGGGGGATGAATATGTTACTTCCTATTATACATTGGCAGACTTCTAAAATTTAGAAGATTTCGAGCAGCAGCTTCGGATTCACTAAAAAAACAAGTGAGGAAATTGAATCATATTAGACATGCCTAAAGTAACTGCAAACAGAATATTGTCAGGGATATAAATATCTAAGGTCTTACACTAAAATCTTGCACAGTTGAGTATAATTCATTAATGGGAATCTTTGCTTCAGAAAGAACAAACAGTTCTACATGTAGCAAAATAAAAAGGTCACTGTATACATAATTTATGACATAATTTTTAAAAATTGATGAAAAATACTTTCTTTGGGCTGTAAACAAGAAGAGAGATTTGAAAAGATTAGGAGCTAACCATTCTACTTGGAGTCTGCCAGACTCTGATGCTGAAGCAGATTTTTTTTTTCTTTATTTTTTTCAGTGAAAAATTTAAAGAATGACTTCTAACCTAGTCTGTCTCAAAACTAACGCTTTAATACAAGCAAATGTTTGAATTTGCAAATTGCTTCAGTCAGTGTAAAAAAACAAAATATTTTATCAGATGAGTTATGTTTTAGCACAGCCTAGTGGCCAAAAACATGTGTTGTTTCCTTTAGTAAAAAAACATTGTGAATATTTTTAAGCCATGAAATAAAATTTATGAAATGAATTGCTGAGTTGGGGAGGGGGGAAGGAAACAGAAGAAATCACCTCCAAAGGTCTCAATACCATTTGTAGTTGTGGGCTTCTGCTAGTCAGATTTAATCTTTAAATTTGGCTGAGTTTAACCCTGATTGAATTAGATGAAACTGTCAACTTTCTACGGGTTATATTCTAAATAATTTTTGGACCCCATCCCCATTTATTCTTGTGTCAACTCAAGGTATAGATGGAGATTTTCCTCAGCTATTTCAAGTTATTTATCTGTCACAATTGAAACCAAAAGCTATTCTTTTGGGTTGAATGGATAGATGTCTAGAAAAAAAAGCCATAGAATTGTATTTTTAGGTATGACAACTGCAGTGGTATTACTATGTGCTCAAGATTGGTAAGCTTCAACACTATTCATTGTAAAAGAATGGCTGGTGAAGATGTTGGAACTTGCACAAATGGCTAAATTGACTTCCCTGATTAGAAAAAAAGACAATATTTGTTTTTATGGCTGGTGGGAAACCACTTGTAGACTTTTTTTTTTCATGAAACAGAAAAAATGTACTTATAATTCATGTTTTGATAATTAGAAAAATAGATATAGAAAAGTGAGCTTTTTAATAATCACAAGGTAAGAGATAATTTGTAACCATACCTGTATTTGTCATAGAGAAAATCTGAAGCTGCTTCTTCCTATTCTGCCTTTTTTTCCTGTACTTCTCTGTCTCTGCCTTTCAATTTCTTTAATCTGTATCAGTTTGTTAGTTTTTATTTTATTTTAAAAACTTTTATATTGATATGATGTATGGCAGAGGTCTCATTCTCGCGGCCCGCGGGCCAATTGCAGCCCACAGGACAATATCCTGTGGCCCCCACCGTGATATGAAAGTATAATATTAGTGCATGATATAAATATAAAGTATAATATAAAGTATAATATTATGCGGCCCAGCCTCACCAGACTCTGCCTCCAGCGGCCCCCAGGTAAATTGTGTTTGAGACCCCTGACGTATGGTATATGATAATGATATATGAAATGATATATGATTAATATATGATTGATTGTGTATGTGTATATATATAATTTTTCCTACAATCAGGTCTTTGCTTTTTTTTTGTGACATCCATTCCACTGTTTGAAGAGTTCCTGTATATTCTGAGTCCTTTTTTTCTTAAACCTAAACATATGCGGCCTCTTTAATCTTTTTTTCATAGTTTTTGGGTCCCTTCTCATCCTCACTGTCCTTCTCTTAACTTCTTCCAATTTCTCTGAGTCCTTTTTGAAACAAAAGTCAAGGTTGGCAACTTACCAAAACAGAATAAAATAGAATTTGTTTCTTGTAGTAGTGAACACTTTATCTTTGCTTTTAGGGATACACCGTTTTTTTCCCCCTGTTCTTCAATCTCCTGAATTCTCAGAGCCTGTTTCATCTTCAAAGACCTGAAAACTTCCTGAGTTGCTAGCAATGCAAAATCTAATCTATGTCACTTGCTTCTGATTGTTTGTCTCACCCACTGGAATTGCTTCTCTTTTTGAATGCCTTCCTTATGGAGAGTTGTTTCATCTGTTAATTTGTGCTGCAGACTCCCTTTACAGAAGTGATCAATGCTTGTCTTTTCTCATTATCTCATTATCATTGCCTCTTTTCTTGCTTATCCTTGCCCTTCCTTATTATTATCTTATTATTATCAAACTGTGTAAGCTTTTGTTGTTCTGGTCCTTGTTTCCTTGCCTGAAAACAACCTGGCATTTTTTGCAACCAATACAAGCTTGTAACCAGTCCTTGGAGAGAAAAATGAATGAAACAAACAAGGTCAAAAGAGTCAAGATTCAAGTCCATTCCCTTATAACTTTCTAATGCAGTAAAAATAAGATCACATGACCCCTAGGACACTGCAATCGTCATAAGTATGAGTCAGTTGCCAAGCATCTGAATTTTGATCGTGAGGCCATGGGGATGCTGCAACAGCAAAATTCAGGTGCTTGGCAACTGACTCATATTTATGACGATGTGAAAATCAGTCACTTTATTCAGTGCCATTGTAATTTTGAACAGTCACTAAATGAACTGTTATAAGTCAGGACAACTTACAACTCCTTATAAGCAGAATTAGGCTGCAAACAATGTACAGAGGCAGACTAGGATGTCTCCTTTCTGCCTTCCTGACAGGATTAACCCCTAAATGTGGGAAAAACAAAATGCTGCTGGAAGGAGATTTCTTCCAACAGCTGGTTCTCCGAATTGCTCAGAAAATGAACATCCGGTTCTCCAGAACCAGTGAGAACTAACTGAATATCACCACTGGGATCACGTGATCACGTTTTGCAACATTCTCCCAAGCAAAGTCAATGTGATAGCCAGATTCACTTAACAACCGGATTAATAACTTATCAACTGCAGTGATTCACTTAACAACTATGATAAGAAAGGTCATGAAATGGGGCAAAGCTCACTTAACAATTGTTTCACTTAACCACATAAATTTTGGGCTCAGTTGTGGTAATAAGTTGAGGACTACCTATATAGAGATATATATGACTTTAATGATCTCTGTTAATTTGCTGTAAGAGGATCTTACAAATGTTTATAGCAAGTCCTAGCCACTTTAGTTGCATAGAAGAGCTGAGATACTTTTAATTGACCAAATATATCTGATTAAATGATACATTCTGTCATTAATAAATTATTAGGAATTGCTTTAGTGGTATAACTAAATAGCATGAGTAATCAATGTTTAAGTAAAAGACAGCTCAAGAATTTTTGTGTCAGGGTTAATTTGTCAGCAAATAACATTTCCCATACTCAGGCTACCACTAATCCAAAGGAAATATTCTTCGTTTTCATAAAGGAAATGTGGCAAGAGATTTAGGGTTATGCAAATCTTTCAAAAGGGGTGCTTCAGAACACATATGTGCATGTATGAAGTGGATGGTGGCATCCACACATAGGCCCTTAATTTTGCAAAAAAAGGACTGTGACTCTGCTACTGTCTCTGGGGCTTTGTTTCTGTTCTGAGTGTGAAGCCTGCTAGACCTTGGCAACCCAATGGAGGAAGCAGGACACTTCATGGGAAAAAAAGGACAATTCTATAAGTGATTCTTGACTGTCTAGTGAGGGAGGGAAGGAAGAGAATGGGAGTCAGAGAAATTCTGCTTTAATCACAGTAGCTTTAACTCATTCAAGCTTAATGTCAAGCTTTGTGTGGCTAGCAAACTCAGAAAACCAGAACTTTTTTAATTTTGGAAAAATCTGTATTGCTATTAGAGTAATGTAATAAAAATTTTAAAACCTTCCCAAGACATTCTGTCATACCATGGAACTCACAGAAGTATCCTTGATGCATCCATCAAAAATTGCTTTTTGGACTTCTCCTTTACCGTTACGGTGCCTAACCATATTTGTTATGGCTGCTGGAGGAGCATAGTTGTTTACAGTGCGGAAGGAGGAATTTTGAGGAAGTATTCTCTTTGAACCGCCCAGGCCCACAGTTCTTCCCCGGGAACACAAAGCTAAGATCGAAAGAAGGTTCCTCTGCTCTTGGGGAATAAAAAGGAGGTTTCTTTGTCCATGTCTTCTCACCAGAACAGAGATTACATAATAACAGAGTTGGAAGTAACCTTGGAGGTCTTCTAGTTCAAATTCCTGAGCAAGCAGGAAAACCTATCATTTCAGACAAAATCTCTTCTTAAAAACCTCCAGTTGTGGTACCCACAACTTCTGGAAACAAGACATTCCACTGATTAATTGTTCTAACCGCCAGGAACAATTTCTCTCTAGTTCTGTGTTGGTTTTCTGCTTGATTAGTTTTCATCCATGGTGACTGAAAGGAAATTCACATTAAATCCATCTACTGTTTCTATGAGGAACTCCTACACTGTAACATACTGGTGAAAAGTGAGGTCACAATCTTTCCTTTTTACTTATTCGGTTCAGCGAAATAAGCAAGTAGAAATATGAATAGTGGATTTAATGAGCTGATATATGCTTTGCAGTGATATATTTTAGCCTCGTTATGAGACTAGATACTGGTGTGCATTTCTGTTTAGCAGAGATAAATATCCATTCGTGTTGGCTATTGTCAGTTTTTCATATCTGCTGATATAGCTCTGTGCTGCAATTATGCGTGTTAATTATGTGGTAGAATGCACATAGCTCTTGCTGCAGTTGTAGTTCTCTCTTACAAAGTCTGCACTACTATTACTATTAATCTTCTCATCACTCCTTATCACCCATCCCACTTGTGACTGTATGACTGTAACTTTGTTGCTTGTATCCTTACGATTTATATTGACTGTTTCCTAGTATGATTTGATTGCTTATTGTACCCTATGACTATTATTAAGTGCTGTACATTATGATTCTTGACTCTTGATGAATGTATCTTTTCTTTTATGTACACTGAGAGCATTTGCACCAAGACAAATTCCTTGTATGTCCAATCACACTTGGCTAATAAAGAATTCTATTCTATTCTATTCTATTCTACTCTACTCTACTCTACTCTACTCTATTCTATTCTTATTAAAGTATATTTTGTTTATTAGGATGCTGGCCCAAATCTATTTCTTAGGTCTCTAGTTAAATTGATTCTGACTTTTCAGAGTACTTATGAAGGAAAAGTTGTGATACACTTATTGTCTTCATTGTGGTTACATACTGAGAAGCATTTCATTATCTTATCTCACCTAATTAAGAGTGGCTACTAAGGTCAATGGCTTTTTCATTAGCATGGCAGGTTTCATGATTTATAGCACAAAGCAAACTGTTTCAATTAATAATAACATATTCTAAATGCTTTTTATTTTATAAAATTGTGTATCCTAACAGATTCTACAGAATTGCCTCTAAATATCTCTGTGATTTCAGAAAAAGGAAAAGGAAAATCCTAGCATCCTTCTCTGTTTGTATTGTTGAATAACAATAATCTTGGGATCAATGATATCTACATACTACTAAAACTCTTGTATCTATTTGACAGTTTGTAACTTCAAAGTTGGGCAGAACATTCTAGGGCAGAACCTTGTCAACAGAAATATATTCAGAATACCCCTGGGGAAATGAAATTTGGGGTTTTTTGACTGTTTAAATTAAAATATAGACTAACAGCTCCACCTTCTGACCTTTAACATATCTGTAGAAAGTTCATTGCAGAAGAAGGAAATGGAAAGCAGATTGCTACATATCTACATGCCACCTGTTATAATTCCTACAGCATATAGTCGTATTCAGGGGATAATTTTGGGTACTGATCCCCACTAAGAAACACTGCTGCTCTTTGAACATTGCATTGCCCTTTTTAAAAAAAAAAAAAAAACTGATACGATGGGCAAGCTGTATCATAGTCACATCTTTTTATTAAGAAGGAACTTCAGAGGCCAGTTTGTGAGGGAATAACTTTGTGATATAGAAATTCTTTCTGGACCTCTTGTAGACCTGCAATTTGAAAGGATGCCTTCTATCGTATAGCTGATTGGCAATAAGAAAGTGAATGTATTCTACAATTACCCTGAAGTGATGGGTTACTGTTTGTACAACTCTTATGTTGAACAATATTGCACCATAAACAGAGAATTTGATTGTTTATACAAGAGTATTACCTCATGGGAATTTTTTCTTTCTTGAGGATTCAAAATCATCTTTTATGTATCTATATTAGCCTTATAACGAATATCTCTGTGACAGATTAATTTTTCCTTTTAAATGTGCATAGTAACAGTGATCTGTCTGTTATTCTCTTCAGTTTAAACATTAATTTATGAAGTATTTTCGTAAGGAAGACTTGATTTTGCTGATACTTATGGTGCCAAATGAAGATCAGATATAATCAGTATCAGTAATCCAATGTTATACAAAGGGCACCATGTGTATTTAAGCTTTTAAACAATAATCCAATAGAAGCAGCTGCTGTATTTATAGTCATGTGTATTACTATGAAATATTAAAAAATATGATCACAAGAGGGCAGCATGGTTTAAAGGAATTCTAAGAACACTGTTGAACTGATATAAAGTTCAACATGTAAAATATACAATATTCCCATATGTTATTTTATAGTTATAAACTACTTTTTATTTTCAGCAACATATGAATATGCAATTTTGTTCAAAAAATTATCTTTAGTTTTTAGAACTAAAAAAAAAAAAACCAAATATTTTGACAAGAACTAACATAACCAGGAATTGAAATTTTTGGTGTTACACATTCAAAACTTGCTTTGATTTATACTAGATTTATACTTCAGAAGTGTTGGACTGCTCAGAATCCCCAGATAGGGGATTTATGTAGCATACATGAAAAGAACATGGCTTCAGTTGGGTAGTAGGAACCATTAAATTGACTTGTTTAATCCTACTCATAAAGTATTACCTCCATCCAAGATCAAATTGGCCAAGTCTGGTTTACACATTTATGCTCACATCAAAATGTGTAGTATAAAGATTGGATTGAGAGACAAGATTTCAATCCTCAGCACATTATTGTCATGGAAAAAGCTGAGTATTAGCTGTCACTAAGATTATGTTGAGGTTAGCGGCTGCAGGTGTGGACGGTGGAGGAGAGCGAGGACTCGGATGAGGGGCCAGGACCATCAGGGAGTGAACTGCTGCCTTCAGGGATTGTGGGGTCTGGCAGCAGTGATGAGGAGCCTGTGCTAAGTGTGCGTGAGTGCAGGATGATTCGTAGAAGAGAACAGCTGGAGCAACATAGGCGACTCACGAGTAAGGATGCAATGTAATGGCCCCTCCCTCCAGGGAATATAAGCCTGGTTTCAAAAGGTTTTTGCCTTTGCAGGGGGCAAAAGCACTCTAAGGACCCAGCATTGTGTGTAGAGACTCCGGCTTATCTGAAGAATTCTGTCAAGGCTTTTCTGGTTGGACTAATTGTCTGCAAGCCATCTTTTATCTACAAAGAAGTTTATTTGTAATTAAAGCTATGAAAGTTTTGAGTTGCTGCGTTTGTTTGAGATTTTCTTGCTGGTAACAGGGTTGGGTCAAAGCAGGTTATGATATTTTCAGAAGCGGTCTAGAACTGTACATGTTGCAGGCACACAAATACAATGATTTCTAGATCAAGTCACTAAGATCTTTATCTTAAAGTGACAAAATTAATGAACCAGTGGAATGCTGTGGATATAATTTACTAGGACTTGTAAGGCAATTTGATAAAGGTAGATCACAACCTACTACTTGATATGATAGAAAGAAATGTGGTTGGGTTAAACAGCATCACCACCAGATGGATTCGCAATTGGCTGACCAACCACACTCAAAATGTAGTCCCCCACAGAACTGCATCTACATGAAGGGAAATATGCAATGGGGTACCTCAAAGCTCTTTTTTAGCTCCAGTACTCTTCAATGTTATTTGGATGAGGGGATAGATAAGGAACTCATCAAATTTGCAGATGACACCAAGCTGGCAGGAATAGCCAACACTCCAGAAGACAGGCTTAAGATACAGAAGGATCTTGACAGACTTGAACATTGGGTGCGGCCTGACAAAATGAAATTTAATGTTGGAAGTAGTAAGGTTCTACATTTAGGCAAGAAAAACAAAATGCACAGGTACAGTATAGGTGGTATTTTGCTCAATAGTAATAACTGTGAGAGGGATCTTGGTGTCCTAGTGGACAATCATTTAAATATGAGCCAGCAGTGTGCTGCAGCTGCCAAAAAAAGCCAACACAGTTCTAGACTGCATTAACAAAGGGATAGAATCAGGATCACATGAAGTGTTCGAATGCTGCATCCAGCTTCAGTTGCCACAATGCAGAAAAGATGTTGAGACTCTAGAAAGAGTGCTGAGAAGAGCAACAAAGATGATTAGGGGACTGGAGGCTAAAACATATGAAGAACGGTTGCTGGAATTGGGTATGTCCAGTTTAATGAAAAGAAGGACTGGGATGACATGATAGCAGAGTTCTGATATCTCAGGGGTTGCCACAAAGAAGAGGGAATCAAACTACTCACCAAGCACCCGAGGGCAGGACAGGGATGGCAACTAATCAAGGAGAGAAGCGACCTAGAACTAAGAAGAAATTTCCTAACAGAACAATTAATTAGTGGAACAACTTGCTCCAGAAGTTTTGAACGCTCCAACATGGGAGGTTTTTAAGAAGAGATGGAACAATCATTTGTCTTGAAATGGTTTCCTGCCTGAGCAGCAGGTTGGACTAGAAGACCTCCAAAGTCCCTTCTAATTCTGTTATTTTATTATATTCTATTATGTTTATAGGTTAAGATAATCCTTGAGTTACAACCACTTCTTCAGCAACCACTCAAAGTTATGAAGGCACTGAATGAGAGGTACTAAAATTCCAGACACTGCATCAGCCCCTCAGTCATGATCAATTTAACCACAAGAGGCGTTTCAATTCTCCCACACCTGACTATCTCCTTCCCCATTTATGCTGCCATGCACCCTGTTGTCTCTGTCACTCTTCCAGCCTGTGTTCTACACCTTGCTGTCCTGCATACTGGCACTCCTGCTGCCCTGCAGGAAGACCTTATGTGGGCTTTAGGAAGGCCTTACACCATCAGCAACCACCTTCCCAAAGACCAGGCTCCTCATCAGTAGCAAGAGAAGCAAGATGGCGAAGGTAATCCAGGCCCAGCAGGGGCAGTGAGTGCAAAGCAGTCAAAGGGGCAGAGAGATGGATGAGAGAAGGTGGGGGGCGGGGAATTGACACTGAGTGAGATGGCAGGGTAGAAAAAGCACTTTATGAAGGTGTGGTACTCACCCAATTATCACAACTGGGATTGCCACTGCGAAACAGGGCGTCATATGACATTTTGCCTAACAAACACATCACTTAGCAACAAAAACTCCAATCTCAATTAGGGTTCTTAAACAAGGTCTACCTGTATCTAGCAGAGCTTCTAGAATAGAAGGAGGTTCTATCCGTCACTTGTCCTTGGAGCAGTGCCTTGAGATCAGAAGGAGCTTTGTAAAAGTCTCTTGCTACCAATTGCTCTAAATCCAAGCTAGTCTGTATTGTTGGTTATCTGCATGTGGTGATGTTCTTTGCTTTTACTTCTCTTTGGTTTAAATCATAGAACTTCCTT
Organism: Pseudonaja textilis; assembly: GCF_900518735.1. Next base: position 249,623 of record NW_020769374.1, on the reverse strand, counting down.
TTTTTTTAACTTGATTTTTCTATATAATCTCACTTATCATCTAAATAAATATTTAAAATATGTAGCTTGGAATTGAATGGTTTCAAATTATTTTTCTTCAAGTTCCTCGAGATTAATACGTTTTATTAATCTACATGGTGATAGAACTTGAAGTTATATTCAAATGCGTAATGGAATTTGGCCTATAGCAGTTGGAAGGCACTTTAATCATAAAAGGAGAAATCATTTAATGATTGATTTCACAAGCCACAACTATATCTCTTGTATCATATTTAAATAGATTTGTCATTTGCTTGCTGTATCTATGATGCAGAAATCCAAAACTTTTACTGGATAGAAATAAGAAGAGAAGGACCAGGGGAGACATGATAGCAGTGTTCCAATATTTGAGGGGCTACCACAGAGAGGAAGGGGTCAGGCTATTTTCTAAAGCACCTGTAGGCCAGACAAGAAATAACGGATGGAAACTGAACAAGGAGAGGTTTAACCTGGAATTAAGGAGAAATTTTCTGACAGTGAGAACAATCAACCAATAGAACAGCTTGCCCTCGGAAGTTGTGGGAGCACCATCACTTGAGACTTTCAAGAAGAGATTGGACTGCCATTTGTCAGAAATGGTGTAGGGTCTCAGGGTTGCCATCTGGCCGTTTTTCCGGCCAAATTTGAGAAATCTGGCCATATGAAAGTTGCTTGGCCATGAAATCAAAATTTTGGTGGAATACCGGTTTTCAATACAATATATTCTCCTTGGCCATGCTGAAGAAGTCCCTGGCGGCCTCGGTCTACAATGTGGAGAAGAATAACAGCCGCCTCAAGATAGTCCTAAGGAGCCTGGTGACCAAGGGGACGCTGCTACAGATAAAGGGCATGGGCGCCTCGGGTTCCTTCAAGCTCAACAAGAAGCGGGCCGACGCAAAAGACAAAGCGACCCGCAAGCAGCAGTCGGCGGGAGCCAAGAACAAGAAGTCCACTGGCACTGCCAAGAAGGCAAAAAGGGCTGCAGGTGCCGCCGGGGCAAAGAAAGCTGTCAAAGAGCCTGCTTCAGTGGTGGCCAAGAAGCCGAAAAGCCCCGCTAAACCCCTGAAGGCAAAAGCTAAGCCTAAGGCTTCCACCAAGGCCAAGCCCGCCCCTAAAAATAAGTGAAGCTCCCGCGGATTCGCTTCAACCCAACGGCTCTTTTCAGAGCCACTCAAAATTGTCTTGAAAAAGAGTTGAGCAACGTGGACCAGTGTGAAGACCCTTCGGTTTGTTTTGGAGGGAAATATTGGACAGTCAAAGTAACGGGAAGGTAGCGTGGCCGAGCGGTCTAAGGCGCTGGATTAAGGCTCCAGTCTCTTCGGGGGCGTGGGTTCGAATCCTACCGTGTTGTTTTATTTGTTTAGTGATTATATTTTTTCAATGAGGGGGGGAAATCCCCCTAAAAACCCTCATGCCCTAGCTTCCCCCTCCTCTAGGATCGCTGCATTTGGCCCTGAGCTTTCCAAACGGTAGTAGCGGTTATTTGAAGCGAGATGCCTAGCCTGGATGTGAGTAAAGAAACGCAGAAATTCCCATGATGTCACGCCACGTTCTCGAATAAAGACTATTTTTTATGATTTGATTATTTAAAAACAGTTAAAAAAACAAAAAACAATATATCCTCATGTTATATTGCATAAAAAAATTTGGCCGTGAGAGAAAATAATTTGGCCAAATTTGGCCGTATTTTGACTTGAGTTTGGCCGCAGAGCCAAGCTGCGATCTGGCAACCCTGTAGGGTCTCCTGTTTGGGTGGGGGATTGGATTAGATTATTATTATTACCTTTATTGTCAAAGTACAACATGTGTACAATGAGATTGGCTGAGCCTCCCTTCGTGCACCCCCCCCAACACAACTCACAGTGAGGACAGAAGTCCCTAATCCAGTCCCAATCTTACTACACTATGTGACCTTGTTGCACAAGGCTCTGGCCCCACAAGTCTATCATACTATGTTGACATGAAGTTATTTTCCATTCAGAAGTCTGACAGCCCACAGTAGAAACTGTTCTTCAGCCGGTTGGTGTGGCTGGCTATGCTTCTACATCTCCTACCCGATGGTAGGAGAGTGAAGAAGTGCTCACTGGAGGTGTGAGTCATCCCTGAGAATGTTCCTCACTCTTCTAAAGCAGTGAGCCCTGGCGAGGTCATCTAGTAGTATCAGGGAACAGCCCGCGATGTTTTGTGCTGTGCTCACCACCCTCTGTAATGTCTTTCTATCCACAGCTGTCAAGCCAGCATACCATACCATAATGCAATATGTGAGGATGCTTTCTGTTGCAGACTGGTGAAAGGAGGTCATCAGATGACCTACAAGGTCCCTTCCAACTTTGTTAATCTGTAACATTTGTGGCCATAGTGAGCAGTAGCAATAGCACTTAGACTTATATATCACTTCGTAGTGCTTTACAGAGTCAGCCTATTGCCCCCAACAATCTGGGTCCTCATTTTTATTGACCCTGGAAGGGTGGCAGACTGATTCAACCTTAAGCCAGTCAGGATTGAACTCCTGGCGATGGGCAGAGTTAGCCTGCAATAATGCATTCTCCCATTGACTTTTCTTGTCAGAAGCCAGCTGAGAAGGTTACAAATAATAATCACGTGAACCTGGGATAGAGCAATTTTCATGAATACATTACAGTTGTTAAATGTCAGAATTAATGGCCATTAAACGAGTAGTTTAAAGTCAAGGACTCGCTTTAGTGAAGGTGAGACCAAGCAAGTAGAGTAAAGTGAGTCCTGGCCCTGGTTGTTATGGCTCTGCTCTTTGATTTTCCTCAAGTACTTCAGGAGGCCCTGCAGATAGGAAGAGCGGTGGATTCTGGGAGTCCTACGTAGGCCAACAGCATATTCTAAGTTTTGCTGGAATGGAAGCAGAGTTCCTGGATTTCTAGTGTTTTCGCATTTCAATGGCCTTTCTCTGTTCTTTTCCACAGAGCCAGTAGCTCAAATCCAGTGGCAATGGCAGCTTTAACCATCATTGTGTATCAACACTGTGATTTGGTATCCAAACTGAAATAGTGAAGAAAAAAAGAAAAAGCGCTTTCACATGACCTTTTTTTCTTTAGCTTTGACCCAGAGACTTTTGTATTAATCTATGAAAAGATTTCGGTATTAAATTGCTTGGCCTAATGAAGTAGCTCTCATAAACACTTGTGTCTATTTGCATTTGAGATCCTACTCTATAAGTGTAACATTTTGTTTGATATTTAATATTCAGATATGTTTTAGATGTGACATGCCTTATAAAGCAATTATTAAGTCAGGATGTTTCAGATTAATTGCATGTAAAAATGGAATTATATTAATCTTAAGCAATCAGGTACATAGGCGTGAAGGCATCGAGAATTAAATTATTACTATCAATAATATAGCAAAGCAGTGTTGCAAAACCGAGAAGCGAAAGACGTGTTAGGCAATCTACCCAATTCAAATACAAAATAGACCTAATAAAGCACAAGAAAGAAAAGGACAGGGAAAAAAAGCCAGTGTTAAGAGATTGGCAAGCAACCAGAATGTTTAGCTGACAAAACAGATTATCAGTGATTTGCTGTTGGCAGTATGCATTCAGTGGAAGCACTTGTGTCAAAATCCTCATACTGTTTGGAGAGGGTGGTTGACTTGAATTGAATTAGACTGATAAAAATGTTTCCAGATAGTGCTAAAAGTAGAGATATGATAGCAGTATTCTTCTATGATTACCTTTGTGGAGATTTAAATATAATTTTACTTCTTTGAGTAGGGAATAGAATGTTTGCTAGCAGGTATTTCAGGTTATGTGTGGTTGAGTCCACATGATATTTAGAGCTATGTTGAGAATTAAATTTCAAAGTTAGAGAAAAGGACCTACTTTTAAACAGACAGTGCTGTTAATCTTAGAGATGATATGAATGATATGAATAAAAATAATTTTATATTAATGTTGCTAAATTTTGTATATTACATAAATTTTGCTAAAACCTATGGCTGCAAATAAATGCATTACTACTACCTAAACAGATAGGTCTGTTGCAGGGCTGGGATGCTACCGGTTCTGTCCAGCTCTATAGAACCGGTAGCTCTGAAGAGCAGCAGACACCGAAACACCTGCCTGGGCTCTTACCTGTCCTTTATTTCCTGCTTTTTCAACTTCAGCTGCTTGTGCGGCACAGCTGAGGTTGAAAAAGCAAAGAAAAAAATGGCTTTTCAAATGCTGCGCACCTGCACGCAGCGCTTTTCAGCTGTCCGGGAGGCACAGCTTAAGGTTTTTACACACGAAGCGCACATGCGCATGCAAAACGTAATCACTGAACCGGTAGTAACACTGGTTGAATCCCACCCCTGGTCTGTTGTGATTTTCTCCTTGTGAAAATTTGCTTTTGTTACTCAAGTACAAAACAATTTTACCTACAATGCAAATTTTGTCCCCCGTTCGACTGACCATCTTAAACAGCCTTAAAAATAAGTTCAAGAGTGTTCATACAATAATTCATGTTTCCTAGGAAAAGGACATCACACTTGAAAAGGAAATCTAAAGTCTTATCACTTTTTAACTGCCCTGAGCCCTCATAGCTAATTTTCCAGAGTCAGAAAACTAAAGAATCAAAAACTAAAGAATTCCTGGCTAATATAAAAATATTTGTTCTTGTTCCTCATAATAGTAGGAGGGTGGTGGTATTTTTCACCAGGACAGAAAACTAGGAAGTGTAGCCAAGGTTATTCCTTCCTTCTTCAAACAATCCTAGCTTGATTGTCAGAATTTAATTCCTGGTTCACATGTCATAAGAGAATACATCTTCCCATCAGGTGCCAGAACCTCACCAATCATGTCTGGGTTTGGAAGCAAAACAGGGAAACCATTTGTTGGGTACCATCAGGGAATACCTAGACTGTAAGCTTGATTGGGAAATTGAAAAACTCCAGAAGAAAATAATAGCAAACTTCCTTATAGTCACCAAAAGTTGAGTCTTAACTCAAGGAGTTTGTTACTAAATCTTAGCTGGCTGGTTTCACACATAAACTATAAATAATTGCAACACACTAAGCTCCAAAGTAACAACTCAATATGCTAAGCTAAAATGAAACTGTCTTATAGTCTAGAACAGGCTTCCCCAAACTTGGCAACTTTAAGACTTGTGGACTTCAATTCCCAGAATTCCTCAGCCAGCATAGTTGGCTGGAGAATTCTGGGAGTTGAAGTCCACAAGTCGTAAAGTTGCCAAGTTTGAAGACCTATGGTCTAGAATATTATGTGAATCAGACTAATTTGTCCATCAGTTTGGAGCATTTTTTATCAGATTTTAATATGTAGAGATGGAGTGATAACACATGGACTCTCCTGCTAAATGGTGCCAGGTTTGCTTATTAGTACTTCAGTATATTTAATATGATCACCTGTAAACTGAGGTAGACATGCTTTGGTGCCAGTAGATTTCAATAAACATTTTTTTTGTAAATACCATGTTTCTCCAACAATACAACCTCCCCCAATAGGAAGACCCAGCATGTTTTCTAGGCATAAAATGAAATTAAGCTCCTCCCCCCAAATTTAGGCCTATTTTAAAACATGCAAAATGGGGGGAAGGGTGGGGGGACTTGCCGTTAGGACTCAAAACCTTCAGTGCCTGCCACTGTTGATTTCCCTTCTGCCCATGCCGCCGCCGCATTTGGAGCTGCCACTTCCATGTTTGGAGCACCACTGCTGTTTGGAGCACCGCTGCCATTTGGAGCTGCCGCTTCTGCATTTGGAGCTTCCGCTTCCACGTTTGGAGCGCTGCCGCTGTTTGGAGCACCGCTGACGTTTGGAGCTGCCGCTTCCACATTTGGAGCTGCTGCCGCGTTTGGAGCTGCTGCTTCCGCATTTGGAACTCCACCACTGTTTGGAGCACTGCTGCTGTTTGGAGTTGCCATGTTCGCATTTGGACTGCTGCCACATTTGGAGCTGCCGCTTCCACGTTTGGAGCACTGCCGCTGTTTGGAGCACCACTGCCATTTGGAGCGCTGCCGCCACTCCAAACAGAGTGGCAGCTCCAAACGCGGAAGTGGGAGCTCCAAACATGACGGCAGTTCTCCAAATGGCGGCGGCACTCCAAATGGCAGCAGCACTCCAAACACGGAAGCGTCAGCTCCAAACGTGGTGGCGGTGCTCCAAATGGCAGCGGCACTTCAAACATGGAAGCGTCAGCTCCAAACGTGGTGGTGGAATGGGCAGAAGGGAAAGCAACAGTGGCGGCTGCCAAAGGTCTTGTGTCTGCAGCAAAGGTGTTTGGTGGGAGTAGGGAGCTCTCTGTGCTTCGCCATGATTACCCGTTAGGAGCAGCTGTTGGCGAGGCTGCCCGCGGGGCGCTCTAGATGAAGATGCAAGGGGGGGAATTAAGTCACCTCCGAAAAGACGGCCCCTGTTTTTTCAGGGCTAAAAAAAAAATAAGACCTGACCTTATTTTATGAGAAACACGGTATGAGGGCTACAGTAGGTGAGGCAATAATGCAAAGAAAGACTGAGTTGCGCACATAGGGAAAACCAAGATTTTCTCTCTCTTTTTTTTTGAAAAATAGCTTTGGAGAAATTGTTTTTAGGATTTAGACTTGTTATTGTTTATTGCTGTCAAATGGTATAAAACTATGCCATGATTTTTGACAATTGTCAGATATTGGGAGCCTTGTATTTAAGAAAAATATGGGAAATACTACCTAAGAAATTAATATGGAGAGACATTAGGGGGAAATGTCATTATGAATAATACATAGAAATACCTAGTCTTGAGTTAGGTTTTATTACTTTGTATTTAATTTTATGTCTGTGAAGCTGAAGTGTCATTTTTCGATTGAGGTGTGGTAATGAATTTGTGAAGCTCTTTATTAACCTGACAGCGTAGTATGTCTATTAAGCAGCTTATAAGTTTTGACATGAAATTTCATGGTTTCATTGATTAATCAATGAAACAATGTTTTAAAATATTTTGTAAAATTAATTTTCTTGGGGGGAAAACTGATCATGAGTTATTACAAAAACAATTACAAGATATTTTGATACCTGAATAAATATATGTGCGTAAATTAAGGAGAAGTAATAGATTGTTTCTCCTAAGTACAATCACAAAACAATGGAGGGGCAATGAATTCTAGAATCTAATCCATCCTGAGTTTTGAAATGTAGCATGATAAGGTTGGAAGTTTGAACATCAAAAGTAAAGTAAAGCATGACCTTTTGACAGTTCAGTTATGGGAATAGTTAGGACTTTCTCTGAACTGTTAATATTATATTCTGCAGTATACTGTATGGTACTTACTGTCACACATTTACTTTTTAAAAGAAGGTTCTTCGCTCTAAATTTTGGATATTATTTATTTATTTATTTTTATTTTTGCTATTTGACATCTACATGTTCCCAGAAAAGATAGCTTTATTGAAATTCAGGATTGGGACTGACTTTGGAAGTAAATAGACTCCTGATTCATGCTAGTGGGTGACTATACCAAGGGAATGAAAACAAAATATGTGGCCCAATTAGTATTCTTGTGTTTCTTAAAGCTTTCAGTAGGATCAACTTTGTAATTTTCTGGATTACTTCTGTGGGTTTCAAATATAATGTGCAATATTAAAGGAGCCCATATTTTACCAGAAAAATCAGATACAGAATGTGATGCTTTGGGACTTGTGTCCAGAGTTTGGGGGCACCACTTATTTCCATTCTGTTTTCTATTCTGTTCACATTTCAGTGAAACTATTGCAAGTAATCCTCATTCAATGATGCTATTAAGGATTGGAAATTTTTGTCATTAAACACTGTGGTTGTAAGTTTAAAAAAAACAACATGTGACTGCACCACTTAGTGATGGCAGTTCCGGCAGTCCTGGTTACAGTCATTTTTAAATGAAGACTACATGGTTCATTAAGCAAGAATTTCATGTGACTGTAACTTCTGACTTCATGCCAGCTTCCCCATTGATTTGACTGATTGGAAGCTGGTGGGAAAGTTGAAAATCACAACCAGGTGACTGTCAGTACAATTTTTGGCCATAACTACCACTCGTTTAGCAACCTTATAAGTTTGAGCAGAGGCTGAATGTATGGTTGTTAAGTAAGAACCAAAAAAAAATCATTGGAGGTTTGTACTGGAGCATTGCCTAAAAGCAAACACTAAGCAATCCTACTGCTTGTTTTCACCAAATTATTGATGGGAAATCATAGCATATCTAAAAAGATGATTGAGAAAATATAGAAAGAATGTAGAAGAACAAGTGAAATTTAATCAGCTGTAACAGCGTTACTGTAGATGGATAAATGTGTTTATTCAGACTAAGATGTTTGTCTAGATGTCAAAGACTGATACACATTATTTAAAAGCATAATTTAATAAATTGGGCATGTTCTGGATTCAACAATGTCAGTGGAAGTACATATGGCGAATAATCAAGAATATATTAAATAAGTTTAAGTGGTAGGTGACCTACAAAGTTATATCAAGAAAAAGGGGTTTATATTCATTTTGCATGTGAGATTGATATCATGGATTATTGTAATGTCACCTATGATTGAATTTATTGTTTATGTAAAATAAAACTATACATGACCTTATGAAGCAAATCACTATGCTTACATTACACAAATAATATGCCACTTACACTGATTGCCAATGGATTTTTAGGCGAATTTCAACATGTTGCTTTTGGTCTTTAAAACTTTAACAATATATCTATATCTATGAAATAGAAATTACTGCATTGTTGTGGTGCAAACCAGTATGATCGTATTACACCAATATTATGTGGTTGACAAAGGCATCTTATTTTATCCCTCCTAATATTTGAATTGAAATCCAAGATACTTAAAAGGTGAAACATTGAATACTCAAAGCTTGTAGAGACTAAATATCTTTTTACCACCCACTGTAGTAATATATTACTGCTTCAATCTGTTTTTCCTGACTTTTTAATGGATGGCATTTACTACATAAATATTTTGTTATTATCTATTTTTTATTGATACTACAGAATAACAGGTGCTTTGGAAAATAGCTTGACCCCTTGCTCTCTGTGGCAGCCCCTCAAATATTGCAAAACTGCTATCATATCACCCCTAGTTTTCTTCGTTAGACTAGACATACCTCATAATCATGGATTTTTTCTTTTGAGGTGTTCACAAATGTTTAGACAAACATAATCTTTGAAAGCAGAAATAGGCACATTCAATTCTTTAAAAGAAAGACCTGAATGCCTAATTTCACCAAGGTTTCTTCTGGAATGAATTGAATTGCATCAGAACAAGAAGTAATGGGTCTTTGAAGTCCAAAGGTGTTTTTTTTTTCCAAGAGGCAAAAAACCTTTCTTTTGGACTTTCTTGTTTTTCTTTGAAGACATTTCGCTTCTCATAGAAGAAGCTTCATAGAAAGCAGACTTCTGGTTTGCAGGGCTTTGGCAGCAGGCAGGAATCCGCGATCGTGCGTGGTTTCTGCCTGGGCTCACCGCTGGGGCGCCCCGAGCCAGCTGGCTTCAGGGTTAAGTCACCCCGTAGAGGTGGTGAAGACGGTGGAGAGCCAGCAGGGTCGAGGAGAGCCGCATCTCTCCTCCTCAGCTGGCCAACTCCCTTTCCCGAAGGCAGTAAGAGCGGCGGTCAGAAATGGCTGCCTCAAAGAAGCACTCAACCGAATAAGAAAGTGCAGGAGGAAGTTAAGAAGTGAAAGTTTTGGCTGACCGGGATAAAAAGCAACAACTAAGGTACCCTGGAATTTAAATTTTATAAAAGATAACATCGCTCCCAAAGAAGAGTCGGAAGCAGCGAATGAAAGTGAAAAGGGAAAGTTTTTTTTTCTTCACTCTCCTTCCTCACATTGACAATGAAGAGAGCTGAATAAGAAATTGGAAAAATCCGCTTTGGCACCAATAGGTAATTAAACTGGAAATATCATTAAATGCCAAAGGGACAACAAAGATTTCTGAACACTAAAAAATCCTTTTCTTTTTTGCTATAAGTGGGAAGGGAGAGGAAAAGAATAAGGGCAGGATCTGGAAGGAGGAGTCTGCCTGGAATTCAAAAGAATCTAAAGTTAAATCTTAATAAGACTTCTAAAAGATACATTTTAACTGGAATTTTGCAACTAAATAGTAACCCCAGGAAGAGAAAGTGAAAAAAGAAGAAAGTGTTAAAAGAAACAGCTTATGTGTATTTGGATTGCTTGGTGACTTTGGGATTTCTGGAAATTATATTTGAATGACTAAAAACAATTGGGTGGTTGTTTAAAAAAATTCTACAATGGCATCACTTGTGGATGAACTGAAAATGGAATTTAAAAAATATAAAGAAGAGGAACAAGAAGGGAAGGGCTCCTTTGGCTCCATTTTTCAATTCTTAGAAATGGCGATTTGTGTCTACAAGAAACAACAAGAAAAGTTATCTCTTGAAAAAAACACCTTTGTGACAATCATGACCGGGATGACTGAGAATCTCCATAGATATGGGTCTGTGAAGCTAGTCAAAGAGAAATATAACCTAGAACTAAGTAGAAGTTTTCTGATAGTAAGAACAATTATTCTGTGAAATAGTTTGCCTCCTGGAATTGTTGATGTGCTTCTAAAATAGACTGGACAACCATTTAACTAGGACATTATAAGTCCCCTGCCAAAAACAAGAGATTGGTCTAGAATAGGGTGACTGGCAGCCCACGGGCCATATGAATCACGCGCAGGCCACACCCACCCAAGCTCTATAGAGGCAAAAAATGTTGCAATATATCGTGATGTCATGTGACATGATCGAATTTGACACCCTTGGTCTAGAAGATCACCGAGGTTCCTTTCAGCCCTATGATTCTATGAGATTCTTTTGTTATAGGTACATTTGATTCTTTCTGTTTGGTTTTGCTTGTATGTGCGTTATTTTTCTTTTATGGAGATTTTAGTTTGATTATATACTGTAGTAGAAAACTGATCTGCAATGAAGTAATGACGTGCTCTGAAATGTAAGAATGCAGGTAGAAATATTTTAGAAATTCTCATGGGAATAAGCAATATGTCAAAGAATGTAATTGAAATAAATGCTGTAAATGTTGATATCCAGGGAAAAATGATGAAAATTTTAAATGTTGAAGGTATATTTGTAGAAGTATTAAGATAGGGGTGTGATGCTTCCGGTTTGTAAGGCTTCAGCGGCGGCAGGAATCCGCGATTGTGTGCGGTTTCTGCTCTGCTTGCCACCGGAGTGCCCCCAATCCAGCCGGATTTGGGGGCTAACAGTTACCCCATAGAGGTAACTGAAGATAGGGGAGATCCAGCAGGGGTCTGGGAGAATCACAATCCCCCTCCTCATCTGGTTTAACTCCCTTTTCCGAAGGCGGTGGAGCGGCGGTCAGCAATGGCCACCACAAAGAAGCTTGCATCCGGATAAGTATGTGCAGGAGGAAGCTGAAAAAGTGAAAGTTGACCGGGATAATAAGAAGCATTTAAATACCCTGGAATTTTAATTTCATCAAAGATACATCGTTCCCAAAGAAAATTGGGGAAAGTGGCGGATGAAAGTTAAAAGGGAAAGTTTGTTTTTTCTCATTCTCCTTCCTTACGGTGATAGCAGATAGAAATTGGAAAAACCCATTCTGGCACCAACAGGTAATTAAATTTGAAAGTTAAAGCCAAGGGGACATTAAAAATTTCTGAACATTGAAAAAGAAAAAAGTTTTTTACTCTTTGCTATAAGTGGGAAGGGAGAGGAAAAGAATTAACCATTAAGATTTTTTGCTGGAGGAGGCTGCTTGGAACTTATAAGACTAGAGTTAAATTGTAACAAGACTTCTAAAAGATACATTTTGGAACTTTGCAATTGAACTGTACCACAGGAAGAGAAAGTATAAAAAGAAGAAAGTGCTAAATGAAACAGACTGTGTGTATTTGGACTGCTTTGTGACTTTGGGACCTTTGGAAATTATTATTTGAAAGACTAAAAGCTTTTGGGTTGTTTTAAAAACTTTTTCACTATGGCATTATTTGTTGATGAACTGAAAATGGAATTTAAAAAGCTAAAAGAAGAGGAACAAGAAGGGAAGGGCTCTTCTGGATCTGTTTTTCATTTTTTAGAAATGGCGATTTCTACCTATCAGCAATTACAAGAACAAGAAGGCTGGGATGAAGAAGAAGAAGCCATCTTTAATGAACAAACAACTTTAGTTGGGGAAGAAAAGGGAAAGAGGGGAAAGAGAATGGAGAATTTAAGACTTTAAAAACAACCAAAAAAGGGAAAAATAAGGTGAAAAATCGATACAATGTCAGAAAGCAACAGAAAAGAGGAATACAGAAGAGGGTGGAGATTAAGAGGGTGGAGATCAAGAGACTGGGGAGTAAAAAGGCTAGATTGAAGAAGAAAGGAGGGGAAAAAAGGAAGAGAAGTTACAAAGGTTTGAAACAAGATGTACAGAAACAGGATTTATTCAGAGATAATGGGTAAAAATATAATTTTAAAAGAGATTCTGCAAAAGTACATAAGACTGTATTGTTGTATTTGTATTTGAAATAATGTTAGGAAACTGGAACATTATATGATTATAAAATGGGATAAAATGTTAAAAGGAATGTGTAAAATGCTTAAGATTTAATGATAGAGTTTAATTTGCTATGGATTATTGATTTAATTATATTATAAAATTATTATTTTCCTATTTTAAAATATAGTACATAGCTTTAGAATGTACTAAGCAGAATCAGAATGAAAACTATATATTATTTTAAGTGTTAAATTTAGGGGAAAGATATAAAGGTGTCATACTTCAATCAGTGGTAGCAGCAGGAGCATCTGCCCGACCTCCCAAAGACTTCCGGCAGCCGCTTGCTTTCTCGCAGGCAGAGGTGGTAGTGGGGCCATGGAGCACCCACCCACACACACTCCAGCCCTCCTAAAGCACCTCCACAGACAGCAGCAGTGGCAGGAGCATTCAGCCATCCTCCCAAAACCTCCAGTGGCTGCTTGCTTTCTTGTGGGCAGAGGTGGTGGGGCTGTGGAGCACCCTCCACACACTCCAGCCCTCCCAAAGCACCTCCGGCGGCTGCTTGCTTTCTTGTGGGCGGTGGCGGGAGGGCAGGGTGGGTGGATGTCCCAGCCAGGGCTACACATGCGGTGCGCGATTTTCAGCAGCCCCCGCTGGGATACCCACCCATCCTTGCTACGCTGCGGCCGCCACGTAGTAGGGAAATCTGGGAAAGCACCATGTGGGATGGAGCCACGCCGGCTTAGCCAGCCAGCCGAGCCCAGGGATGGTAGAGAAGACCCAGAAAAGTCCAGGGATGGTAGGGAAGGCCCAGAAAAATCTGGAAATGGTGGGGGAGGGCCTAGCACAACTCACAGGCTTACCTATGAGCAGGAAGATCAAGGCTGCTCAGTTGGGGGGCAGGCACCACATGATAAGTCTATAATGGCAAGCCACGAGAGGGGACACAGAAGGGGAGGAGTGACTGGGTGGGGCAAGTGGCAGATGGGCAGGCAGGGTGGGGGGGGTGAGGGAGGATTGGGTGGGGCAAGCGAGGGAATGGAGACCAGGCAACCAGGTCAGGGACATGGCCAGCCAGATGTTGCAACCAGTTCAGAGACCCACACCAAATTCTTGCTACCAGTTCCCCCAATCCAGTGCGAACCGGCTGCATACCACCTCTGGACTGGATATATAAGTTAACATACATACATTATTTGCCATTTGTATAGCAGAAAAAATACGTATGTAGATTTTGCTTTTGAAGATCCTGTGCCAGGGATACATAAAGACTTGGGAGCCATCAGACTTGGGGAGGATGTTTTTCCCATTTGGGGGGGATTTAGGAAAAGAACTATGGGACAAAATAGGGACTTTCAGTCTTGTAGAAGTTCAAGTAACCAATTAAGGGCCTTAATATCTCTGAGCCAGAGAATTGAGGATCTTGTTGAGTGTGATTTTGTTGAGTGTGCAAAAGAGCACATCTTAAACATTTCAAAGATTGAAATATTCATTGAACTTACAACAGTTTCCACACTCCTGCAATTTATAAATGTAATGCCCCAGGTAAACTGCTGGCAAGCTCCAGATGAACATTGTGTATACATTATACACACTGTGCCTTTTGTGAAATTCAAAGAGCCAGATAATGTTACAAAGAATTTAAATTTAGTTTTTAAAATATCAAAATACCACAATAGTGGGAGAGTATTTGATTTTTGTCATTTATCTAAAAATACTATATGTTTAGAAAAATTCAGCTGTTATGCTACTATTATCCTAGGCACCTATATACAGTTTTGGAACATATGTTTATTATTATTCCTATAAAGAACTCAATGCAGAAAATGTACATAATACTCCTCCTATTTTCCCCACATCGACCCTGAGAGTTGAATTGAGAGAGAGTGATGGGTCCAAAATCACTCAGCCATCTTTCATACCTAAAACGGTACAAAACTCAATCTTCTGGTGCGTAGGCTGGTGCCTGGCTTATTTTTCAGTACCTACTTCATTTATACTTTGCTTAGATAGAAAGTACACATTTTTTTTGTTTAGGAACCATTTCTAGCCTGAATGATTGCTTAGCCTTGTTCTCAAACTAGATTATGTGTCTATCTCAAACTATAAAGCCCAACCTCACAATAACAACCTATCTTGCAGGATCCAATCTGAGTCAGTTACTGAGATCTTCTAGTCTTCTGAGTTTTGTAGGAGCCCGAGGGAACTTCTCACATTCTTGAAAGAGAAATTCTCTGAGGATCAGCTTCAGGATTGGATCCTGAAATATTATGCTGGGACACGTCTATTTGCCTTCATCTATTGATTTCTTTTAAACATTTGTTTCCATTGCCTTTATTAAAGTGAAGAAAGATACTTGTGCTATCAGTAAGTAATGGTATTATTGTTCTAATGTAGGGGTCTCCACTTTTCTGGCTAAGGAATTCTGGGAATTAAAGTCCACAGGTCTTAAAGTTGCCAAGGTTGGAGATCCATGTTCTAATACCACCCCCCTCTCTGTACACTAGGCCCATATGTATATTGGGAGATCGAAGGAAGGTATACAAATTGCTAGGAGCTTCCTGCCAATTTTCCTATTCATATATTGAGTGTCCAGTTCACTGAAGAAAATAGATATAGTTTCCATTGTTGCTTAGCTTTCTTTGCATTCAGAACATCTGTCTTCCCCAGACATCATTGTAACAGCTGTTTGGGCTATGTAGGTTTTCTTTTCTTTCTTTAGCTCTTTACCCTATCCCGTTTCTTGTGAAGATGTGTTTGGTGCTCTTTTTTCAAGAGCACAAGAAAGTATTGAAATCAATCTGAGAATGTTTTCAGCTAGTCTTCTAGTGACCTAGCCATATTGTAGTCTTGAATCTGTTGTGTCTCTCCTCAACTGAGGACAAAAAAGAAGAGAGAGAAAAAAGCTTAATCTTGTGGGGTTACATAAAAGAAGGAATGCAGAACAAGGAAGAATTTCCTTTATGCTAGGCAGAACAGAATACACTGTGATGGCTGAAAGTGCCTGTGGGCATTTGGTCCCTATTGGTTCTCACACCGAATGCAGTGATGCCCACAGATAGACTCTATTGTTGTCAGTTAAATGGGATCATGACTGTCTGAAAGGTGTTTGAGAATGAACTGAAAATCATTTTCACAAGTGGATGATTACTTCTGCCACATGTTAACTGAACTCTATCAGAATGGCCCAGATTTTGAGACTGCTTTAATTGCTCTTTCAACCTTGACTTAGACTTCTTTTTAAGAAAGCCTTTTGTAGAACAGAACTGTAATGGGTATTGATTTTTTTTTCCTTTCTACCTTTTCTTCAACTGTGATAAATAAAAGCTTATAAAAAGTAAAGAATTCATTTTCAAGATGCAGATGGATTTTTTTTCCCCTTAAACAAAGAATAGACCCTACTTATGGAGTATGAACAAGTATTAACATTAGTCCCCCACATACAACATTGGTGGATTTTTTTAGGAGCCAGTAAATAATGATGCCATATAGTCACATTTAATAATAATTAATTGTCTCTCCTTCCCATCATAAACATCAAAGAGAAACAGGCAAACCTCATAGCATAGTCTTAAGTTCTATAAATCTTTGTCATATATATATATATATATATATATATATCATTTAAATAAAGCATTTAAATAGATCTTTTTTTAAAAAAAAAGCACAATTCAAAATATTCTATCAGAACATTTTATTCATTATCTGTTTAACTAAATTAAAGATTTATTGAATCTTAGATAACTTTAAAACTAAAAAGAAGCCTTTTTCTCCGTGATATCTTTTAGCAACTACAGAGAAAGTGGCCATGAGGATGGCTTTTTTTGTTTTTTTAAAGGAAGCACACTGGTTTTGTGGTTAAAGGGCAGCCTACGAGTTCTGTGAATTCTAGGTCTCTCTTGGGTATGAAAGCCAGTTGATAACTTTGGGCCAGTCACTCTTTCTCAGCCCAACCCAGCTAATGGGGCTGTTGTTCTGGAAAAAATAAAGGCAGGAAGATTAGCTAAGTTTGCCATCTTGAGTTTTATATATATATCAAAGGTGGGATAAAAATCTAATGATAACAATCACATTTAAAATTCTCTAGCGAGCAGAAAAAATAACAGTTGAGCACATGGTCTGCTACTTTCCTTGTTCACCCACTGAGTTAAGCCACTAAAGTAGCTGCAGCAATAGATTACTCTAACTTCGACCCAGCCCAGGAACAATATGATTACCAGAAAGAAATGCATGTTTTGCTATATGACACTTCTGAATACTGTACACATGCCCAATGAATACTTTTTGAATTTGGAAAGTTCGATGACCAAGCAACTTAGTTTTTTACATTTGGCAAACTGAAAGTTCATCCCATTGCAATGCCTGTTGTCATGTATTTTTGCGTTTAGTTTCCTGTTTCATAAAGAAAGCAAACCACATCCAGAATGCCCACGGGCAATATTACAATCAAGTAAGAACTTCCCTACGGCAAACAGTGTTTTTGTAGAATCCAATTCGTTTTACCAGACGTACAATAGGTGCTTATCTGACTCATCTTTAGCAAGCAGTACTAGTTCAGGCCTGTGCCAGTAGGCATGTATTTGTACCTTTTCTTTCATTACTTATTGCTGGGAATCTCAAACTATGTGGTGCTGCAAGTCAGAAAATGGGAAACCTGAGACTTCCTCCTTCTAAACAAACCCTGTGATTAATATACCAACCACACTCAAATTTAAATTTCCAGGCAGGGGGTTGATTTTTTTTAAAAGTTATACCTCAAATGTTCTTCCATCTTCCCTGCTAGTCCAATGTGGATATGCACATTACAGGAACACAGAGGTACATTCCTATACCTCCCTTCCTATAGGAGCAAGTCCTGGTAGGAAAATTTATAAAGATAGTCTCTCTCCCACCTTCCCTCTCTCTCACGTTGGTATACCTGCATTAGAAGTTGCACTATAGCTTTCTTTTGTTTCCCACTTCATGTAATTTAATAAAATTTAATCTAAAGGTCTCAACATCCTAGAGAAGGGGTCACCAAACTTTTGGACCTCAGGGACCACCAAACTCATAATTTTAAATCCCGGAGACCACTAGTATGAATTTTGACTGACAGTGGCTTGCTGATATTGGAAGAGAGAGAGGGAGGGAGGGAGGGAGGGAAACAGAGAGAGAGAGAGAGAGAGATCTGATCTAACCTCTCTCTCTCCCTCCCCCCCCTCTCTCTCTCTCACACACACACATACACACACACACAGAGGCAGGGGTGGGATTCAAATTTTTTAACAACCGGTTCTGTGGGCATGGCCTAATTTGTGGGTGTGGCTTGATTGTCATGTGACTGGCTGGGCATGGCATGTATGTAAATATTATAAATATTTATATAAATATTGATTTTTTCATAAGAAAAGAGCAACTTTTACCCCAAATCAGGCAAAGCAGGCAGGCAGATTGAGTTGCTCAGAGAATCACAGATTCACTTAGAGATATCTCTGTTTCTGCCATCGGCTATCTGAGTCTGTACGGAATAATAGAACCTTCAGTCCTAAGGGAGGTTTGGCTCTGCTTAAAAGCTGAGCCAAAGATCCAAAGACTAGCTAGTAAGCAAGAAATGCAACCATTTCCTGCTTTCTAGCTAATCTAAATCTCCCAACACAGCAGAACAGCTGATGGTCAGGAAAAGAAAAAAGAAAAATAGCAAGCTGTTCTGCTGTGCTGGGAGCAGGCAAGTTTGCCAGGTAAGGGGTGAGTGGGCAGGACAGCCTTGTGTTCCTGTGTACCCTGAATTAATTGCTCTGGGGGTGACATTTCTCTGCAGACCACCGAAATTTTCTTGTGGACCACCAGTGGGCTGTGGCCCACCGGTTGGTGACCGGAGTCCTCGAGGTTGTAAGTCACCCACCCCTGTTTTAGGTATATGTTTTGTCATAATGAAGCATATCCATAGACTGGATGAACTTTATAACCTCTTTTTAGAAGATAAGCATTATAGAACTATTTAGATAGACTGTTATATTAAGAGATACTGATACAGATAATCAATCATGTACTCTGTGAATTAATGGCTTAGCACAATACAATAATTCAGGTACTATTTAATCAACAAATTCTTGGCTATAGAGCTCTAAGCAGAGTGATTAAGTGCGTGTGTGTGTCTGTGTCTGTGTGTGTATATACACACACATACACGCACAAATAGAATAACTATATTTCACAAAATGAGTCAGAGTTTGCTGAAAAATGCAGTGCATTTGAGGGCAAAACATGCTTTAGAAATATGTAGTATTAAGTTCCAAAGCAGAGAAAAATTATTTGGATCCAGTGCAGGTATCTTCATACTATCTGTTGGTGCTTTTTGGGCTCATCCAGTAGAAGCAAGTTGAGGAGGAAGCATCAGAATGTTGATGTACGGTTATATCCTTTTGCCATCTTCATAACAATTGTTTAACTCAACTACGTATTTTCTTGAGATCCTGCGAATATGCTTCAGTTAACAATCTACTCTAATGTTTGCTCTCAGATTTTGTTATATATCAGCCACAAAACCTTAGTAAGCTATCTTTAGTTCTTGGCTTTTTCAACCTGTGATCTTCTAGGTATATTGAGATTGCCCTTTCTAGAAGTCTTTGGGGTTGTAGCCCCAACAATTCTGCATGGCCCCAGAATGGAGAAGATTGATTGAAAATTCAATAACATTCCTGAAACACCATATGAACTATGAGCTGAAAAACCTCCATTTCAAATCTTGCCTCTGCTATAAGCTAATAGGATTGCCTTAGTTTCTAAATCTCAGTTTTCTTGAGGAATATACAGTATAATACTTACCTTTCAAGACGGTTTTTAATTATGACTAAGATGATCTATGTTCATGCGCCAGTGGTGGGCTGCAACTGGTTTAACAACCAGTTCTGTGAGTGCGCGCTTCATTTCATTGGAAGATTTTTAATTGAGAATGTTTTGTCTTTACATTTAACAGGTATTTGTATGCCCTTGGACAAAAAGTTTGGAAAAGGTGGAAAAAGCGCTACTTTGTTCTTGTGCAGGTTAGTGATGTTTCATTTTAGCATCATTTCAAGAGATGCTGTTAAAGCAATCAACTTGTAATATATATAGCATAGTGTACAAGCAGTATGTGTATTTGTATTTGTATCAATTTGTATTTTGGAATTTAGAAATGTGCAATTCAGTTTGTAGAAATATTTTTAATGCTTATTTCAGCCACACAGTTCCCATGCACACAACCTTTTGCAGTAATCTCATTATTTATGCATTTAAGTTTCCTAATAGAACTCGTTTACAAAATCCTGAATTTCTTTCTAGAATATATTCAAAAAAACAAGTGTATAAATGTTCACCTTCAATCAAGACTTTGCAGCACTTTGGATTCAATTCCAAAACGGTGCTTCAGAGTGTGCAAGAATATAAATCTAGCATTAACCTGCAATTAATTAAACCAATTCTGTGTTTTATGAATGCTACATTTGCAATTCTCATTTTGAAGTTATCAATAGTTCTAGTCAGTGATAGATTTTCTCCTTTGAATCTGTGCTGCAATTTGGGAACTATTTATTGTACCCGGTTTAAAAACAAAACAAAACTCCTCAACACACCCAGATAGAGAATATAGCTCAATGATTGTTCACACTTCCAAACGTTGGTAGTATGAATTATTTTAGCTGTCTTTCTCATGAAGAATTTCCCATGGAGATCTGAGCACATAAGATCATAGGGTGCAGTGAGCACAAACATACTAGCAAAAATCTTGAATTTCCACAAAGCTAATTTGTTATGGTAACCTCTGTTAAAATGTATAGAGCCATTTAATACATGTAGGCATATATTTGGTACAGACGGCAATAGTTAGGACAGGGAGAATAGAGTAAGATTGTTTATATCAGCCCATCCCTCTTGCGAGTGAAGAGACAGCCATTCATTAGTTACAGCACTCTGTTGGGCTTCCTCAACATCCCTTCAGCTAACAAATCTATGAAACGTCAGAGGAATGACCTCAGAGAAAGCTAAAGCTACATCCCTAAAATTCTGCAATATAACGTTGGGTCTTTTCCTAAAATATTCTGGCTGGCAGATGAATGGATTCAAGCAACTTGTTATGGCAAGGTAATGGCAATGAGAGTTCATTTCTTAGCTGCGTTTCTCCATGCTGGCAGGGAAAATACCCTTCATAATGTATTATCCCATTCCCAGTGATCTTTCAGAACATGGTGGAGGAATTTCACCACATATTTTTGTCCAATTTCCACAACTGCTTTGTAAATTAAAAATTAGCTTTTGTCCCTCCCTGTTGCCACAGACATAATGTGTGCTTTTCAGTGATGAATGCAAGAATGGTACCTTTTGTTTTTTGGCAGATATACATACACACACACACACACACACACACACACGTGTATGTATGTATGTATGTATGTATGTATGTATGTGTGTGTGTATATATATATATATATTACAAAAAGAACAATGTGAACATAATACATTAAAAGAGCACAGGTATAATCTAGTGATTTTATCTAATACGTAGGAAATTAAGAACATTAAATTTCATTTGTAGTATTTGTGATAATTGGCAAAGCTATGTTATCCACAAAAACTACTACCTACAGTTTTCTGTCAGACACAGATTGATAGAATTATGCATAAACTAAATAGAATTCATATAAGCATAGATCAGCACACTGTATGTGATGTTTTATTACAAGTCACTTTTGAACTCATATTGATATCTGTCCATTTGTAATCTTAACTTGAGATTTCAGGTCTCTGTTTCTTCTTCAGTGGTTTAAACTCCTTTTGTTTTCTCTTTCTCAGAAAAGCTTAGACAGGGCCCAGGCAGTCTTATCTAGTTGAAAGAGATCTCCATTCCCCCAGTTCCACGCACATAAGTGTGCACAAAGTTGTTGACGTTGTTTCCTTCACTTGCAGTCTGAAGTGTACAATCCAATTGACCGCTTTGGCTTTATGAATAGACTTAGTGTAGAATGCCTACAAAGAATAGTACTGACAGATGGGCATTTTGCCATCTCTCTCAGAATTCCTGCACTGTTGACACTGCAGGAGTTGTGCTAAATGTAAGTTTTATCTTTATTTTCAGGGTTATTAAGTGGCAGATAAACTGTGGGGTTACATAATGTATAACCCCATCGAGCAACTTTAAAAAGCCATTTAGATCAGTTAGCATTAAATGGTTTAATTTGTCTACCTAACCTTTTGTCTGATTATGG
This sequence comes from Pseudonaja textilis, assembly GCF_900518735.1. The sequence continues at coordinate 227,938 of NW_020769374.1, read as the reverse complement.
TGACCACGTTGCATTTTTTTGTAACCTTATACCTGACTACAGTCATCAAAAACTTTGTAGTTCAATGCAAATGTCATATTCAAAACTATTACCTTTCTCAGCAATGACACAGAATTGAAGAGCCAATCATTTTATGGATACCTTTCCTAACTTTTTTTTCTGGAGTTGTAAAGTGTGCCCAAAAGCTTCACTGGGCACACCAGCATCTCATATGGCCCCTCCAGAATCCCCCAAGTGGGTGAATCCAAACATTTCTGTCTTATGTGCAGTGGGGAGTAAATTTTATGCAAAGATTATCTGCTTACGATATTGCATGAGAACATTCTCCCAGCTATGGGGTAAAATAGAGCCTGCTATCTTTAACCATTGCTGAAATACTGTGTGAAGCCTGATATGACCTACAAATTTTTGTGTACTTTAGGTTTCAAGGTAAATGTATGTGTATTACTGTTAGTTGGAAGGACATGCAGTGTTCAAGGTAGATGAACAAATGCCCTACATATACCTTTTTAAATATATATTGATGGAAATGTACAGAATGATTGAATTTTCAATTTAGCATTGTTTCTCAAAATGGCTACTGGTGATAGTCAGATAAAAGGATGATTTTATTTTTCAGATTATGACTTCACAATTGTTGCACAATGATTGCTGTAGACCTGTAGCATAGAAGTAGATTAGTGATACTATCCTGATATCTAAGTGTATTTTGTAAATTTTGTTGTTGTGAATTTCAAGTTGTTAATTGTACAGTTAACATATTTCTCCGAAGCCACTTGGTAGATTATTTATATTTCCCATTGTTAGCAGCTAGTTTATTGCCCATGTCCCACTGAATGTCAATAAAACATGATATAGTGAAGTATAGCTAATTCATGGCTTCTTTTTATCTTTCACCCAGGTTAGCCAATATACATTTGCCATGTGCAGCTACAGAGAGAAAAAATCAGAGCCTCAGGAGTTAATGCAACTTGAAGGATACACTGTGGATTATACAGCACCCCATCCAGGTATTCTGCAAAATGAGTTCAAATGTCCGATTGCAGAGAAATTAGGAAACGGTGTTTGTTTTGTCTTTTCATAAAATCCTATCAAGTAAGTAGGTAGATAGGAAGAGAGAAAAGGACTATTTTAGGCCAGGAGACATTTTTACATCATATTCTATCCTATCAGAAACATCTCCATCTCATTGTAGATCTGAGTTGCCAGGCTATACATTATTTTAATGCTATTAGACGCATTGATATCATGAACTTATATAATTGAAAAGAAATATTTCCTTTAAAGATGAGAATGAGGTTTTGATTCTGATTTTATAGTGTTTTTCCTCCTGAAAGATATAAAATGCAAAGTGGGTGGATCTGTGAAAATGGTACCGCTACCAAGTAACCAATTTTGTATAATGACTAACATAGAATTTTTTCCCCTATGCTTTCTTTAGCAAGAACTCACACAACCTGTTAAAAAGTGCTTATGGACAGAAAAGTAGGCTAACTAGAGAAATTTTTTTAAGTGAGAGCACAATCTAGTAATATACATGCAAGGATCAAAGTGTCATTTTGATTATTTGTCTACATATCTGACACAAAAGTAAAGCTGTAATTACAAACTTTTTAGATTTTAACTGTGCCTTTAATTATGTTTTTATTCATTTAGTCACTTCAAGTTCTCTTTTTAGATTGAAAGGTAGACTATAAATCCAGTTATTAGTTAAGGAGGTAGGGGAAAGAGAAAACTTAATTTCATATCAATTAACTTGACTGAATCCTGAGTTCTAAATCTGCAGGCCTTCAAGATGGTCAGATGTTCTTCAATGCTGTCAAAGAAGGTGACATAGTGATATTTGCCAGTGATGATGAACAAGACCGGATCCTGTGGGTACAAGCAATGTATAGAGCTACTGGTCAATCTTACAAGCCGGTTCCTGTAGGTCAACCACAGAAGATGAATCCAAAAGGAAGCAATACCCACACAGATTTATCACAAAGTAAGATTATATTGTTTTTAATTTATGGGATTTTAATTGCATAATTCATCAGCATTTAACTTGGTAGTTCTTGAAAATTTATATCATTAATAACCATTTAAAAGCCTGACTTGTAGCTCATTATTGCTGTTGTGTTATTTTTTTAAAAAATATGTAATTGGTATCATTAAAATTCAGTACACATTCTCATGGAAAGAAAATTACTTTTCTTGCAGGGTTTATGCTGATTTTATAACCAATAGATTTAATCAGATATTCATGACTTAGCTGCATCATTGTTTTGATGAAATAATATTGAACAAGAAAAGCACAAGATTACATCCCTTCATAAATTCTCATTGGAGGAAATTTTCCAATTCTCCTCCTGGCCAGGAATTTGAAGCTGTAAACTCTGGGAAGAGGACCCAGTGGGATAATTGACATCAAAGGATACTTTACCTGCAGCTAACCAGGTGTGAGGCTATGCTAGTAAAGCTGGATTCTAAAGACAGTGTGGAAAATTGGACTCTAAATACAAGATAGGAATTCAAATGTACTGCTTTCATTACTGAAGTCTCCAGCTATCCCTTCTGGGAAAAGTTGGGGAGAAAATGGTTCAGGCTGCATCAATATGCCAGTTATGCCCAACTATATATCTTGGCCCTTGACCAAATTATTGGCGCTGTCAAATTGCTGTCCGGAAGCCTAACACCATCTAAGTTTGTATAAGGAAGAAAAGTTAAGGCTTACTTCCAGCAAAAGATAGTGGATTTGAAGCCCAGCTACTTATTCCTCCATTAATTCTAACAGATTCAGTTTGCAATTTTGGTCCTTCAAGCTTCTGTAGCAATAGGGCCTTCACTCAGTTCCATCTAGTGCAGCAAGATTTTCCTAGCTGGCATTAATTACTGTTACTGTTATACTCATGCTTTACTTACCTCTTGACTGGACTACTGCAATGGGCTTCACGTGGGACTGCTATTGAAACTGCAGCTGATCCAGAATACTGCAGCTCAAATACTCAATGTGCTCAAATACTCAATAATATTCAAATAATGGATGTAACACCTTTATTCAGAGACCATCATTAGTTGCCACTTGGCTTGGGGGTGCTCCTATTCTCTGAAATTGCACACCACCAGATCTGCAGCTGGTTCTTTGGGGCTTATAAAAGCTAGTTAAAACCTGATTGTTCATCAAGCAAGAAAAGTTGGTTTGCTGTAATTGCCTTTTGGTCAGGAAAGTGGGTTAATTTTCACTACTACTGATTTTTTTTCAGTGATTACTGCCAGTTTCATAGGAGTATTTCTAGTAGTTCTTTCATTCAATATATGATTTTATCAACTTTATGGCAATTGAAGTGGCTCATAATAATTAACTTTTTGAGCTGGTAATATAATAGAATCAATCAATCACAACACTTTTGGCTGAAAGTAATAGCCAGAAAGTAAGCATATAGTGGCATTTCAACCCTGTTCGCTAACTAATTCCTATTTAATAATACCTCTTTCTATTGTAATTTGCAAATAATATATTTTCCTGAATTTATGCCATCCTTTTATGTTTTTTTGCTTACTTTGTGTTTAGCAATACTTTATGTCACGATTTCAGTTTATTTAAAACCGTACTTGTGAAAGATGATGCCACTCACATTTATGCTTATTGATTTCCTCATACAAATGATACCAACTTTTAAAAGTTGAAAATGAGAGACAGCCTGAGGAATGGCATGCCTCGTTACGTTCTCCAAACTTACCGTAAAGAAATATTGGCTGCTTTCTCCTAAGGGTAGGAAGAGACATGCATTCCTTAAGTATAAAATGTGACAGTAAAACATGTGGTCCTGTTTGGCAGGTATCATCCTGAGGGTTACTATCATTTTCCTTGTCGCCTTGCTGCATCCCACCTATGTCTAGTTGCTTGACAATAGCTACAGGATAATTTTCTGTTTTATCAAAAATTCCCTTTCCATTGTACTTCCTGCAATTGTCTCTTGACTGAACATAGTACAGGTGGGGGATCATCAACATAGCCATCCCTTGTTGATTTATTCCAATGGCAGAAATGCAGCAAAGATGACTCTTCTGTTTTAATAAAACATTCTAATGGTTGTTTTTCTGCTTCCTTTGTATTATATGAAGACAGCTAAGGAAAATAACAATAACTTTATAAACTATTTCCCATCTCTACTTCACAATTTCCTTTACAATTTTAACTGAACAGTATCCCCTAAGAAAAAAAACCTAAGTTTGGATAAGATTCTTTCTGCTCTTGTTAGGAATAGCAAACTGCTCATATTTATCCAAATGAAGCTCCAGATCAGTTACCACAGGGTAGTGCAGCCATGTGGCATCAATTTATGTTGACACAACTCTACTATAAGTACAAGGGGTCTATGCTCCAAATAACTAAGGTTTTAATAGTGTAGCACCAGGGGTGGGATCCTACCGGTTCGGGCCGATTCAGGAGATCCAGATGTTAATTTTACATCCAATTTGGCAAACCGGTGGTTCTGAAGTACAGCTGGCCCCACCCTGCCCTTCCCCTTCTAGGAGTACTCAAGAGGCCTGTCTGGCTCTCAAGTGTATGACGGCCTCCTAGGAGCAAAAGGGGCATGTGGGGGGTCCAGTGCCACGCCCCACCATCCTGTTTTTGCTCTCAGGAGGCTCCAGGGAGGCTTGCTAGGCCTTCCTGCAGCCTCCTGGGAGCATCCAGCCATCCACTATGCCTGGATTCAGTGTTTAGCCCAGGGGTAGTCAACCTTTTTATACCTACTGCCCACTTTTGTATCTCTGCTAGTAGTAAAATTTTCTCTAACCGCCCACCGGTTCCACAGTAGTGGTGATTTATAAAATAGGGGACAAAACCCCTACCGCCCACCATGAAAGCTGGAACGCCCTTAGTGGGCGGTAGGGGCCAGAATGACTACCACTGGTTTAGCCAAAAGAACATTTGGAGCTAATACAGTTTATTTCTGCCTTGAGAATGTTCTAGGTTAACAAATCTATGCAGTCTCCCAAAACTGTTGGAGCCAATCCTCTTTCTTTATTCCATATCCTCCTCTTCAAAACTAGAAGTTGCTCTGCTTTTTCAGGCCAGGCTTAGCGTGGTAAGCTCAGAGTGAATTTTGTAGAGAATAGCTTACCTTTAGGTCTCTCATTCATTGGCTCAATTTCAGAGCCTGCATTACACAATTTCCAAAGCATAATTCAGACCATTCAGCAGTTTGCCCAGCTGCTGCCTTCATTACTTCTATTGCTGTCATAACTTTTATGGAGTCCAATGGCCTTTTAAATTTGACAACAAGAAAAAAACAAAGTAAATATTTCTCACAAATATTTTCCCTCTTCCACTTTGTGGTTCAATATTTAACATACAAAATTATGTGCTGTGTTATTATTCAGGCAGTTTGCAAAGTTGTGCTTTTTGTTGTTGCAAGGCAACTCTTTAATTTGAAGATGGTGGTAAATTCTTGGTAATAAAATGGCAAGTAGAAAGGGTCACTTCTACTTGCCATTTAGAAAGGGTTAGAAAGAATGAGAAGGTTAGCCTTTGCTTTGTTTCCAATCTCCTTTTCTTGACTCGGTCTTCATAAAAAGAAGGTTTGGAATTGAAGCCATATGTGTTAAAAAAAAATTCTTTCTGCTTAAGTACAAGTATGCAAAAAGTTTCAAGATTAATCCAAGATTTTTAATGACTTTAAATATCTGGGTGGTTGTACTAAGGTTTAAGTCAGAGGTCTTCAAACTTGGCGACTTGTGGACTTGTGGATGCTAGCTGGAGAATTCTGAGAGTTGAAGTCCTAAAGTTGAAGTCTTAAAGTTGCCAAGTTTGATTTAAGTAGAAAGAGATGAAAAGAGGAAAATATACCATGAATAGCATAGGGATGCATGGTAGCTCTCCTTTCTTTCTTTCTTTCTTTCTTTCTTTCTTTCTTTCTTTCTTTCTTTCTTTCT
>NW_020769374.1:208713-222006 GCF_900518735.1 Pseudonaja textilis | reverse complement strand
TCTTTCTTTCTTTCTTTCTTTCTTTCTTTCTTTCTTTCTTTCTTTCTCTTAAAAGGAAGAAGAAAAAGAAAGAGGGAGGGAAGGGAGAAAGAAAGGAAAGAAAGAAAAGAAAGAAAGAAAGAAAGAAAGAGAAAGAAAGAAAGAAAGAAAGAGAAAAGGAAGGGAGAAAGAAGGAAGAGAAAGGAATGTGAATGAGATATGGATGAATGGATGAATGGAATAATGGACGGAGGGAGGGAGGGAGGTAGAGAAAGAAAAAGGAGAGGAAGGAAGGACCACAAACCCTGGCACCAGACACAGCTTCAGAGGATGCTTTGAAACAGCACAGCAAACAAGGGCTGGAAGGGACCTCCGAGGTCATTTAGTCCAACCCTGCTTCAAGGGCATTGTTAAAGTGAGTTTCTATCTTTTTACCCACCCACTCACATGATCACCAAGACACATCCAGCTGGTCACGTGACCACCAAGCCACACACACAAATTAGGCCACAGAACCGGTTGTTTCAGAAATTTGAATCCTACCCCTGTGTGGCACTATGTAGTAAGTAAACTTGTTTTCAGAAAAGTTAATCAACATCCATAACATGATTTGCATTTCTTCTTTTTAAGAGATAAGGAATGATAAAATGAAATATCAAGGCTGCAAATTATGTTGAAATATCTGAATCTAATTTATATGCATGATAAGGAGAAAGAAAAAACAACATTCTCTTTTTTTTCCTTTTCTGTATCTTCAGATGATTATAGTAAGCCGTAAGGTAACAATTTTTCCCATATCCTTTGCTAATCAGAAATGCTTTACATATATGAAATTAGTAGCAAACTGCTATATATGCTACATCACAATTTGGTTTTAAAATGTCAATCTAGTTAAAACTAATTCAAATCCCTTCCTACATCAGGAGATTCTTAGACCATGTAGTTATATATAAAATTTATATTTTTTATGCTTGGGGATTAAATACAGTCATTTAATTACAGACATGAATATATCTTAGAACATGAGGAGTGGAACTTCCGGTTTGCAGGGCTTCAGCGGCAGGCAGGAATCCGCGATCGTGTATGGTTTCTGCCTGGGCTGGCTTCGGGGCTAAGCCACCCTGTAGAGGTGGTGAAGAGGGGGGAGAGCCAGCAGGGTCGAGGAGAGCCGCATCTCTCCTCCTCAGCTGGTCAAACTCCCTTTCCCGAAGGCAGTAGGAGCGGCGGTCAGAAATGGCCACCTCAAAGAAGCACTCAACCGGATAAGAAAGTGCAGGAGGAAGTTAAGAAGTGAAAGTTTTGGCTGACCGGGATAGGAAGCAACAACTAAGGTATCCTGGAATTTAAATTTTATAAAAGATAACATCGCTCCCAAAGAAGAGTCGGAAGCAGCGAATGAAAGTGAAAAGGGAAAGTTGTTTTTTTTTTCACTCTCCTTCCTTACGTTGACAGCAAAGAGAGATGAATGAGAAATCAGAAAAATCCGCTTTGGCACCAATAGGTAATTAAACTGGAAATATAATTAAAGGGACAATAAAGATTTCTGAACATTGAAAAATCCTTTTTTTTTTTTTTTTTGCTATAAGTGGGAAGGAAGGGGAAAAGAATAAGGGCAGGATCTGGAAGGAGAAGTCTGCCTGGAATTCAAAAGAATCTAAAGTTAAATCTTAATAAGACTTCTAAAAGATACATTTGAACTGGAACTTTGCAACTAAATAGTAACCCCAGGAAGAGAAAGTGAAAAAAGAAGAAAGTGTTAAAAGAAACAGCTTGTGTGTATTTAGATTGCTTAGTGACTTTGGGATTTCTGGAAATTATATTTGAATGACTAAAAACAATGGCATCACTTGTGGATGAACTGAAAATGGAAATTAAAAAATATAAAGAAGAGGAACAAGAAGGGAAGGGCTCTTTTGGCTCCGTTTTTCAATTCTTAGAAATGGCGATCTGTACCTATGAGAAACTACAAGAAAAGACTGTGTAACAAGAAGATTGGGACAAAGAAGAAGCCATCTTTAATGAACAAGTAACTTTATCTGAGGAAGAAAGGGGAAAGGGGGGGGAAAAGAATGGAGAATTTAAGACCTAAAAAAACAGCCAAAAAAGGGAAAAATAATGTGAAAAATGGCTATAATGTTAGAAAGCAACAGAAAAGGGGAACACAGAAGAGGGAAATGGAGGTGGAGAGACAAGGGGGTAAAAAGGGGAGAGAGAAGAAGCAAGGGAGGAAGGAAGGGAAAAGAAGTTACAAAGTTTTGGAGAAAGATGTAAAGAAACAGGACTTATTCAGAGATAATGGGTGAAAATTTAACTGAAAAAGCGATTCTGCAAAGCTACATAAGATTGTATTGTTATATTTGTATTAGAAACAATGTTAGAAAATTGGAAACAACATATGATTAAAAAGTGGGATAAAATAGTCAGTGTAATTCATTGAAACTTTTGTGAACAAAATAAATGAAATGAAATGAAATAAATGAGAGAATTGAATTAGGAAGGAATGGGAACATTTTAATTACTCAATGTTTTATAAAATATAAGTGAAGTGAGGGGGAATTGATTATGGAAAGTTTATAATTGTTCCCATAGAAGTATGATACCTATTTGAAAAGTAATGTGTAAAATGTTTAAGATTTAAATGAATATTAATATTAACGATAGAATTGAATTGGTATGGATTGTTGTTTTAATTATATTATATATTCATAATTTTTTCTTTTTTTTAAATATAGTGTGTAGTTTTACAATGTACCAAGCAGAATCTGAACGGAAGTTATGTATTATATTAAGTGTTATAATTTTAGGAGAAAGATATAAAGGCATCATACTCCAATCAGTGATTACAGGAGAAATTTTGTTTAATGAGAAAAGATAATAGACAGCTGAAACAGGACAGACAAAGAATATAAGTATAATGATCTGAATTGAGATGAAATAAAATAAAATTAAGAAAGTTAAAAGAGGGGAGAAGCTATATAGAAAATGTAGAACGGTAATAAGATATGGAATGGTATATAAAAATGAGCATGAACTTGAATTTGTGTCTGTACGAAGAGATGTAACCCGGGATCAAGCTGCTTTCAAAAAAGATGTTTTATGTTTTATGTTTTGTTTGTTTATGTTTGTTTTTAAAAAATAAATAATTTTTTTTTAAAAAAAAAGAACATGAGGAGTGAGGGAAGTATTGTTTCAAGAACTCTGTAAAAATTTGCTCCTGTTATCTGTAGATGATAATCTCATAGCATAAACTATCAATGTGTTATCACACAGTTTATTTGTTATACTTACCTTGTTAAATCTGTCACATGAATGTGACTCTTGCTTTGACAATGCAGAGCAAGTGATATGAATTAGTTTCTGCATCTTTTCAGGATATGATGCTGTAGATCCTTCAGTTTGAATTAAATAATTCTTCCATCTGCAAATGCATCTGAAAGTTGGACTTGACATGGATCAATATGATCTGGGGCTAAATTTCTAAATGTGACTGATTATGTTAGCATCATGCCCACAGATCAATATGGAGTCTTATTATGAACCTAACTCTAGAATTGGGTTTAATCAATAAACTTTTGTCTCCTTTTTATAGAAATTTTAGGTTTGTAGCACAGTTTTCAAGAATATATTGAGAATATATCCTTTCTGGTAACAAACATTAAAAACCTCTATATTTGAAATTAAAAGAACAAAGAAGAGCAAAGACCTTATTGTAAGGGTCAAGTCAATTTTTTAGTTGATAGTGGCCTGTTCACTTCCAATATTGTGTACAAAATCAAAGTGAGCTAATGTGCTAATGCATAACTAGTCCTTTTGGCAATGGTAAGGCTTTTTCTGTCTATACTTTATAGCAACTTGCATTGAGGATTTTGACAAAACATACCATTAACGAAAGAATCACTAGATTGTGTCTTTTGATAAACCCGCGGGGTTCAAAGGCGTTGAAAGATGCAATCTCTGAACAACAATAAATTCAGATGTTTGATTGAGGTGCCATTTAAAATGGCATTTTATATATCATTTACACAAAGAAATATTGTTTCCAGTTTCATTACTCTCTGGAAGGCTGAAAGAGCTCTTTGCCATTACTACTTTATATTTGTTTCTTTAAAAGCTGCATATAAAAAGCAAAAGACTAGAAATGACCCTATGTGTTCATTTCTGCTCTAGTTTGATGTTTAGGAAATGGGCTTCCAGCTATCTTCCATTGCTGCTTTCCTCTGAGATGAGTATCTTCTTCATGCAAAGACATGTTGGTGTTTTAAATAAACCAAAACTTCTGTATTCTTAGTATCTTGTTAAAACAGACCTCTCATAGTTAGTGTTGGCAAAACTTTCTAAAATTTTAGATCATCATTGTAGAGAAAACTTTGCAGTGGGCAATATATGAAAATAATATTGAAAATATGTGCGTGTGAATATTTTGTTATCTATATGTGTGAGAATTTAAAGCATAAAAATGCCCCAAAATATGTGTATCTCTTTATGTATCTAATCTGTGTGTATAGATTACACACATATACACACATATGTGTGTTTCTTTTGCATGAAATGTTATATCGTTGTCACTTGCTTAGATTCTACTTGTGGAAGGATTTTTAAAGAACTGGTGAGACTTGGAAAGGAAGACAGGTTCTAATTAAAGCTGTTCTCCCAATAAAATTTAAGCCAGTTTTAAAGTGAAATAGTCTATATCAAAGTATTATTTTTACCTTTCTACAATCAGATGCAGATCATGCACAAAAACATGACATGGATGAGTTTATTTCTGCTAATCCTTGCACATTTGACCATGCGGCACTCTTTAGAGTACTACAGAGACAGACCTTGGATCACCGACTGAATGATTCCTATTCTTGTTTGGTGAGTAAAAAGGCTGGAATAAAAGAAGTGACAGAAAAGAAAAAACCGAGAAATAGTTACTGCAAAGTGGTCTTTTCTTCTAGACACATTTAATAACTATGCGTGAGGTTAGTATAAAGCATTTCAATCGATTGGCTTCAAATTTGAAAATTATACATTTTCAGGCTACTGCTGTGCCACTCAATAGAAGAGAAAAGATTCAAACTGACTCTGAACTATGGTTTATCAGCTCTTCTAGGGAGGGCTGAATAAAAGCAGAAGGCTTTAATAAATATAGAACCCTCCGTGGTAGGATTTGCTAACACCTGTACAGGCATTTTAAGGTACAAATCCAGCTTGCCAGATGTCAAGCATTATGTCATCTATCTGGTAATTTTCTCCTCCTTTATGGACTGAGAAGAGAAAAGAAATGAATAGAACCGAAACCACAGGGGGAGAAAGATTTATTGCACTTGTATTCAGCTGAGTCAAGGTTAGCTTTATAAGCTTAAATCCTGAATGAGTTACTTACCCCTCTAGAGGCAATCGGTGTCATTTCTTTTCTTTGTTTATTTTATTTTATTTTATTTTTGCTTTCAAATGAGCAAATAGAACATTTAAAGAGTGATGTTGCAATCATGAAGATGGCTAATTGAGAAAAGCTTGAAGAAAAAAAAATGTAAAAACTGAGGTGCAATTCTTCAGTTCGGCTGCTGATTCCCTTTGTTTATTTATAGCTGTAATATATTTTATTACTGTCACAGAACAAAATATGAGATCATACTCTAGGAAAAGTCTTTATATATCAAAATGATAAAATAAGAATTGTACAACAAAAGTAATAGCTTTCACGGAAAAAGCAGGAGCTGGTATCTTGAAAAACATAATGTGTTGTGAGATCTAATCCATTAAACTGACTGATAATTCTCTGATTTAGGCATGCCATAGTCTTGTATCTCTTGTACTGATAATTTTCTTTTAATTTATAAATTACTAATCACACAAGTATAAAGACAAAGCATTATAGAACAACAAATGTAGGTTTGCTATTCTTTAAATGCATACTTTTAAAGAAAAGTGGCTTTATTATATATCTTGAGACATGCTTGACAGAACTAGCACTTGATATTTTTAAAATATTTAAAGATGAGTTGGTATGTATAGAATATTGTCCATTCCGTTATGGGCTGTAATGACATATATAAAAAGCCATGCTCTGTTGACTCCCTCCCCCATGCACTGAATGTGAAGTGTGGTGGTGTATACAGCATACTAAGGCAAGTGGGCGTAGGGAATAGGCTTACTTGCTGCAGCAGGAAAGAATTAGGGAAATGTAGACTATTAGAGACTGCTTTATATTGATTAAGACCATCATTTTACCTAATTTATTGTATACTTATTTACTGTAACTCCCCAATCGTTCAGATAGGTACCTTTTTCAATGCTACTTCAGATAACAAGGTTGTTCTAGCATAGTAACGCAAATGCTTTGCATTGTAGCTCTTCTCTTTATTAGTAACATTTGAAGCTAAGTATGGTGTGGGTGTGGAGAAGGTTGTTTCTGTGACCCCCCACATCATTTTGTCATCAGTGTAGATAGTTGGAAATTTGAGGCCCATGGAAACCTGGAGAAACATCAGCTAATTTGAAGTAGAAATTCTTCTCTAACATGCATTTAGAAAGAATATTTTAATTTCCTTCTTTTCAATCTGCATATGCTGAAAATAACTTTAAATAAAGAGTCTCTTGCATCTTGATAAATTGAATGAAAGTAGCTACCTGCATTATTTCTTTGCACAAGAAAAGAAGCCTAATGTGAAAGAAGTAGATTTAAACACAAACTGATTAAAACCATAAGCTTTGCTGAAGTATCTTTCCTCAACTCCCTGATAAGGAACAGAAAACTTATAAGCAACTATAAAACATTACATGATTACCATAATATTATCCAACTAAAAACTCGATTTTCTGTTGTGCCAGCAGAGCTACAAATTTGGGGTAGGGGAAGATACAAATTAAGACTCATATGACAAAATGGACATTCTAGTGATAGAGCTTTTCAGATGTAGCTTTTCCTGCATTCAGTCTCAAGCACTTTCAGAGAGAAATGAAAAAAGTGCCTTCAAAACCCTGGGCTCCCAATCAAAGCTAGCAATTCTAGATGAAGCAGACCAAAGGGCTTGACTTGCTATAAGACAGCTTCCTGTTGTGACCCCATTCCTATTGCTCTTAAAAAGCAAAATATTGAAATCCCTTGTTGTTACAGATAACTACGCCTTGCTTATTATTCACACAAATGGCACTGTAAACCATATGCTTCTTTAATAATTACAAGAAGAGTATAATCTTGGCTTCTTTAGCCAAAAGCCATTACTTTTCAGGAATGTCAAAAGAAGTCTGCTATTGAAACCCCCCCCCCCCCCATTTAGCCCTTTTCTAAATCATGATTCTCTCAAAACCAAGAAAATTATTCTTCATATTTTCTACAATGCTTTGACTAAGAAAAGAAAAGGCACCTTTAATTTATTTATTTTTTTAATAATGATTGAATTTTGTGGAAAGATAGGCAAATTTATTGTTGCACAGATTTTCACAAATTTGGATCTGGCTGTCTGGCATCTTATGTCTGTTTAGTACTATGATTGTCCTTACTACTAATCTTAGTCAGATGAAATATTGTGCCATCTTTTTATTCATGTTTAAGATATCACAAGAGTCCAGGCCTCTGAGAGCTAAGATGTTCGTTTTTGTTGTTACTTTCCTGAAGCATCAATCCTCCTTTATTGTCTGCCTTTCTAAGTAGCTGTGTATCACAGTTTCTGGGCTGACCCTCCCAGATGTAAATACTTGACTGCTCTAAGCTAAAGAAATATGTTTCAGTTGATTCAGCTATATCTATTGCAAGATATGGAGTCTAGATGTCAACATAGGCTTCTAGATGTTATCCTGGAATATCGTCCATTGATTGTTTTTGACCTTAGAACAAAAAGTATGAAAAGCTGATATTTTGCTCTTGGCAAAGTGAATAATTAATTGCAACTATTTTTATCCTCCTCTCTGGAACTTACATCTTTTAAGCTTAGTATTTCTTATTACTTCTTTCCTGAAAACCTCCTTCACATAAGAAAATGTAGTCTGTTGTATCTGAGATACTATTTTAGACATTTTGGTGTATTGTGTGGAATAGTTTTGAATGAACAATTGTGAAGAAAATAATTACTTCTGACATTTTCAGTTGTTGAGCTAATTATTGTTTGAGTTTAGCCCCTCATAATTTATTGACCAAAGAAATGGAATGGAGCTTATTAAAAATGTAATAGTTCAAAAGGTTTGTATAATGCACTAAGAAGCTTGTTTGAAAAGAACAACCTACATTCATTAAAGAGTTTTTTCTCTCCCCATCTTTTGCAGGGCTGGTTTAGCCCCGGCCAAGTCTTCGTGTTAGATGAATATTGTGCTCGTTATGGAGTAAGAGGCTGTCACCGCCATCTCTGCTATCTGAATGAATTGATGGAACATTCAGAAAATGGTGCTGTCATTGACCCAACCTTGCTCCATTACAGCTTTGCCTTTTGTGCTTCTCATGTTCATGGCAACAGGTATTTTAATACGCAAGCGTGCTGTAAAAAGTCATTAATCTGTGTGATAAATGAGAAATAAACAATGTATTTAGATTTCACTTCTCCCACTTAGAACAGAGCCAAGAAATGAATGAGTATAAAGGTTAAATTCATACAAAATATTGCTGTTGGTTCTGGAGTGTGATAAAATGCTTTTCTATATAAATGAGGGCTCTTGTTTAAAATAGACCAGCATTACTCTATTTGAAGGCTATTTTTTTTATTTTATCCATTGGGTATAAAGAAATCTTCACTAACCTGGTACCCTCCAGATATGTCAGGCTACAAATCCCATTTTTGTCAAGTGCATGGTGGCTAGAGATAAATAGAAACACGGGGAAATGGAAGGCATGAAATAGAAAGCAAGGTATGCATGTTTAAAGTATGAGATGAATGATGCTAGTGAACACTAAATGCAAAAATAGAAGCAATATTAGTGCTACAGGAGAAACTGTTTAATCTAATAGCATGTGATTTAGAAAGCATTATAGACCAACTATATAGATAGGATTTCTGACATTTGGGTATGAATCTATGGCTTAATCAAGACATGGACAACTTAGGTGGACTCAAGGGTCACTCCAAGATATGTACCATTTATTTGTAGACTGAATAGAAAAATGAAATGTATAACTTAAGCCTTTAGGAAGCTTATAGCCCCAATTTGCTGCTGAAACCTAGAAGAGAGTATTGCTTTGACCTCCCAAATACAAAATTGTATATAACTTGATCAAAGACACAAAAAAATAAAATATTTTTAAAAACCTCTGATAGGCTGCACTTTTTATTCTTCTTGCCTAGACTCATGCCTTAAAACTCTGTCCAGGTTTAGCAATGATGATCATGATAAGCTACCTAGTTTCATCATGGAGTCCAGAGTTTTATTTTAAGTACTAGCTTTGGCTACAATTTAAAAAGTGAGTTAAGAAAATTTACTTTAGCTAGAAAGTACATTTTTATGGACAAATTTTCTATGAAAAATATTTATGCGTAGTATATTGATGCATAATGAACCACAGTGGCGCAGTGGTTAGAGTGCAGTACTGCAGGCTACTTCTGCTGACTGTCAGCTGTCTGAAATTTAGCCGTTCAAATCTCACCAGGCTCAGGGTTGACTCAGCCTTCCATCCTTCCAAGGTGGGTAAAATAAGGATCCAAATTGTTGGGGGCAATGTGCTGACTCTGTAAACCACTTAGAAAGGGATGTAAAGCAGTATTTAAGTCTAAATACTATTGGTATTAAATACACTGTCAATAAATTGATGTGTTTCAGGACAGAATTGGGATTTGCCTTACAGATATTCCAATAGCGTTTCCTGGTTTCATTGCCTCTGCTTGTCCTATATTTCCTTCTCACCTTCTTAGATTCCCTTACATCTTTTAGATCATAGTAGTTGGAAGAGGATGGGTTCTTCTGTTAAAGCAAATTTTGTTTTTCTAAGTAAATTTTGTCTGGCAAAAAATCTTAATTTGAGGGACAGATATTAAGCAAATTGGCATATACTTCAGTAAATTGGTAGAAATTTGGTGAGTAAGCAGTCATTTCAACTGAATAAATAAATAAACCCCATTATGTATGTGATTCATATATTACATCTTATTTGTGTGAATATAGATCCTTAACCACCACCACCACCCCCACACACATATTCTGTACATATGGGTGAACAATTTCAAGATTATAAAATGCCTGTTTAACATTGCTAGACTGAAGGCTTTGTATTAAAATCGCAAAAGAACATGCATTGCTAATGAATTTATTTAGGGATATTTTGCATGTATGTACAAAATATGAATATTGGTTGATAAAATGTTACCGTGGAAAGCTATACCACTCCACTCCAAAAACTAGCCAATAACTAAGGGATAAGGTGGCTAGAATTCATCCACATAGGCTTTCGGGACACTCCATTAGGCCCTTATATTATGGGATGCTAAAAAAAAAAATCTACCTTTTTTTCACCAAGAGCATAATTTCATTTAATAGATCCATAGCTTCCTTTTCAGGAACTAAACTAAACCCCGACAAAACTATATAACTAAGCTGTAAAAACAATGTTCATATTTAATTAAATTAACAGTGAAAGTGTTACAGACAGAGGAACATAGTCAGAAAAGAAGGATGGTGAAATCAGAAATGGTCCAGAACAACAACAACAAAAAGAAATGCTTAGATTTCTGTTGTTTTTTAATTAAGAGATGGAAATTAGACATAGTTTATCAGCGGCATAGTGATATTTTAGCCAAAACTCTGAGATTACTTTTCTCAGAAATTTCATGGAGATACCAAAAAGCAAGGGCAAAATATGTAATCTTAAGAAATCCCAAAGATTATGTAATTAAGCAAGTTTGGAAATAATTGATATGGTCATATCCTTTGTATCCTAAGGGTGTTATTTTGTGACTGCATTGTAGTTCCCCATATATATTTCAACAATGTTTATTTAGTAAGAAATTAAAACTCATTTCTGAAATCAAGCTAGATAGGAAATTAAATCCCAGAGGAAGTTTATGCATTTGTGAATCATTTCAAGTAACCAGTGTGGCAATCCTTGCCTTTTTTCTGCTTCAGTGACTCATTAAAATTTGTTAATTATATTCTGGTACTGTTTCAAGCCCTTAGCAAGTGAGCAGGCCTAGGAATTCTAGGTACTTCCTATATATATATATATATATATATATATATATTAAAAGGATCTTTCTTCATAACCAGTACTTTGATGAAGCAATGAATAAGCTTTCAGGCAAAATGAACATGGACTAGTTTTCATCAGCAGCTGTGCCTGGCATCCTCAGAGGCAGCACGAATTGCTTTCCGGTATAGCTCTTGGCAGCTCAGAGACAACTGAACTGGGCTAATTGGGCCCTTGGATTTAAACCTGGCACCCCAATTTCTGATTGATCCATATCGCAGGAGTACAAGAAAGCTGGTTCCACATTGGTTCCTCATCCAATTGGTCCAGTTGATCCATTTTGAATTAGTACTAACCTAGATTATTGTATAGATGTGTGAGCAACTTAGAGCAACTAATATGATTAAAGGCCTGGAAATTAAAACATGAGGAACGGTTGCAGGATTTGGGTTGGGTTAATCTAGAGAAAAGAAGGACTAAGGATGACATGATAGCAGAACTCCAGTATTTGAGAGGCTGCCACAAAGAGGAGGGGGTCGATTTATTTTCCAAAGCACCAGAGGGCAGGACAAGAAACAATAGATGGAAATTAATCAAGGAGAGAAGCAACCTGGAATTACAGAGGAATTTCCTGACACTAAGGACAATTAACCAGTGGAACAGCTTGCCACTAGAAGTTGTGGGAGCTTCATCACTGGAGATTTTTTAAGAAAAGACTGGACAGTTTCTTCTCTGAAATGATATTGCATTTCCTGCTTGAGCGGGGGGCTGGACTAGAAGACCTCCAAGGTCCCTTCCAACTCTATTCCGATTGATTGATTGGTTGATTGATTGATTGATTGATTGATTGATTTTGTGCATGTGTGCATTTGAATGGATACAGTTTTGCAAATGTTAACGTGATTTGCTTACTCTTCTGGAATTTATTTGGTTAAAATTAGTCAAGTAAACATTAGTAAATATTTGAACTTTCATAATAAAAATTCTGAGTGATATATAAATTGGCATAAAGAAGACATGGCCAATTTAAGTACAGCCAAAGAGCTGTATTTAAGGGAGTGTATAGGTTAAGATTGCACCAAAAGGTGTAATCTGTTTCATATAATATTACTGATCTAACAGGAAAAGCTGTATGTAAAATAAGTCAGAATTTTCTGGTTACTTCACCTCACAGGGAGTTATAAAACATTTTTAGAGGAAATGAAGCATGGGCTATAGATTCAATAGGCCCTTCAGTACATAATCTTAGCTCATATGTAACTTTTCATATATTTGCCCTGAAAATTGTTTTGGAAGCATCTAAAGCACTATTAGACCTTTTCAAAGTTTGGGGACAGTAATTTAATTTAAATATCATGCCAGCCTAAGTAATGTAAGTTAACCACTCAGAAACACATTCCTGGATAGCGTGGATTGATCTAGTTGGGCTTCCAAATCTTACACATTGCACAGATTACTTAATCATAGCCCAAATAACTTCTTTTAAAAACCGATAATGTTACAAGAATGATATTTTCCATATTGATTCATAATTACCCAGTATAATCATTTAGATAGGAACTTAGTACTCCTGGGAGTAAAAAAGAGTAACTCTGGCCAATAGAGAACCAAATTGGTGCAGTGGTTAAGGGGCTGGCCTAGGAACAAGGAAAGTGTGAATTCTAGGCCTCCCTTGGGTATTGTGCTGTCCAGACAGTTTAGGGTTAATGGAATTTGGGATAGTTAGTTAGGATTTGAGAGCTGTCCCCTTAAGGGAATGCATCATGATAAATGTAGTTAAGGTATCCTGGGAAATGTAGTCCATGTCATGTGGCCACATCTGTAATCTTGATTGGTCACTAAATTGACCCTTGATGGGTTGGCGGAAGCTCCCTCACTCTTGCCTGAAGCCATTACCATGCATCTGCTTCTATCATAGCCTGAATCCTTTACCATGTAGTTGCTTCAATCATCATCATGGGGATGAGAGTTTATTATCTTTCTACACCACAATTCAGATATGCAAAGGATTGGACATTAAGAAGAACCTGGTCATAAATGTGAGTTGACAGGATGCCTGATGAACAATAAAAAAGACTTTGTATGGATGTTTTGTGGAGTTGATCTGTCTGCTGTATGCCATCCAAATATTAATAAGCGGAACAGGTATGAAAGCCTGTTGGGTTACTTTGAGAATCTCTCTCTCTCTCTCTCTCTCTCTCTCTCTCTCTCTCTCTCTCTCT
>NW_020769374.1:157703-208703 GCF_900518735.1 Pseudonaja textilis | reverse complement strand
TCTCTCTCTCTCTCTCTCTCTCTCTCTCTCTCTCTCTCTCTCTCTCTCACACACACACACACACACACACACTGCCCAATGCACTTCACAGGTTTGTTGGAGAAAATAGAACACAGGAGTATTAGTTATTTGGAATTTTGAGGTGACCAAAATATATAAAGAAAAATGGGATAAATAATTATATTGTTCCAGAGTTTTGATACCTGTAATCAGACTATCCTTCTTCCTTAGTAACAAGCACAAATGGGGCTATTTGAAATATATTCCTTAAGAATTTATATTGAATACTTTACAGAAATACATCCCTTTCATAAAATTCATTTTATTTGATGATGATCTTTTATTTACTTTTTAAATTATGATTTAACTATGAAGGCTTTTAGCATTCTTTGCATGTCTACTCCTAAACAATCTAGTACAGTCAGAGAAACTTCTGCATGGAAGTCTGATGATATACAGCTACTTTGTTAGTCCTTTATGTTTCTTTATTTTGAAAATGTTAATAGTTAACATTCAATATAGAGTAACTGATAATTGCCCAAACTTGTTTTCAAGAATTGAAAATGAATGTAGAACAATTTCTTTTATCTGTTAAGTGAAGGACAATGGTGCAGCAGCTTAGAAATTTCCAAGCATATTTCTTCCAGGATGTTGAGCATTCTGTATGTATACCTTCTATTCAAACCACTGTATTTGTGCATTACAAGTGTTACACAAATGAAAGAATAGAATACTGTTGTAAATAGTGGGTTTGGCTTGTATGAAGATACTGAAATAGAGAAAAAGAAATACGAAGAAAAGGGGAGAAAAGAAAGGTAAGTCAAGGACATAAATAGAAGCACTCATTCAGAATTGTACACATACAGATAATAACATCCACTCATTCTTTACAATAACATAGAGGGAGGGGAAAGAATTTTACAGACAATGTGTGACAGGTCAAAGTTCTAGGCTGCTCTATGTGATTGTAGTTCTTAATTCTCTAAGTCAGGCTCTCAAGGAGAAAGATGACAACATCAAGACAAAGGGTTTTTATGGCCCACTGATTAAATGGTTTGGGTGTATGAGATGAGCAGTATATTCAGTTGTTAATAGGGCCATCATCACCTTATTATTAGCCTGGCAAAAACCTTTCAAAAGCACGGTACATAGTAGTGCAAGTTACTTTTCTATTCCGTAAAACAAGTTATTCTTATTATCTACTCACAGGATGCTGCTATGGAGCTTATGGCCTAAATGGTAGACAGCTAATAAAAATAGGCCTTTGCAGATTCATTAAGGTGCTCCATTTATGTACATATTTCAAGGTCCAACAATAAGTTGTGCTTGGAGGTTTTTTTGAGGCTATCCTGATGGAAATATTTTCCAGACCTCTTCATTTACACCCAGAAAATATCAGTAGGATCTTGAGCATTTTCAAGAAGCAGTTCCAATCAAGTCCTTCACTCATAAGTAAAGCATTCCCATTGAACAGAGATCTAGAAAGAAGTATCAGAATTGTCAAATAATCTGACCGGAGGGAATTTATAGACTCGAAATAAAAAAGCCCGTTATTTATTTGAAACAACAAATACAATAGTTTAGTTGAAAGTAGAGTCTATAAATGTCTTACAGAGATTCTCAGTCATCCAGGTCATGATTGTCCCAAATATGTTTTTCCAAAAGGCAACTGGGTTCTCTGGGTTTCCTTTGAAGACGTTTCGTTTCTCATCCAAGAAGTCGATAAAGAACAGCAATCAAAAATAGCACTGACAGTAAATAAATGAAGCAAGCTTAGAATTTAGGCCCTAAATTACTATTTGAATTCAATGTTTCACCAAAGATATTGCCTCAAGGTTGCATCCTTATATTTATGCCATGTCAGAGAAGCCACAAAAACCTTCTTCTCAGTTAAAATGCATTAGACATAAATATCAAGAGAAGGCCAATACTGGAGATTTTTAAGAAGAGATTGGACAACCATTTGTCTGAAATGGTATATGGCTTCCTGCTTGGGGAGTGGGGTTGAAATAGAAGTCTTCTAAAGTCCCTTCCAACTCTGTTATTCTGTTATATTCTCTTATGAGGCAATCTTATCCCCTTGTTTGTGTAGGATAACCCAATATAAATATAAAAGGCAGAATCATGTGAATCATGATATGTATATTGTTATTTAGAAAGCTTGTCCTCCCCATAAACACTGGTGATTGAGTTGAAACAATTCACAGCCATCTTTTTGTTCATATTTTCTACCATTTATTTCCCTCTTTTCCTTTTGTGTTCCACTAAAAATACATTTCATCAGTCTGTTGGAGTTCACATCTGAAGTTGTAATGAAAGCATGATACTAAATTAGTAGGCCATAGGTATATCTTGTAGATTACTTGTTGCAATTGAGCGTCACAAACTGAAGATGAAATTCTTTTTCACATATCTCCAAAATCGTGATTAGCAACTTGCCCTTCTGAACTAACTTATTTCTCTTATTTTATTGTTGGCCTATATAATAATCCAAATATAGTCATATTTGGAAATTAAGTAATTAATGTGACTGTATTATTATCAAATATATATACACAATGGAATAATCAGATAAATATTGAGTTCAAAATTGTTACCATTACTTAACTACAGTATAGGCTTATCAGTAAGAGCAGGGGTTAAGTGAAGTTAGAAAATACAGCCAAGAACTATTGTTTTCTTTTTCGTCTCATCTTATATCTGGTTTTCATGCTGCGACTTCCCATTTTGTCCATCTCTTTCTGAAATGATGTTGGTGGGAAATACATGAAGTGCAAAGTGACTTTTTCCCCCTGCTGAGAGGCAAGCTGAATTGACAAAGAACTCTCCCACTCCACCCCCTAGATGGTATCTTACTACTTCTCTTTGGCAAAAGCTGATATATTGAACATTCTTCAAAGAGATAATAAAGGGGGAAAAAAACCATATAGGAATGAAATCACCCCGTGGCCACCAATGTTACAATTTTATTCTTTGTTGTTTTTTAAAACCCTTTCTTCCAGTGGTGGTCCAGGAAGGAAGCCAGAATGTGCAGCTCTCGGATTCTTGGCTGGGTTGAAAATCTGAGATACTTGATTGGGAGGAAAAGAAAATGCCAAGGCAAAGAAAAATATTTTTTCTCTAGCAAATGAACGTGGGTTTCCTGTGAAGAAACTGAGCATGGCAACATGAATTGCCATTCACAGTGACTTTTAGAAAATACCCAATTGGAAGTATTTATTTACTGCATTGTAGTGTATGCCTTATAGCAGTTGTTGGCAACCAGTGGGCCCGGGACCACTGATGGTCCACGAGAAAATTTTGGTTGTCCACAGAGAAATGTCCCCCGCAAAGCAACTAATCCAGGCTGCGCGGGAACACAAGTCTGCGCCGCCCACATGGCCTGCCCACCCACTGGCCCCCACCCTTCGGTCGAGTGCAAACCTTACCTTGAGTAGAGCCATGTGAGTGGGAACTGAAAGGAAAGACCAATGGCGGGAGAGGAAAATCTTCCCCAGGGTGGCTTGCTGACGTTGGTGGGAAAGTTGGTCCCATATTCCAGAGCTGTAGTAGTCACAAGACTGGCCCTTTGGTCAGCTCCTCCAATCCATGGCAGGCCGGTGCACCCAGGTGGAGAAGCAGCTGCTCCAGGATGACCGAAGGGCCAGTCCTGTGACTACTGCAGCTCTGGACTATGGGATCAACATTCCCACCACTGTCAGTCAAAATTCATATTGGTGCTCTGCAGGATTTAAAATTATGAGTTTAGTGGTCCCTGAGGTCCAAATGGTTGGCAACCCCTGTCTTATAGCACTACACTGGGTGAAGTTTCATGGTTACATTAACACATTGGTTTCCTGGCAAACAATCCACACTTATGGCTGTTGGCAGCACCCCACAGTCATGGGACCTTGACTTACAACTTTTTGGCTGGAAACTGGCACTTACTTCCAGTTTTTTGGAAAACAACGCCCCACAGCAAACAAGGGGTTCACTTAGAGACCAAGGGCATTCATTTAACAACCACTGCAAAAGTCATAGAATTGAGTGTGGTTTCCTTGTGGCCCACTTAACAAGCACCATGACTTAACAACCAAATTTTCAGGCTCAATTACAGTGATAAGTCTAGAACTACCTGTAAACCAATTTGAAGGAATAGAGCAGTATATGATTTGCAGCATTGGAATAGAAGCCGTTGCGATGTACTTTATGTGTACGGGTGAATGTATTTCAAAAGTTTGCAAGGCATTAACAAATAGAAAGAGAAGCTTACCTTGTCTTTTAAAGAAACATAGACAGGCAGATAAAGTTTAAAGACAATTGGTACTTCCTAATTATTTCTGGATATTGTTTTTTTTTTTTCTCAAGTTAATAAAGTTAATTAACATTAAATATTGGAGCTAAACTGAGATCATAGAAGATGTCCTTATTAGAACATGTAAAATGTAAAAATATTTTTTTTAAAAAATCTGATGACTTCTGACAATATTCTGCCTAGAGCTTTTATACATTCTTCTTATTTTGTACCCATCTTAAACTGCATCTGGGTGAGGCAACTGCTTTGAACAGCAAAATGAATAGAGTTTACGTACCATGTTTCCTGTTGTTTCCCTTGAATTTTCATAGCATTGTAGAACTAAGGGTTTTGGAGGAAAGAAGCAGCCAAATGTCTAACTTTATCTAGAAAATATTTTAGGTCATCCTATTTTATACTTGTACAAAGTTGGCTAGATGAGACCCCTTTTTCCATTATAACTGAAAACCTGTGTTTCAATAACCCTCTGAGATTTTAATACATTTTATTTTGTACTTTGGAAATTAAGTTTCAGGGTCTGCATGGATTTCCGATCCTTTCTTTCTTTAGAAACTGAGAAGTTTTATATTCAAATATATTCTATTCTTTATACTGTTTCCATCTTCCCTTTAAATATTAACAGAATCCACAATGGTCTGAGAATCAGTGTGTTCTGACCAAGGCTTCCGAGACCGTAATTATGCACACACTTATTTTAAAAATAAGTCTTATTTTATTGCAACTCTGGGAATTATTTTCATTCCCAGCCGGTAATGAATCTCAAACAGTCCCTCGAGATAAGCACCCATCTTTCTTTCCTGTGAAGTGCTGCCAATAACAGAAGTGTCAAATGAACTAGAAAAAATAACCAGCCGAAGTACAAAGAGATTGAAGAATTAATCTGAACCGAATGAACGACTTTGCTTCCTGCAAAAGTTTTGTCATCTTTGCCTGTCCTTTTTATCTTATGGGAGGGGAAATCACCTCCCAGCCTTACTCCCGAGTCGCCCCTTTTGTTTCAGCTGCTCTCACCTTCTAGCAGCTCTGCGCACACGCACACTGGGAACAGGCTCCTTGGATCCTCTGCCTTGCTGCTGCCAGACTCTGGAGGCTCTGGAGGCAGCACCCCACTCCCAGATCATCCTGGCCCCATCTCTGCATCGGACGCAGGACCCTCGTCTGAGTCCTCTCCAGACACCCAGACTGATCCCCTTTCTTCCCCACTGTCCGATTCTGCTGCCATCTGCACAGGCTGCCGATGAACCACAATACCGTGTCTCCAAGTTAATCAAATTAGCAAACTTCCTCAAACCCCAAAATAAGTTACCCAGACCTAATCAACATGTCAAAAGATAAAGTCTAAAAATACAAAGAGAGTTAATTAAACTAAGCCTCCCAGGAGAACTGTTATGTTCACAGGAACGCCTACACACGTATCCCTCGGCACATAGACATTTCCGTGCCCTATAAAAGTTTGCCAGTGTACCCCATTTCTCTGCAGCCTGTCCCTAATAGCAAACTTTTTGCTTTTAGGAATTTTTTTTTTCCTCACAGCTATCTGAATCTCATTTTTATTTATTCTTGTGCAATAATGTTGAATTGAAACCCCAAATTCAGTGGTGGGATTCCCGGTTCAGTGGGCATGGCTTAGTGGCATGGCAGGGGAAGGATACGGTAATGTCTCCAGTCAGAGATGGCATTTGCCAGTTCTCCAAACTACTCAAAATTTCCACTACCGATTCTCCAGAACTGGTTAGAACCTGTTGAATACCACCTCTGCCCAAATTATTCTTCTGATAAAATAAAAGTGGTATAAAAGTAAATATTGGTTTTATAGGAAGCAATTATTTGGTGTTTGGATTTTTGTTTTGGTTTTTTTGGTTGGTCAAGAAAAATATGGTTCCTCATGTCTTGAGGAAAAAAATAAGAAACCTTTTAGCTCCTTTTAGCTCTTAAAGGCTACAGGAAGCAATGGCTTTGCAAAATAAAGTAGATGCAAAAAAGGCTAAAATTATAGCCTTCTTCACTGAAAAATTAATGCAATCTTAGCTTGCTAAATATTAGCCTGTGACAGTGTTAAAAATAAAATGCTGAGGTAATAATTTCTTAAATTCTGATTAAGAAAGAACTCTAGATGGATGCACATAAAAGAGTTTTAGGTTCTTCCTAGAACTTGTCAAATGTGGAAAAATGTGCAGAACAGTGAAATATATTGTTCTTGAGCATAACCTGCTGCAAGATGGACCATTTGTATTCTGAGTTTCCATCGTAGAAGATTAGATCTATGCACTGTACTGAGTAAAAAGGATAATACTGTACAGGAGAAGGTGGCGATGGTTATAACATCTATTCATGCAGTGCCACATCTAAACAATGGCAAATATGTTTTGGGGGGAACTTCTGTGAAATCAATCTCCCAGAAATGGAGATAATGTTGTATGTGGTCAAAATAAAAACATTTCTGGGTGAAGCCAAAGGATATCTGAGGGCTGGGAACTTTCAGAAAAAACCCTAGTAGCAAACTTCTGAAGTCTTTCTGGAACTTTGTTGTTTTACCTCAGATCAACTTTAATAAAAATGCAATATAGCCAGATATTCCAAAGAGACACCATGGATTATAGACCTGAAGTTAAGGTTAAGTATTGGCGCGTTGGGGTTGACCCTGTAGGTCGGAAGCTGTTTCCCCAAAACCAGGTAGGCCATAGTTCTCCCAAAGTAAATCAAGCCAATATAAATGCAGGACTTTATAGAAATCAAACTGGTTTCAACTTTATGAAGGAATTGGATAAACGTTGAAGACCATAAAATAAAGGCCACATTTAGACTGAATAGGTTAAAGGGGAGGGTCTCTCAGCTATATTTATATTTATGGCCTGTCTACTGGGCTTTTGAAACTGCCCTCTTGTCTGATGTTTTTCAGAGTGTTGTTGCTTAAAAGAAAACTTGGTTATATTTAAGTGACCAGACCTTTTCCATGGTGATTTTCCAGGATGTGACCTTTCTAAAAAGTACAAGTAATTTTGTTTTAGCTTTGGTAATGTCAAAACTATTACTATTATAATAGGAAATAAAGATGCTAAGGGATCCTCTGATATGTGCTAGGGATGCAGAAATAATAATTGTATCAATTGCATGGAAGAAGATTTAAGATGGCTGTTTGGACAATTGACATATCTAAAATTACTGTATGATTGTCTGGAAAATAAAACATGCAATTTTATATGTACTTCTAATATGAGATGAAACTACTTTTTAAAATTATGAATTCAACAGTATTTTAAAACTTCCAATAGGTTTTCCATTTATTTAAAATCTTCTCACTTCTGTAAATGCAAGTAATGATATTGCAAAACAAGTTTCCCAACAAATTTTATTTGTGAAGAAGTTGGGAAATAATCCTTCAAACCCGAAATAAAAGTGTATATTGCTATCCAGCCTAAGCATACCATAACCTGTCCCTTGGGCCAAATATCGCTGAATAACATTTACCAATAAGGAGAGAAATAAAGTTACAAAAAAAGAAAGATTTTCTATATTGTTTTGCTATGAAATAAGCAGTAAACAGAGTTGCCATTTGCTCCATGATGGAAAAACACAATTTACAATTTACAAGACAACAGATCAGAATATCTGTATGTTCATATTAAAAATTGTTTTGCTAGTCCCAGGTACTACTCAAAACTAATTGAAGATAATACAATCATAAGGAAAACACAGCTGGAGATGCATTTTTAATCCCAATAGCAATAGCACTTAGACTTATATACTGCTTCATGGTGCTTTACAGCCCTCTGTGAGCAGTTTACAAAGTCAGCCTATTGCCCCCAACAAGCTGGGTCCTCATTTTACCCACCTCAGAAGGATGGAAGGCTGAGTCAATCTTGAGCCTGGTGAAATTCGAACTGCCAAATTTTAGGCAGCTGGCAGGCAGCAGAAGTAGCCTGCAGCACTGCACTCTAACCACTGTGCCACCAATACTCCATTACTCCTCCAATTGCACTTATGTTAGGAAAGCAGGCAACCCAGCATCTTTTCAGTGAAAAGAGAGAAAGTATGAGAAAAAGATTTGTAATGAAACTCTGTTGCAGTCTTATCCTTATTTTCATATATTTATATAAATCTAGAAAAACTTGAAAGCTCATCAATAGCTATGTTAAATAAAAGGACAAAATTTAAAAAAAAGAGAGAGAGAGAGGTGGACATTTCAATTTAACTGTGTACTTAAGCACTTTACTGTTTGTTGGCAACAAGAAGCTAAAAGGAGAAAATAAATATGTCATGAAAAACTGTTTTGGGCAGTGTTGAGATCTTAAAGCACTCTGCTGCAAAGTATTTTCTTGCCATTCCCTCTTAGGAAATCAAACTCTTTAGAGCAAAAAACCATAATTTAGTTATCTGCTGACTCTTCTGAGAACAACAATAAACATTACTCCCCACAAATGAAAAAGAGAGAAGATAAACTTTTTCACCTCCTTTAAGAATAATGAAGAATTGGATCATATTGGTTTCATACTGGTCTCTTAACCCTCTGGTCTGGCATTCTTAGGATGGATTTCGTATAGCAAGTGAAAATGGATTAACTATTACAAAATCATAGCAGAAGGGGAAGCCATGTTTGTCTGTGGTAGCAGAAAAAAATTAGTAGCATGGTTACACTTTTTCCAGCTAGCCAATGTTCTCAGCCTTCCATACTTCTGAGGTCAGTAAAATGAGGATCCACATTGTTGAGGGCAATATACTGACTCTGTAAACTTCTTAGAAAAGGCTGTAAAGCACTGTGAAACGGTACATAAATCCAAGTGGTATTGCTATTAAAAAGAATATGTTTTCATGAATTATAGCTTTTAATAGCCTTGGTTAGTCAGAAATACTACTGTAAAATCATGGGCATTGTCAGGAGCATTTTGTATGACACGATAGATAGTGAGGTTTTCTATAGAACTGTAACAATTCTTCTAGGAGAGCATGACAGATGGTGACATTCTTGGGGTTTACCTTTCTCACTTGTCATTATTAAGACCTCTGGCCTGTTTCCTGACAGATGCAGACATGCCCTAACAAAGCTTAATATGACAAGATTGTTTTCTTTATCACTGCAATGTCTCCTGACAGTCAAATTAGGCAGGAAAATTCACCTGAATCTTGAGGACGTTCTATTTGTCAGGGCTCTGAGATAAAAGTGTTATGGCATTCGAGGTGAGGCAGAAAGAAGTTGCTCAGTCTTTCACATTACATTTATGAAAGAGTATGGTGATATGTCTGAGGTTTGCCCTATCTAATGTTACTGAATCCTTAACATTATTTTCAAAGAAATGTGACTTTCTCTCACCTGAGAGGCCACAAGTAAAAATGGCCTAAATAGAAGGAAACGGCTATATGCCTACCGGTGCAACATTTTTTTCATTACTGGAGGATAAGAGTTTCTCATGATTGATTCTTCACTGCCAAAATATTCAGTTAGCACATCTGCTTAAGCTGTCGTGATTTTTTTGGGTGATAATAGTATTGACGTTATTCTAAACTGACTGCATAGTTATAAATCATCTTTGAGTGATGCAAACAAAAAAAGCAGATATGTAATTTCGTCAGGGCTGAGTCTGTGAACTGTGAAAATCTTAAAATCTTATTTTACGGGACAATCCTAGGCCCTGCTTCTATTATCTTAGTCCTTTATCTTTAATGCGAGGATAATGCTACTAGTGAACATGGATGGGTTATTGTAAAGATTGCTGAGAGATATGTAAAAGGCTTGTAACACTTGAAATGCACTTTAATAAAAGCCAAGAGTTGATACACCTAGCCATTGGTGTATATCAAGTTTAAGAGATGGAGGGAGGAGAAGGATCAAGCATTCTAGTATCTTCATTGTATCTTCTTCTCAAGAAAAGGAGTTAATTTGACTAATGAAGTTATGAGTTCAAGATGGTTTGCATTTTACACTCCTATCAATGATGGCTGCACACCAAGGACTTAGAATGATGTGCAGTCTTTGCCTAAGCCTGCAACATTATCTTCAAAGTGAGTTTTCACTTTTCCTGTAGGACAAACTTGCATTCATGGTGAATTAAAACTATTTTAGGCTTTGGGGCACCAATATTATGATTAATTTTAATTGCACTTTGTTTTATATTGGTTTTATAATACAAAAACTTTGGTCATTGCTTGTTGGAAAAATATACTGTTTCCTTATACTAGAAGAGAAATATACTATCGTTGGGATGGTGGGTTGTTGTCAGGGGGATTCTTTAAATTAATAATTTATCACTCATTCAGAAGGAAAAATAACCAACCAATTAATAATGAAAGCATACTGTTCCATCTTTAAAATATGGTATTTTTTCAAGAAAAAAAATACAATGAGTAACAATGCCAATTTTATTTAATAAGCTTGTCTTATCTGAAATCTAATGAACTTTAGGTGGCTTACAGAATTCACAAATAAACTACAGTGAAACTTCAATGTTTTAATTAATTAGAATTATGATTAATTACAACTCCCAGAAATGAAAGGGAGTCCTCTTGGCAGCTGGCAGCAGCTCGCAACCTTCTCTGCTGGCTTGTCCATTGACTTTCTGGGTAAGCCAGCAGAGAAGATTGCAAATGGCAACCAAATGATCGGCAGGCACTTGGCAACTGGTCTAAATATGAACGGTTGCCAAGCACCCAGATGGCTATCCCAAGATTGCAAGGGTGGTAGTGCAATATTTTACAACTCTGGGGAATTTCTGAGGTTGTTGTAATTTCCAGACTGTGATTAAATGAAGGAAGTGAAGAACTGGCTATATATCTTTTTTCTTTCTTTTCTATTTTTTTTTCTTATTCTTGTTTCTTCCTTACTTTATATTAGCGTTAGCTTGTTTAAAAGTTTAAATATTTTGTTTGTGTGTATCTGTGTCCGTGTGTATAATGCATATGTATAACACACACATATACAGGCTGTATATATAAAAGATGACACAATGTTAACCCCTTAGCAGCCATTCAAAACCAAAGTGAGATTTTCAGGTCTTTTTAACATTTTGCATTTCCTTTATTGAAAGAAAATATGGAATTATATTACAGAATCTTGAAAACTGAATCTACATACTTTAACAAATTATTATCAATAAGTTTCTTAGGTGTAGATTCTTTAATGCTCTTGCTAACTATCTTTTGTAGCAATGGGGAGGTTGCTACTCACTTCTCTGGTGCTGGGGAAACATGCAGATGTTCTGATCCTGTAATATTTAACAAACTGACATTCTCTTTAAAGGCTCTAAGAATTCTATTACATGTCAACTCATAAAATATTTATCTGGTCTTTTAGAGTTGCCAACAGAAAGGGAGGAGGAAGAGGAGTGTAGCAGCTGCAAACAGGAAACTGCATTCCATGGATGTTTCATAGATAGTTTCCAGGCGACCGAAGTTTCTACCTCACTAAATTCTAACTGGAGACTATGATTGATGACTCTTGGCTATGGATGTGTCCCATTGGAGAATATGAATTATG
Source organism: Pseudonaja textilis (assembly GCF_900518735.1). The sequence continues at coordinate 196,941 of NW_020769374.1, read as the reverse complement.
ATACACCCAGGGGGTGGGGGAAAACCAGGGTCAAGGATGACAGTGAATGATGTGTCTCAGAGTCGGCTACACCCAGGCAGCACCAGCATGTCTTCTCCTAACAAATTTTCTTTGAGCTTTGAAAATCAGACTAAAGGCTCATGATTTAAATGGGGGTCACTACCGGAGCCCTGACATTACACACATTCCCAGACGCTGTTTACATGGAGCAATTTCTAAATCACTCCATGGTATTCCATTCAAAGAAAAAAAACCTTTGAATTTTTTAAACAGAATAACAGAGTTGGAAAGGACCTTGGAGGTCTTCTAGTCCAACCCCTTGCTTTGCTTAGGTCTGTTAGGTTGCAGTTAATCTTGGAACATTTGAATTAAATTGATTAAATTGTCCACAATAATTGCAAAAAGGGATTATCATTGCAAGCACGTATTGGTAAACTCTGGGAAATTTCTCCTTGACCACTAGATGGTGTTGTGGGCTGCTTTGCTTGATTCAGGGGTGGGGGGGACTCCAGAGGAATTTATTGTTTCCTTGCTGGAAGAAAAACCAATCAATCAAATACAACACTCCAAAGGTTTGCTTGATAGGGGGAACATGAAGAAATTTTAAGGTTTTGAGCAGAAAGAGAAATTGTTCCTTTTTAAAACGTTGCTAGGATTAGCCTTCTTTGCTTTGAAGATGGTCTGTCAGTAATGAATTATGACTCCCAATAAAACGGCCAGAGTAGTTGTAAAAATAGCTGGAGAGGCTTCTCTTATTGCAAAGCCTTTTAATTGAAATGAGCAGGGCAAAGTTAGTTTTCCTTTCTAGAAATGCCAGCAAGATTTCTGAAACTTTCTCATTGCGTTTGGAAAGGGTTTGTAATTGGATGAATATAGGAACGGATCCCTTCCCCTCCCTTTGTTTTACAAATTGGTTCTTTCTGAGTTAAGAGTTGTAATTTGAGACACAGCACTTCTTTCGCTGAAGAGAAAAGGAGGGGGAATTTGCCCCTTCCTGGCTTGATATGAAGACAAAGGAATCCTGCCTCAGTAAAAGAAGAGAAAAGAAAAGGATCGAAGGAGGCAAATTTGATTGCCTTTGAAAGCCAAAGCATAGGATATTTGAAAAGTCTCTTGCGTAAAAGGGGAAGGGGGGATTCTTGCCCCTCCCTGCAATTCAAACTGAGGCACAGAGCTTAGCATTCCACATTCACTCCTGGCTTCAACATTACTTTGCTTTATCACAAATCCAAATTAACTGTCTTTATATTGATGGGCTTCAGGACTTCAAATAACCATCTTTTTACTATTCAGTATCCTGTACAGATGCAGATAGATAAACTCCACAAAACATCCATAACAAAATACTTTTATTGGTTCATCAGGTATCCTCATAACTCACATTTGTGATGAAGTTCTTCTTTAATGACCAATCCTTTGCATACCTGTCTTGTAGGTAAAAAGATGGTTTATCTCCTATCCTTTTTCTCCTATCTTGTAACAATAGAAGTAGAACAGTTATCATGAGTCCATGAGTTCAGCCAAGAGTGAGGAAAACTCTTCCAACCCATCGAGGGTCAATTTAGTGACCAATTAGGATTACAGATGTGGTCACGTGACATGGACTACATTTCCCAGAATATCTTAACTACATTTACCATGATGCATTCCCTTAAGGGGACAGCTCACAATTGCTACCTAACTGTCCAATTCCCATACACTGGCTGGACAGCACACTTTGTTCTATCATTTCTTTTGAAACTGGAAGTATATGGACTATAAGTAGTGTACTACAAGTGCTTTCTGAATTTCAAAATAAGTGACTTAAGAAAAAAATGTGAGAGGGTGTGTGTATGTGATTATGCTTTTAAGAAATAAAATGTGCATATATAGTACACTATTTTTAAATCTTATCAATTTTCAGGCCTGATGGAATTGGGACTGTAACTGTTGAAGAGAAAGAAAGATTTGAAGATATTAAGAAGAGGCTTTCTTCCCTTCTAGAAAACCAGATAAGCCACTTCAGGTGAGTGTTTAAATTTTGTAAGCTGAACATATTTGAAGCTGTGAGAAGACAATAGACAAGGAAGGTGTTAAAACCCGGTATGAGTGTTTTGGATATTCTGCTTTTATAAAGCAGTTGAGTGATTTTCCTGATGATTTCTAACTATATGATATTTTTCCCACTTAACATTGCAAATCACCTATGAACTATGCTGATTTTGTGTTAAATTAGCACAAGTGGTATAGCTCTACAAATCACCCCTTATTAAGCAGTGCAGTTTCTTGTTTAATTATTATTGTGCTAATTTCTACCCATCATGATAAGTTTTCTTTTAATGAAGATGAGGATATTTTTATGCTTGGCTAGTTGGATTCTATCAATAAGTTCAGTGATGCAAACTAACTTGGAGATCCTAAGGTCAATTAAGTCTCCTTTTTCTCCCTCTCCAACCCTTGTTTGGCCTCTTCACTATTAACAGCAGGCACTGACTCATGTTATAAAACCTGAAAAAAGAATCCAGTGACAAAAATTACAGCATCCAGCTCCGTACTGCTGTTCGTAGAAAGAAAAACAAACACTACTTTTTTTAATTGCAATATAGCCTCGGGATAAATTTGTTATCAAAAATCCATTTTCTAGAGAGGGAAAAGTATTCATTTTTTTCATTTCTTGCTTTAAAAGGGAACACCTTTTTTCCTTTACCCAATTTTCACATGATTTCCAAGGAAAACAAAAAGTCCAAAAATTTTAGTAGTTTTGCTGGGAAATAGTACAAGATGATGATAGTGGTTTAATTTATTTGAAATGGGCCTCTAGCAAGGTAGACTTCATTACTCAAAAAAGGAAGTGTCTGTCCTCAGAGGCAGATGAAGAATGAGGAAAGAATGAGGAACTGACTTTAGAACCTGCCAAACAGATTCTTTATGTAGTTTGTCCTAATTGCTAGGATAAAATTTGTGTCCTCAAGATTTTGACCAAGGATTCATGTGAAACCTGATCAAACAGCTTAAGGATTGACTTTTCTAATATGTGGAATGTATTTGATATTCCACTATGTTGATGATAGGAGAGCAAATAGCATTTAATACATTGTATTTGTTACTGAAAAATAGTTGCATATGTCACTTTTCCACGGTAGAGTCCAGTTTGGTGCAGGAGTTAAAAGTATCCAGTTAAAAACTGAGGGAACATGAATGCCAGTCTGCCTTAGGCTCTAAGCCAGTTAGGTGACTTTGGACTACTTATTATTCTCTCTCAACTACAGTATATAAAAAGAAAGCAATCACAAACCACTTCCAGAAATGCTACAGTGAAAATTGTATGGATTTATCCAATCAACAGTCAAGACAGACTTAAAGGGACTTCCCAAAAACAGTTTTCCTCTTGCTGGCAAGGGCTTTTGTTTCAGTTCATTTGGAGGGGAGCAGATTGCCTTCTTATAAAATGATGCTTGGGACTAGTCATGTCCACTGTGGTAAATGTTCTGTTAATTTTTTTCAAAATTCTAAATATGGACATTGGCCCCAAATCTTGGGAGCAATTATATTAGCAGATGTGAGATATAGAAGTCTTTTCAGATGATAAGAAACAAATAGAAAATATTAATTTATCTGTGCCTCTTAATGTATTTCTTAATGTATAAGAGTGAGGTGCAAGTTTTGAAAGCCAAATATGATACAAAGGAATCTGGTATCATAAGTCTTCATTGAAGGCTATATTTGTCATTTCATACCCAGAATTGACTGCAATACCAATAATTTGGTTGATGTAATTTAAAGTTTATTATACTTTATAATCAATGATGTTAAAAAGGGTTGGATTCTAACATTTTGTTTATTTAAAATGTAGATATGGCTTTTTATTTTATTACAAATTTTAAAGCAATTTACTTTTAAATATTATCAAGAATAGAATTCCCATATATCTCCTCCTAGAAGATATTTTAATGGTGATAGATCCAGATATCATCCAAAACCAGAATCTCAGTCTTAGCAGGATTCAGCTTCTTTTTATTGTCGTAGAATTCGCCACCAAAGTTACTAACAAGTTACTAGCTCTCATCATGCATTACATGATTCAGATGTAACACAGCAATGTATGTTATTACCATGGGATTAAATGTCCTGGTTCTAAACATATAATGTGACCTTTAAGTCCTTATTTTAATGAATGTTCATTAGATACAAATCTAAGTTGACATTCTGAAATGTTTGAATGTTTATTTTTTGTAGAGAAGCTAATTATGGAACTATGGATCTTAGGACCACTGGAAAAGAAAATTACACGTATTAATTAAATAGTTGTTTCAGTGTTTCATTATTTAGAATTATATGTGCTTCAACTGGTCATTCATTTACTGACATGTCATAACAATATATGTCTAAGAAGCTCTAGGGGATAATTTGATTTGAAACTTAACTCTGTGATTAGCAGCATTTGTGCAATTATTCTTGTATAATTTCTGGTTTTGAGATTGAAGTTGTATTTCTTGTTTGCCTTGAAGTATATTTCACTGAACTAGTTTGGAGACTACAAAATATATATACTGCTATTTGGTGACGATTCTGCAAAATTGCAAATACAATGAAATTAAGAAAAAACAATAGTATTCTGCTACTAGAGCTGCCAACACAAGTTTGTCCAAATTTCATTTCTAAGTTTTTTAATAAATTTGCAAAGATGATTGCTAAATTATATATCCGGAGCGTCTTTGCAGTTGCGAAGTAATGCTAAAAGATGACATAAAGTAACAGTAATAAACACAAACTTGTTAAATAAATTATAAACAATGGAACATCTTTGTAGAAATAATTGATTCAGAAATTAGAAGAGCTCCTAAAATGATGACACGCCTATTTTTTAGAGGGGACTTCTAGTTATCAGTTGCAAATTGTATCAAAAGTTATCCAACTTGGTGATACCTAGAGTAGCCCACTGAAATCATGGCAAGGCTTTTATCTAACTTTTGGAAATCTCTATTCAGCAAAAAAATCCACAAATTTTTATATAGCATTTGTTAAGTCTCTTGTGGAAAAGACAGCGTGGATATCGTTTTACATGGCTAATTTGTTGTGCCTAAGTCTGGATGAAACACTATGTTGCTCGTGTATTGTGTACATCCATGTGATAGTTGGAATGTAACTAGACCAGCAGTTAGGATTAGTCACAGCTCAGTTAAATCAGATACATAAATAGCCAAATCCGGATCCAATAATAGCAAAATAAAAGTAAATACAAATTTAAAAATATGTGGCTGGGGTATTCAATCAGAAACATAGCTTCTAAAAATTTCTCCCTGTAAGGAAGACGATGGATTAGGCATTAAGTTATCTTGCAAAATCCATATAAGGTGGGCTTCTAATATGTTGGGGTTTCTTTTGTTTGTCTCTTTGAAGATACTGCTTTCCTTTTGGCCGTCCTGAAGGAGCTTTGAAAGCTACACTTTCCTTACTTGAGAGGGTAAGTTAAGAGGGTAAGTCCATGAACTGAAACCATTCCGGAGGCTAGTATCCTCCAGAGACATTGGTCCACCTCAGGGGGACGCCATTTCTACTCAGATCTGTGCTCTTCATATTTGATTATTATTAGATTTTTATGCTAATGTTTAATAGACATAATGCTAGCCATTGTCCTCTACAAACTAAAAAGACCCAAATCACTTGTCTTTCTGCTTTGATGAGCTGAGACATCAACCCCTTCATAGCACTTTCTAACATTTCAAACTATATTATGTACATATTAGATATATATATGTACATATTTTATATATATATATTGTGATGTTTTCGCGGGTATTTGTATGTGGATCTTTGGTTATTTGGGTTTTCTCCCACATAAAATTGGAAGTATCTAGGCGATGTTTCGATGAAGTCTCATTCATCATTTTCAGGCTTGTGTCTTCAGCTTTGTGCTTTGTGCTTCTCGGAGAAAAACCTGAATAACCAAAAATCCATATATATATATATGTGTGTGTGTGTGTGTGTGTGTGTGTGTGTGTGTGTGTGTGTGTGTATAATTCAGCTTTGTTCAGGTATTTTCCCACGTCATTGTAGTTGTGCTTTTAAAGTTGTAGCAACGTTTCAGCAGAATCTCATCTGCCATCATCAGGCTTCTGTATTGTGTTCTGTATTGTGACGAACACAATACAGAAGCCTGATGATGGCAGGTGAGATTCTGCCGAAACGTTGCTACAACTTTAAAAGCACAACTATAATGACTTGGGAAAATACCCGAACAAAGCTGAATATCATACATATACACATACATATACAGACAGACAGACAGACAGACAGACAGTCTGTTTTGAAGGCAGCAAAATAGCAGCCATCCAAAGAAACCCCAAAGATAAAATTGACCTGGAAAACCAAGGCATATATGAAGTCCCCTGTGCATCATGCCCTGCCACATACATTGGACAAACCAATAGAAGAATAAATACCCACCTAGATGAACACAAAAAGGCAGTCAAAAAGCTGGAACACACTTCCTCACTAGTCCCACACATGAAAGCCACAGGTCATAGCATCGACTTCAATGGTACCAAAACCTTAGCCACTGTAGAAAACCCCAGCTACAGAATTATCACAGAAGCCATAGAGACTGAAAAAAGACCTGAAAGCATGAATAGAAGAGATGACTCCACCACACTGTCAATTATTTGGGAGCCTGCACTCACAAACAAAAAAATCTCCACACCACAAGCCAGGCAAACACCTGGGCACAAAGAAACCCCCCCTGATACCTCCAGCTCAAACACACCCCAACCAGGCACCTAGATGAAACCTAGCTTCCTATTAAATGATAGCCGTCCGTTTACTCGGAGCCAAGCTGCACTAAAAGCCTCCAATCCAGGAAACATAATGTTGCCAGCCAATCAAGACAAAAAAAAGCTACAAAACAGACAGAAGATATTAGAAACACCAATCAAGCAGAACACAGCAAACTCCAAGACCAATAAACATTGACCAAGACTCCCAACCAATCAGGATGAAGAAAAAACCATTCTGGCACAGCAGCAGGCTTGCACCAAATTTAAAACAGAAACAGCTGTGAAAGTCTGACTCACAGACGAACACAATACAGAAGCCTGATGATGGCAGATGAGATTCTGCCGAAACGTTGCTACAACTTTAAAAGCACAACTATAATGATGTGGGAAAATACCCAAACAAAGCTGAATACCATACATATAAATACCCACAAAAACTTAAGAAATATATATATTCATATTCATAGATTTTCACGGGTACAGGTATGTAGGTCTAGGTATGTTCAGGTCTTTTCCCATGTAAGATTAAGAATATCTTGGCAACGTTTTGGCGAGGTCCCACTCGCCATCCTCAGGCTGGTGCTTTCTGCTTTGTGCAAGCAATATATATACATATATACACACGCACACATACATACCACACACCCAAAGTGTCATGACATAGACATGATTTAAAAAAAAAACTCCTAATGTGTTTTTAATGAACCATGATGTTGGGTTTTAAAACTATGAACTATTAATCCAACTCAATCATTTATGACACTCTGCTTTAAATACTTTCCAAAATAACCTCTAAAGAAAGAAAAATCCTTAGAAACTTTAATGCTGGCAAGTTTCGGCAAAGTTAAATTTGGTCTTAGGAAGCTTTGGTCCTAGTAAGTCTTATACTCAGCTGGATCCTTTAGTAAACTCATCTTGTCAATCCCAGCCTATAAAATTGAGCTCTTAATTATCAATCTCACAGTGTTAATATGAGGTTAATACGCATTAGACTGTAGCTGCTGAGGAAATACATTTGGTGAAGCATTTGATTACTTCTGTTCAACTGCATTCTTGGTGGGATTGATCCCTGAAAACCTCTGGCAAGAATTAGAAACCCTGACTCAAATGTTCACTGTCCACATATTTTTCTTGTGCTGCTTCTAAATACATATACATGTGAATTTGACTATAATACAATAATTTATGCTTATGCAGTCCTATAGTATAACTGTCTTGACAAACCATTTTCCTTAATTCAGCAATATGCAATTTAAAAAGTAATCTTATTTTGCAATTTTAAAACCTAATGTATGTGAAATTGAGCATATGCTACTTACATTGTTTATAATTTGTCTTTTGTTTATAATTTTAGTCTTTCTTACAATATGTCAACAGGCAGACCTTAACATTATGGCCCCAACAATAGTTTTAACATAGCTTTTATTCTTTCTTTTTGATTTCTAATAGTTACAAAAGCTTCTAAAAACTGTATTTTTCCTTTTCTGGGAAGATACAATATCTGACCAAAAACTATTTGATTGTCTTTTGCACAGGTCTTAATGAAAGATATTGCTACTCCCATACCAGCAGAAGAAGTGAAGAAAGTGGTTAGAAAATGTCTAGAGAATGCAGCCTTGATCAATTACACTCGACTTACAGATTATGCCAAAATAGAAGGTTAGTACAGTGATCAGCTACTGTAGTGGCTGTAAAAGCAATTGGTGCCCATTCATTGCATACATTTTGTGAGCAGCCTTTTCTCTTGGCTGAGCAAAAGCTTGAACCACAGCAAGGGGAAATATCTCATTAAAATCTCAGCTGGTGAACTACTGAGCTTTTTCCTATTCATTGCTGTAATATGCCTCCTGGGACCATGCTTGAATGAATGATCTTTGCTTTGTGCTGAAGTTGTCCTTGGTCCTTTATTTTAACTGTAGTTTTATGTTTCACAAAAGTGGCTCTGATCAGCCTGTTCTGGTAGACATTCTCTTCCCCAGTGTTGTCATTTGAACTCAGTTGCTTCATACAGCAAGAAGTTCCTGTTTTCAATCTAGAATAATTTATTACTAATCCTTACAGAATTTTAACATATGGGACTATTAATGGACAACTGATAATCTACATTGCCAAATAATTCATGGTTCTTAGCTTGTGGAATGATAACATGTATAAATGCAAAGAAGGACCCAAAGGTTTATTCCAGGACAAATAGTTGGTTTCTGAGATTATTGCAAAGTTTTTCTTTTGGCCAGAAGTGACTACTTATAAGATCACCAAAGTGACTCGGAAACTTTACTTCCCGCGGAAAGAAGGGGGACATCAAAGGCAAGACCAGTTGGGTGCACCAATCAATGGACAATCATTCATTCAGCAACTCTGGAGAAAATGCCACAAATTCTCTTAAAGTGTAGTGTCTGAGATTATTAATTTATGAAGCGAATCAGCTCAGTTTGCAAAGACCAATGGAATCCCCACACTGTTGTAATCATGCATCATGCAGATGCACGATGAAAACCTTTATTCAGCCCAACAGTTGCACATGGAAATCAACCTCAGAGTTCAGAGGAAGCACCGACAAATTACTCATAATGACATTGATAGGCCAAGAAAGAAATCACTCTCACAATAATATTGCATCAATATCCAACTTTCATTCAAGATTATCCACTGGTTTCTATCTATTATGTAAAAGATAGTTAATACTTTATTCTCATTTGTAATTGTTTTGAAAAACAAACTATAAATAGTTTATGATGAACTAAATACCTAAATTTAAATATTTGAAGCTGATTTATCAAATCAGTCTAAATCCAAATAAGTCAACATTCAATAACTTGTTATAGGGTACACCAGTTTTCTCAGCTAGGCATTACTGCAGAACATACATCTGACACATGTGAAAAGTACCAAGTTGGTAAAAATCAAAGTCTTATAATGGGCTTTTTCCAGGAATTTGAATATTCTGAATCTAAAGCATTTTATACACTTGTCAATTATAGCAGTAATATGATGAGTTTTTATCATTTTTCTTAAGGAATATTGTAGAATCTTCCAGTTTATAGTCAATTTATTACAATGTATTTTAATATAAGTGAAATTGCAATCACGAATAATATTTTAAAAATCAGGGGAAAGAAATACACATAGTATATATGCCCATTTGTTTTAACTTGTTTTTCTCATTCTTCAGGATCACTGACAAACATGGGTTAACCAATCTCCTCACTGATTAGTCCAAAAAAAGCCATCTCATCACTATAGCAACCAGTATTATATCATGGGAATAACAACATGGAGGCACCTTAGTAACCAGTTTATCATAATTAATTAAGATATCATGTTGTGTTTAAATGAAGGAGGATGTATGTAGATCTTTTGGAAAATGAGAAAGTTACCTTTTCACCTTCAGCAAGCATCCAATGCATGCCTACAGCAGGGGTTCTTGCTGTTCAATTATCTTGAGTTTTTAACAAGCTTGTTTGGAATAATTGGTGTAAAAATAGAAAGTTTCTAGAAGAAGTCACCAAAGCGGGGCTGAAAGTCAGCAAAGTAATCTTGGCATATAACTCACTGTTTACAGGTGAAATAAATATATCTTTACTTATATCTTTTAAAACATTCTGAAAATGTAAGAAATAGTCTTCCTCGCAAAAAGTGTGACTAAGAACCCTTTAAAGTTCCAACTGAACTATCATTAGCAATATATATCACTTTTTCTCTCCAGTTGAACCATATATATTTAATTAAGTAGCAATTCATAAGTCAGAATTCAAATCTTGTTTTATGAAGCTCACAAATCCTGCCTTTGTCTGAAATTCAGCATGCGTAAATCCAGGCAATTCCTGGGTAGAAGAAAATGCCTTCTTGTTTCCTGTGGAACAAAGAGGAAAATGCATTATTGCAGTAAGTAAGAATTCCATATTGATGTGGCCATAAAAATTAATGTTATTATTGTTATGGAACCATCTTATTCTCATATAAGGAGGCAGAAGCTGTGATAGAGCAATCCTACAGGTATGATCTGTACTATGCCAGCTGCACTACAGCAGTAACAGGAAGTAGAGAAATATCGCTTTTGTAAATCATAATACCAATTCCAATAGACTGAAATCACTAACAACACAAGGCTGGTACAGAATTTCAAGAGCAGCAGCTGTGAGAGGGATCTTGGAGTCTTAGTGGACAAGGAGCTACAAATATGAGCCAGCACTGTGCAGCAGCCTCCAAAAAAGCTAATGCAATCCTAAGTTGTATTAACAGAGGGATATAGTCAAGATCAAGGGAAGTACTAGTACCACTCTATAAAGCCTTAGTAAGACCACACCTAGAGTACTGCATCCAGTTTTGTTCACCACATTATAAAAAAGATGTTGAGACTCTAGAAAAAGTACAGAGAAGAGCAACCAGGATGATTAGGGGACTGGAGGCTGAAACCTACAACGAATGGTTGCAGGAACTTGGCTTGGCTAGTCTAATGAAGAGAAGGACCAGGGGAGACATGATAGCGGTCTTTCAATATTTGAGGGCCTGCCACAGGGAGGAAGGGGTCAAGCTGTTTTCTAAAGCACCTGTAGGCCAGACAAGGAATAATGGATGGAAACTGAACAAGGAGAGATTTAACCTGGAAATAAGGAGAAACTTTCTGACAGTGAGAACAATCAATCAATGGAACAACTTGCCCTCGGAAGTTGTGGGAGCACCATCACTTGAGACTTTCAAGAAGAGATTGGACTGCCAATTGTCAGAAATGGTATAAGGTCTCCTGCTTGACTGGGCGGTTGGACTAGATGACCTATAAGGTCCTTTCCAATTCTGATTATCTGTTATTTTTATGGGCATCTTGAGTAAATAAAGAAGCTTTGAACTAGAAACATTGGTATGACATGGTATGGCATGGTATGATATATGATGTATGGTTTATGATATATGGTGATGGTACAGTAAAGCAACATTGCTTTAGTTATTTTAACCCTAGAAGCAACGTTAGAAAGAAATGTTTTTCTGTTGTCAGAAAAAAATATTCAATAGTATTTCAACAGTAATGGCCTTATAAAATTAGTTGAATATTTCATATGTAATGCTAATTGGATAGAAAATAAAGCCAGAAGGAGCATTATTTCTGCTATTCTTGGTGATTGAAATTTCCATCAAATTTCGGTCATCTTGATTAAGGGGAAAACATATCATCTTGTTTGCTGTACAAACTTTCTTTTTTTCAAAATGATGTATTTACTGATACATATTTCTTGTCAGAATAAACAATGGAATAAGAACCTAATGCTTTATAATGCTTATGAAGAAATAAATGCAACTTTTTTGTTTTCCCCACAACCTTTCCTTATATGTAAGCTATAAAAGGAAAGGATCCAGGTGACTGTTGTGTTAATTGTATGCATGTACATATTAAGTGTGAATTCTGCAATTTAATGCAATTTTATCTCTGTATATATATATGTGTGTGTGTGTTCATTGTAAGCTTTAACAGGTAATCTACATACATGTTATCTTTTCAAACCCCCCACCAATTTAAAGGTCTCTTAATTAGTTTTGCATCTAAATATATATATTTGCATATCTGAGCAAATTGTCAAAGATCAGAATCGCAACTGAATCTATAAAAACTAACACAGTAGATTGATTAGATAAGTATGGGACAGGTAATCCGAACCATTCCATAATTGCTTAACATCACCATCAGTTCAACATTAGTCAGCAGGTCAGCATCACTCATGTTATTCTTAGCTGTTTTGTAGAGCTAGTGGCAATAGTTAAATACCTTGTCCCTATTCAATGCTTATTGGAATGAATACCTGCAATAATATCATTTTCTGCATCCTTTAGTAAAAAAAAAAATAGGCACTCAATTAAAGGAAAATAGGAGCATCACTGATTCAAAAATGTTTAAAGAAATAAAGATTTATAAAGCATATTAAAGGAAAAGGGGAAAAACTGGTTCTGGATATGATGCAACTTCTTCTGTTCCTATTATTTCTGTTTTCCTTTCTTTTTAAAGATGCTAATTATATATTTCCAATATTTGATACAATTAGATTCATCGTTGCAAGTTAACACATAGGAGTTAGAGGATTGTTCTGAAACAAAACGTATTGTTGTATTATACTTAGATTGAAAAACTATAGTTTCAAAACAATTTGCTTAAAGTCCTATTTTCTGCTTCTCAACCAGGAAAATACCCAAAACATCTTATAGTATACTAAAAATAAGAAAGGTAATGGCAACAGTGAACAAAGGAAAGATGTATAAAGTTATCCAAAATAATTAGATTGTGACGTCACTTCAGGTCATTTAATTACTGCAAATTGCTATCTTCAGGAAACTTAGAGGCAGGTTGTTTCCCTAACCTGCTATCATAATAGCTATCAAAAACTGTTTCCAACAGACCTTGGAGGTAGGAATATTGTGTGTTTCTTCTTCCTGAAATCTGAATGGTAGAGCTTTATTCTTCTTTGTTGCTGATTTATATTCTTTTGATATTTGAGTTTTAGAATCCTTAGTTTTTAATCCCCTTATATAAATATGGTATATAAGTTGCTCTGAGTCAATTTCAACTGGAGCTGTATATATGATAGAAAGACAAAATTCAATTTATCAGAAATACATTGTGTCTAATTTTGTACCATGTAGAAGATGTGCCAGCTTTTGTTTGCATGATGAGTCATTGAAAAACACAGTTTAACCAAGCATGTATAAATATACATGTATCCTTAAAGAATTATGAGGGAACACTTGTTATTAACTAAGCAGGTTCATATTAAGACTGTTAATAGATTGTGCATAAATATCTACCTGTTATATTCTTGGACAATTAAAAAGAATATAGAAAGATCTATAACACTTTATTTTCAAGGTCTGAAGTAGACTTCTTGAAATCTTAGCAGCTGGATTTTTTTCTTCAGAGATACTTTTTTAAATAACAGAACTTACTAAACACTTATTAAATTCTTTTATGTTTTCTGGTATCTATTACATGAAGTGAAATTCTTATATTTCTCAAGCAACTATAAATTCTATCCCAGACTACTATTGAAGATATCTAGATGTATTGAACTAAAACTCCCAACAATATAATATGTGGGAAATTCTGGAAAGGCGAGTCAATCCAGTGTCAATTTACAAAGTAAATCACAATAGTTACATACAAAGAATATATCTATTTTTAGCATATATTCTTTATATGTAACTACAGGATAATGTAATACATACTTTGCAGAGTAACTGTGATAAGCCAGTTAAGATAAAAAGGTAAAATGCAATTGCATTTACAGCTCATTTACAGCCCCCCACAGAACATACATACCAAGTTGAAATGAATTTCTTACTTATTCATCAATTTTGTAAAGCAATGAATTAGTGCATCTATTTTAGCTATTCCCTATGATTGTACATTATATTTGCTCATGCATATATTGTGATTTTGCTTCAGACATGAATTAACTACAATTAATATTTTAGGGAATGGATAATTTGTTCTTTTTAAGTTTTTTTGTTGTTGTTGTTTTAGAAATCAGATTTTTTGTTGTTTTTCAGATCTGTTTGAGAACTGTTTAAAAAATGAAAGCATCATGGTTCTTTCAATTTAAACAACTTCGTAATTGTATTTTCTATAGAGCATGGTTTTTGAAAATGGTTTTCTTCTAATTGGCATGTTTATCTCTATTTTTTTCTAATTGACACAGTTTTATAAGTATTTTTATTTATATTTGTATTCATTTTATAAACTGCACATTGTGTTACAAGATTATGAAAAACAGAGACAAGTAAACATGCCAATGTTTTTCCAGAAGAATCACACTGGATTCAATTATTTAAAAACAAACCAACTGGCTGATTGAAATGATTGAAAACCAACAATTTCTTCATTCCTAGAAATAGGTTGAGTCAAATTTCAGTTTTTCAGCTGTTCACAGGAATCTGCCACTGTCCATATTGTCACAATATGATCTATTAATAAAAAATAATGAGAGGGATTAGAAAAATCATATGCTAAGTTGATTGATGTGTGTCAAGTGAAGAATATTTTGGATGTCTCAATATGTGTCTATGCACATGTGCCTCTTATTGTAGGTTCGTTTCCATTTCTTGCTCCACCAATATACAATGCCTGGCATAATGGGGTTTTTTTTTTCCCCATTTTTGTGTGTGGACTCTTGGTGCTGCCGCAGACTACTGTAAATGACAAGAGTCTCAGCAAAGAGGAAGGTTGCCTTGGTGATGTTCCTGAGGTTAAGGTCACTTTCCATTTTCAAAGACAGCCAAGGTGGTGATGTGATAGCTTTGAGTGATATTTGTGGGAGTGGTGAAAAGGGAGCTGCTGACAGGGTTGCGTTCCTAGTTCTTCTCCTCAGCAAAGGCAAGGTTTCTGTAACAAGATTTTTTTTTTTGTTCTTTTCAAAGCATCTTGATCCAAAGTGAAAATTAAATTACAAGTTTAGGCTCTGTTTGTTTTTAATCATACAGGAATGTGATCTATGTTTTTTTCTACTTCCCTCTAATGCTATATATTAATTTATTAATTTATTTGGAAATAAAACAGCTCAAGCAAGGAAATCTTGTATAGGTCCTTATCATGAGTTGATATAAATAGGTTATTAGAATATCCACAAATGGGATCACCTGAAAAATATATGGTTTCTGAAATAGAAACTACTACCATTTACAGAATCCTTGCGAATTCCATAGAATGTTTCCAAATGGAGCTCTTAATAGCCTGCTTATTGTTTGCTTTGCTGAAGCAAATTTTTACTAATTAAAAAATACACACAACCAAATATATGTGAAGAAAATAAGGGTACTATAACCATTTGCAATAGTGGCAAATATCAATAGATCGGGTGTAGGATGAGCATGAAGGTTCATTCTCCAAACGGGTTGGTTTCCAAATGTTTCATTACCAGGCTAGGTAACATATTCAGCAGATTTTAGTGGATGTCAGTGTTAATGTTCTTCTGTTTATAAGGGCTTTGGGTGTGGGTGTGTCAAGTGAAGGTCTTGTAATGGGTCATCAGTGAGAGTCTTGGGATGGGGACATTACATCAGATGATGGTCGTTGGGAGGTGAAGTGCTGTTTGGGGAAGGCTTGTGTAGGTTGCTTGAGGGTTGATGCTATCTTTGGTTGGCTGTGCGGTTGATTTGGATTCTGAGAGGTTAGTTGGCTGGTTGTAGGTCAAGGTATCTGTTAATGGAATTGCTTGTGGAGTGCCAGGCTTTGATGAATTCATGAGCATGGTGGATGGTAGGGTGGGTGGTGATTTTTTTATCGCACCAATTGAGCTGGTGCTGTTTTGTATCAGTGTGGGTAGAGATTAAGGATTTGGGATCGTGGTGTTTGACTGCCAGCTGGTGTTTGTGGATCCAAGTTTTTAATTGACATAAAGTTTGTCCCATGTAGAATTGATTGCAATGGTTACAGTTGATTTTGTAGATTACATTGTTTTTTTTCACCCTTCTATATCTTGTCTTTAGTTCCAGATAATTCCTGGTGGTGTGTGGCTGTGAGTTTGTGGGCTATTGCTATTCCTAGGGGTTGGAGGATTTTGGTTGTCATTTCCAACACCCCTTTTGTATACGGTAGGATTAGTTTTTGCATGGGGGTTGACTGTGTGGTTTGTTTTGTGGTTTGGGTGCAGTGTGTCGGATAGCCATCATAGAGAAAGACTTCAAGAAGCCATTTCTCTTCCGCTTTTCTTAGTATTGGGGTTTCCAATGTGTCCTGGCCCTTCTGAAGAAGGTCTGGACACAGCTTCTTTTGTGTGTGGTGGGGTAGTTGCTTGCAAAGCTGAGGATCTGGTTCAAGTGTGTGGGTTTGCGGTAGACTTGGGTTTCTAGTTCTCTGTTGTCTAGTTTCCTTATGTTGATGTCGAGGAATGGGAGTCGTTGCATATGAATTTGATCCCAGGGAATATGCTATTGAGTAGGTGGTATGTTTCTTCAATTTGGGAGCATTGGATGATGACGAAGGTGTCATTGATGTAGCATATCCAGAATTTTGTTTAGATGGTAGGTGGAGCTATGGATATGTCTAGATCTTGCTATTTTTTAGGTATGAGTTAATAGAAACAATCACTACTTCTTTGTCATGTTGACAGGAAAGACATCTGGCCATTAAACACTTAGTTTAATTAGCCGTGGTTCTGTGAATCCTAGGTAAGAAATTGAAAACAGATAGGTTTGTATTCTTTTTTCTTTTTCTTTTTATTGTTCCTAATACAGTAACCGGCAAACATAGTTAAACTGTACAAGGTTAGCACTGAAATCAATCATCTTTCAATGTAATTTATCCCTTTACCCACCTAATTGCTGTCTATCTCTGCTCTGCACTCGTGTCCCAGTTACCCTATTAAACACTATAATTCTATGGTCTACATCGCATACTAAGCCATGATTCCCAACTACCTCTTACTCCTCCCGTTCCTGCAGTTGCTCTCTCTTGATTTATTTATCCACCCTGCCAAAAGCTGTCTTTATGAATTTATTAGTATGATGTTCCTCTTCGTTAATGCTGCATTGTTGATTGTGGCTATGTAATGAAGTGTTTGTATTCCCCCCCTCATCAATCTAAACTAGTCAGTGTGCAGACGTCATTTGGTAGCAATGTGTGTTTTCGTTTCATCTCCTTCAAGCCCTTAATCTTCCAATCTTCTCGCTCGCTGTCGAGCAAGTTGTTTCACGAAGCCTGACAGGCTGCCCCCTCTACCGCTGGTCTCCCTGGAAATGAAACAAAGGGGATTAATATTTTATATTTCATTAGCATTGTTATGTTTCTGATTCTTTATGTGGATTTTTTCTATGAAACCGTTGACATAATCATGGAGCATGGACGTCATTGCTATTAACCCATGATGCTTCCACAATGGGATACCCCTTCCATTTTATCAAGTATTGTAACTTTCCCCTATTCTTTCGGGAATCTAATACTTCCTCTACTCCATATTGATCATCTTTTATTGGACCAGGCAGCATTTGTGGTGAGTCTATATCTTTATATATACGTTTGAATAAACTGCAATGTATTACAGGATGTATTATTTTATATCATGGATATAAAATGTATTATTTCAATTGTACAGTCACCGGATTAATTACCTTTACAATCGGGAATGGTCCAATATATTTTGGCCCTAATTTCTTACAAGAAGGACCCAGATTTATACATTTAGTGGACAGATATACGAGATCTCCAATGTGGAAAAGTTTTTGTTCACTTCTCCATTTGTCAAATTGGAGTCAGATGTCAAATGAAGGCATCACATAAGGCTTTTCTTACATATTTCCATGATTGTTGTATTTGTTCATACCATTGCTTCTGCGTTACTGGTGTCTCTGTACTATGTGGCAATTCTGGAATTGGTAGTAACTCACTTCCATATACTATTTGAAATGGGGTATATCCTTTGCTGCTATTTATAGTGTTATTATAAGCGAACTCTGCGAATGGTAATAATTCAGATCAATCATTTTGTTGATAGGATACATAACACTTTAGTTATTGTTCTATGGCTGCATTGGCTCACTCTGCAGCGCCGTTCGTACTCGGGTGATAAGCGGTACTTAACCCCTGCTGTGAGCCTATCATTTTCACAAACTCTCTCCAGAATCTGGCTGTAAATTGTACCCCTCTGTCCTGAAATAATACATCTTGGTACACCATATAAGTGATATATATGTTTTAGATACAAACCAACTAATTTCTTTGCAGAGGGTATGCCTTAACATGGAATGAAATGCACCTGTTTTGAGAACAGATCTGTTATGGTCCATATTACGGTGAACCCATGACTACAAGGTAAATCTACAATGAAGTCCATGGCAATATCCTGCCATGGTTTAGCTGCATCAGACACCTTTTGCAATAGTCCTAAAGGTTTTCCAGGACGGGCCTTACTACTAGCACATACCTTACATTTTCTAACGTAACGTTCAATATCTCCCTTCATACCTAACCACCAAAATTGTCTCTTAACTAGATGTAACATTTTAAGATATCCCTAATGACCAGCTTGTTTGCACCTTTTAAGTACTAGTTCACGTAAGGTAATCGGTATATATAATTTCATTCCTTTCCAAGCTATTCCATACATTGTGTTTTATTTTTCTGTAACCAGGGATCTTCTTCTAAAGCTTTTAGTAGGTCATCTATTACTTTATATTTTAATGTTTGTATGGTATCTTTACCCTATATAATAGGTTGTATCAGAGTTTCTCTTTTACTATCATATTGTGGGAGTCGAGATAATGCATCAGCTAGAAAAATTTTACCTGCAGGCACATATTTCAAAACAAAATGAACCTCTGAAAATAAAGTGCCCATCTAACTTGTTTGGGGGATAGCTTGCGAGGGGTCTGTAGAGTTTCCAAATTTTTATGGTTGGTCCAGACCTCAAATTGTTCTTTTGAACCCTCCAGGAATTGTTGCGAGGTTAACAGTGCCCATCTTACAGCAAATGCCTCTTTCTCCCAGATTGCCCAGTTTCTTTCGGTTATACTAAATTTACGTGAGGTGTACACACATGGTTGCAATACATTGTTATCGTTCTTTTGTAATAAAACGTCCCCTATTGCGACATCACTGATATCTGCCTGAATGACAAATGGTAATTCTGGTTTTGGATGTTTTAGCCCCAGCGCTTGAACAAACATCTGTTTAAGGGCATCAAATACCTGTTGACATTCCTCTGTCCATAGTATAGCTTTTCTGGGTTTGGGTTTTTTTTTTTCTGTTTGTTGTTTGTTTTTAGCAAATCCATTAAAGGGAGAGCTATCATAGCAAAAGATGTGTCAGCTTTAAAATTCAGCTGTCACATTTCAAGGAAGTGGGGGTGGAGGAGTTAAAAAGTTCAAGGTTGTTCTCAATTCCAGTTGCAGTTAATTGGGTCTCGTGATTTATGAAATGTAGAAGTGGGAAGAGAGAAGGTGGATTCTGTGAAACGTACGAAAATAATTTCACTTTGGGAAATTGCCTTTGACATACCATATTTGTTTCTAAATAAACCAATTGGAGAGAATATGTCTCTGAGTGATTGATATCATGGATACTTTATGGATGCCTTACAGGAGGGAATGAACTGCCAGTAAAAATTGGCAAAACCCAAAAAACTTTGTAAATGTTTTCGGGTTGTTGGTGCTTTCCAATCTAAAACCGTTTTTACCTTCCGCAATCCCTCTGCGGATATTCTATATTCTAAATAATCCAACTGAGACTGATGAAATTCACATTTAGACAACTTTACAAATAATTGGGCATGTAACAATTTTTTCAAGACTTGTCTTACCAAACGTATATGTTCATACATTGTTTCAGTATAGTTTAATATATCGATCAGATATACCAAAACACCTTTGTATAAATGCTCATGCAAAACACCGTTAATCAATTGTATAAAAACAGCAGGAGCTCCCTGTAACCCAAATGGCATAACCCTAAACTGATAGCTGCCTAAAGGACAGTTAAATGTAGTTTTCCATTCATCACCTGCTCGGATTCTTACCCTGTAATAGGCTTCCTGAAGATCTAATTTCATAAATACTTTCCCATGAGCTAATGTTGATAACAGATCTTTAATTAAGGGTAATGGATACAACGGTTCTTTGTATACAGCATTCAGATCCCGGAAATCCACACATAAACTTAATCCCCCATCTTTTTTCTGTCCAAATAATACTGGAACTGCTATATGTGCTCTACCTGGTCTAATAAACCCCCTCGTCAAATTAGTGTCTATGTATTTTCTCATTTCATCCATTTCTTGTGAGGTCATGGAATACATTTATGGCTTTGGTAATTTAACACCAGGAAGCAACTCAATGGCACAGTTGGTTGGTCTATGAGGCGGTAATCGGTCACTTCTTGTTTCATTAAAAACCTCGGCTAAATCATGGTATTCCAGTGGATAGCCTGGATTTATAATGTGAGATATTAAACCAGCCATTGTTTCGCTAGGTGGCTCAGGACCTTCTATTAACCTGATTTTTCTGAACCCCCCTTCCCATAAAATAGTGGGTCCCCACTTATCCAGCAATGCCAACCCAAGAATTACTGACTCAACAAATGATACAATACAACAAATGAAATGTTTTCCCAATGGTCTCCCATTTTCATTTTCACTCACTCAGTATGATACACAGCTAGTTTTCACCTAATATGGATCCATCTACTTGTTCAAACTTTATAGGAGTTTTTAACCTAATTTTAAACCTAATTTTTCCACAATCTTATATGTTACTATACATCTTGTACAACCAGAATCGATTAAAGCCCCCATATCCAGGCTTTTGGTTGTTTTTATATTGGTAAGAGTGATGGGTATTATAAAAGGTGAAATAGGTTTACTTACCATAGGATCCTCTATTGACTCATCTTCACTTTCTACGTCTTGCACCAAAGCCTTTCACGCAGTAGGCATAGTGTCATCTAATTTTATTTTAGACTCCACAATTTAATCTGTCTGCCCTCCCCACTGGAACGTTCAGGTGTTCGTTTATTTCTATCTCCAACTCTGTTCTCTTCTTGAACCTGTTGTCTTATTCGTCTCCTTGGACTTGATAAAGGAGGCATCAGACATTCAGCCACGCGATGCCCTGGTTGATTACATCTATAGCACCAAAACGTGCCCCTACCAAATGGTACTTTACTGGGTGGACTTGGATGAAGAGATGGTGAGTGCTAACCTTCTCTTAGCCATGGTTCTGGGAATCCTAGGTAAGAAATTGCAAACAGATAGGTTTGTTTTCTTTTTCTTTTTATTGTTCCTAGTACAGTAACCGGCAAGCACAGTTAAACTGAACAAGGTTAGCACTGAAATCAATCATCTTTCAGTGTAATTTATCCCTTCATTCCACCCACCTAATCGCTGTCTATCTCCGCCCTGCACTCGTGTCCCAATTACCCTATTAACACTATAATTCTATGGTCTGCATCGCATACTAACTAAGCCACGATTCCCAACTACCCGTTACTCTGCCCATTCCTGCAGTTTATTTACCCACCCTGTCAAAAGCTGTCTTTACGAATTTATTAGTGTGATTGTTCTGTATTCTGTACAGTGGTAGATTTTGTCTTCTGTACAGATGCAGATAGATAAACTCAACAAAACATTCATACAAAGTCTTTATTATTGGTTCATCAGGTATCCTCATAACTCACATTTGTGACGAAGTTCTTCTTAATGTCCAATCCTTTGCATATCTGTCTTGTAGGTAAAAAGATGGTTATATCCTTACCCCTTTCCTCCCATCTCGTAGGGGTAGATGTAGAGCAGTTACCACAAGTCCGTGAGTTCAGACAAGAGTGAAGAAACCTCCCCCAACCCATCAAGGGTCAATTTCGTGACCAATCAGGATTACAGATGTGGTCACGTGACATGGACTACATTTCCCAGGATACCTTAACTACATTTACCATGATGCATTCCCTTAAGGGGACAGCTCACAATTGCTAACTAACTATCCTATTCCCATACACTGGCTGGATAGCACAATGATGTTCCTCTTCATTAATGCTGCATTGCTGATTGTGGGTATATAATGAAGTGTTTGTATTCCCCCCTCCCTCATCAGTCTAAACTAGTCAGCGTGCAGATATCATCTGATAGCAATGTTTGTTTTCGTTTCATCTCCTTCAAGCCCTTAATCTTCCAATGCTGTCGAGCGAGTTGTTTCACGAAGCCTGACAGCTAGCTCCATTCAATTGCCCAGACCCTACCCCTTAAGGGATTATGGGGCTGTTAAAAGATGATGATGACTAGTTCTTAGTAAGAGCACGACCTGGATAATATGCAACAAAGCCATTAAGAAAACCATTTGTCTGCCATGGGCATTCTTTTGCCAGAAACACCAATCACTGAAAACAGCTGTAAATGTGGGTTGGTTGCCAAGTGCCATCACATGACTATGGGGGAGGGATAGCTGTTGGAACTTTGAATCCAGGTCATAAGTACCTTTTAAAGGGTCCATTGTAAGTGAAAAGTCATTGAGTAACCAGTTATATATCAGTATGTACTGTATACAAATAACAATTAAACAAAACTAAATTTATTTAAGTATAATCTTCCTTCTGTACTTCCTCAACATTACTGTTTTTTTCTTACTTTTGGGGTGGGGCATCAACTTTTTTTATATAAACATGGTTATTTTAGATATAGATGATATAAATATAGATGATAAAGATATAGACTAGATATAGTTATGTTTATCCTATTTTATGTCTTTTAACCCGTGGTTATTTTCCCTTTTGCAGAAAGTCCATTTTTTCCTTTTTAAAAAATATTTTGGTGGAGGAACTTATATTTTCAACCATGGTCTTGGAACGCATCTTAGAAAAGGATCAGTAGCCCTGGTCCCTGCTTAACATTAATCTTACTTTTACATTGTATATAACTGGAACACAACTGTCTGAAAAGCAAGAATTTTGCATACTGAACACAACCATACTTTGAATATAAATAATGTTGCAGCCATTGTATGATGAACAAATAAACAAGCCAGTAGCTTCTGCTTTCTTTGCAGAAATGACCTTGGAAAAGATTAGAATTTACTTAATCCAGAAGTTGAGCATCTGATGTGCCAATGCAGTTTCAACTGCTAGTTAAATTGGAAAGTGCTTCTGGTGCCCTCTTATTTCATGGCAGATTAAATATTTTATGTATTGTACAATTTGCATTACAAGCATCCCTGAAGTGTTAGAAGATGTCAATCTCTTGAAATGGTTTAGTTGTGGTATGTCATCTGGAATGTTTCCCTTACGAGCCTTGCCTACTTACACTCATTTTCTGGTTTGTATGTTCCTTTTTACTACAGAGACGCTGAACTTGGCATCTCCTTCTGTAAAGCTGGAAGAGGTTATTCATTTAGCCGAGCTCTGCATTGAAGTCCTGCAGCAGAATGAAGAACATCATTCAGAGGTGAGGATAACCGTATTAGCTGCACAATAACGCTTTAATAACTACCCTGCACTGCCTTGGTGTGAAACAGTTCTGTCAAAAAAACATTAAGATGGAACCTCTAATATATGTTAAAAGCAATTTACATTTGCAGAGTTCTCAGACTTGTGAAGGGTTTGAAAAATCAAATGAAATAAAGCACTGCTCCATTTCGTTTTTTATTTTGCTTCAGGTTTGAATAGTTAAAAAAAAAGAAAAGACATAAATGCTGGGGGTGGGGGCAATATAAGAGCAAAGAAAAGGTGATGCTAGCCATTATCTCACAAATAATTCTCCAGATTCTCATCTCTGAATAAAAATAAGTAGCATACCGTAATAAAAGTAGAAATGCTTCCTGTCTTAATGTAGATGCACATATTGAATAAGAGGGCCATGTTTTGTATGCTCCTCTCTTGGTTAGGCTGTTATTTATTATTATCTCTCTTATTCATTAAACAGGAACTCAGTCAACTGAACATTTAAAAATATATCACAAATATCATTGACTGCCACTGATGGTTGATACGGGTTGCTTCCAGCATCCTAGATTGATATTATTATTATTAATGTTAATATTAATATTAGTAATATTATTATTAGCAATATTATTGTTATTGATATTATTATTTCTTCTTTTTAAGAAGGGTAGCAATAATACTGCTACAGCCCACATGAAAGTTATGGGGAGCCCTATCCATTGAAGTCATCTGAACAAGTCTTTTAGTCATCAGCAAACCTTTGTTATTTGGGGAGGAGCGAAGGTGAAACCACTACCAAAGCTCAGTGGTTGAACACATGTAATCGTAGAGAGGTTTTGCAGTAATAAGAAAGTTTCTTTTATTTAACACCATGAACAAATAAAGTTTATGGAATTGCATTAATATTTTATTGACATTTTAAAAGTTTGATGAACTAGCCTTATTGAAGCATATTTTAACATAAGAACATATATATATATATATATATATATATATATATATATTCTCTGTCGGAGACACATAAAGTAGTATGCTAAGATTTAATGTCTATAAATATGATCATTCAAAACATCTGCTTTTACCTCACACTGTCAGTTCTGGATTTTAGCTTACATCTGTCATGCGTGAACTTGTTATGGATATTTTATTTTATCCTGAAGAAACAGCTGCTTCAAAGATTTGAAATTAATTCCCAAGAGGCATTCTACAATAGTATTGCCACTGTAAATACTTAATAATGCTTATATGTGAATTTCTCTTTTGAGAATATGTATTTAAATTAAAATCACTAGAAATTGCAGTGATTATGATTGAAAAAGTACATTCTTAATATTTAGTTTTAAAATGCAATGCCCATTATATACTTTTCTTTCTGCAAAATATAAATGTAGCTAGAACCACATAATGTCTGGCAGTTTATTTCTAAAATATTTAAATACATCAGTAGAACGCTGATTTTTTTAAAAGTACATAGTATATTGTGCCTCAGTTCAAACGTTAATATTTGAGAGGAAACATATCTTAAAAAATTGTACAGTGACACAAAAAGGACAAAGGATGTCCATCTTGCTAAGTTCAAACACATTTTAACTTTTTTTTCTCCTGTTCCACAACATTTCCAAAATTATGGATTCCTCCAGGGAAAAGAGGTATGTTATTCATTCCAATCAAGACGGACATTTTGGTCATGATTGCATGCATTGTTAAACCATTTTGAATATATGGCATCAATCATTCACTTTGTTTACTTGTGGCATCAAATATTTCATCTGTATCATCTTTATCTTAAAATTATACCTCCTTAGCCAACAGACAGCTGATTAAAGGTAGATATCAGACAGATTTAACTTAAAGATATTTTTCCACCAGCCTTGAACAAATAAAAGTGGAATAATTTTAATCTAACTCATAAAGTCATAGATTCAAGACTATAAAATAGAGAAATAGAGGTCTCTGACAGTCAAACAGGTACCCTCTGGCTCATACACAATATCAGTGTTTTGTTGGAGTCTTCTAATATGGCTGCAGTTCATGCATCTATGTAGCAATATGGAGAAAAACATCAAAAAATTATCTAACAAGCCATTTTACTTTTAAATATTCATGCTATTGCAAGTTCTTTGAGAACAGAATAGAAAAAGAAGATAAAAGCCTATGCAGTTTGCCATTGCTAAATATTGCAATGTTATAATTCAGTAGTACGTGAAACATATGTTGCTTTATTGTACAATACAAATTAGGAATAATAGTCATGTAATATAACAAATAAGACTTTCCTCTCATACAATATTTTTTTTCTTTTTTTCCACAGAATCTATGTAATTAACCAGTAATTGTATTCATTTTCATGTTCTTTTATATTATTCTTGATAGAACCATGCTGTCTGTGATATTAATCTTTCTTCATGACTTTATTCCTAGGCATCAGTAGATCAGGGTATGATCAAGAGATTCAAGAATTTTCTACTTTTGCTATTGAATGTGATTTATTGGAATCTGCCATGCATTACCTTTCTCAATTTATTTCCCTTTTAATATCATTTTATCTTGCTAGCTGGAAGGAAATTCTGATCAAGTTTCGTAGGGCTATAATGATTAATTACAATAAGTTCTTTCCCATTACCTTTTGAAAGGACCAAATGGTGAATGTCTATTTTTCATCTGAAAGCATTCTGAAGATAGAGTCAACATGCTTTTTCTCACCAAATACCATATCTCTTAAATTGGCTCTCATATTTATAAGTACATCTACAGTAACATGAAAAACCAGGTTCCCAGATTACCAGGGAAACACAGTTAAATCCCTAGATTATCTGTCTATCAAATTCTTTAATTTAAAATAACACTCTCACTGAAATACTATGTACATGTGCAAATTACATTGGATGCAAAACTTAACTTTATTTAATGAAGAATTTCAATTGCTTTTAAAGAGTATATGCCACATTCCATAATTTCATGATGGTGCCATTTTTAGGCCTTCTTTTATCATATCTTACATTCGCATTTGAAGGTGAATTCCACTGAGACTTTTTTTTTAATTGATGACGCAGGCCTTTGCATGGTGGCCAGATCTGTTGGCTGAACATGGTGAGAAGTTTTGGTCTCTTTTTACTGTTGATATGGATTCTGCGCTGGAGGCACAGCCACAAGACAGCTGGGATAGCTTTCCTCTTTTCCAGTTACTCAATAACTTCCTGAGAAATGACTGTAAGTTTGGTGTTTGGTTATTACTATAGCTATGGTTTCTTTCAACTTTTAAATCTTCATTTATTTAATCTTGTTTCCCCCCCCACTTGTTCATGATACAATTGACTTGTTACAACAAGATACAACATGACTTGTTCATGATACAATTCTAAACATAGGGAAGTAAACCCTGCTATGTTCAATGGGATTTATTTCAGAATAAACATACAAGGGCCAACAAAGCAAATATTTAACAGATTTTTAAACACAGATTGAAATTCTTTTGCTGTTACATTACAGGTAGCATGTGGCTTCTTTGTAGACAGAGAAATAGACTGGTTCTAGCAAATTCCGTGTAATCCCAAGAAATGTTGTACTCCCCCAAAAATCTGTACAGATCCTTGCTCAGATTTTGTCTTTGTGTAACAGAACAGGTACATTTCATTTAAACCTCTGGTACAATTAGAACTATTTTTCTTCTAGACATTTAAAATTGAACAACCCAAAGAAGTATAAAGAGACTTTCTTGTTTCATAAAAAAGATTTTGAGCTTTATTTCTCTCTCAAGCTTATTTATTTGTAGCTTCTCAAATATATTTCTAAATGTTTACATGGATCCAGATATAATGCATCATACATGCAACTGAATTTGTTTCTTACTGACTGCAAGCAAGAATCTGTGAATACAACTGATAATGATTGAGTTTAAGTGAGTTTACAATTTAAGTGTACAAAAATCTCACCTGAACATGAATTCCTTTTTTTTAAATGATAAGTAGAAGTTTATATACTGAGAAGTTCTTTAAACTTATAAAGGTCCAATATATTAATGTTTCCCACAGTACTTAAACTATAAAGCTATGAGTTGTTCTCTGAGCTTGGTTGTTTTCTTTCAGATATTTCACTACCAAAACTAGGGAGTGAAGTTTGCTCGTTTTATATTCTAGTGGTTTGCCCTGTTAGTGTTGATGGGAGTGGTCTAGATGGTTTTTGTGTGGGCTGTTTAAAATTAGTTTGGCAGTTCCTTGCTTCTTTATTGTTAGTCTAATGTTAATCTTGGGGTTAATCTCTGCTAATCTGGATGTTGATTGCTGGTGAGGAGGTGTTTTGGCCTTTTTGTTTCCTTTTTGGCTTGTTGAGTGTCTCTTGAATGGTAAATAGATGTTGTTTATCCCAGTGTGCCTGTTGATGGCCAATTTGTCAGAGTGCCAGGCTTCCAGGAATTTCCTAGCATTTAAATTTGTCCATGTATTGTGAAATTAAGGCGTTTTCATCATGTCTTCTGAGTGAGTATTCATGGGTGCTCTCTGCTGTGCTGTGTTTTCTGTTACAAAACTATGTTTCCAAGCTCAGAATGACTCAGATTTATAACTGTTACATGTTTGTTTTTGGTGTTTACATTCTGAATCTGGCAACCATCCTTTTCCAAAAGGTGAAATGAGAAATTCTTTTTTTTAACTAGGGTTTTCAACATCTACTGCAAGCACAAAAAGAAGAGGGCAATTGGCTACATAAGGTAGCAAAGGGCCCTCTACATATCATAACTTAAATTAAAATATCATTTTCACAGTTCGGTAATGAGAAATGTTCTTGCAGAAAACTTTGTATTTAGTCATACAATCATATTCTCCATGAATTGTTGTAGAAATTGCTCAGCTTGAAAGCAGAAATGGCAACAGGGTTGGTATAGGGGGAAGGAGCATATTTTTAAAATATTTAATAAATGTAGCAGCTGCTGCAAGAGATAGCTGCAAGATTGGGTGCAACTTTGCAATCTAACTTTTTATCTTTTTGTACACGCGTCAGTCTTGCTGAAGCATAGATCTCAATGCGACATCTGCCATTTTGTAAATGTTTGACACAGCCACAAGCACCCAGGATACACCTAAAAAAATACACCATGAAATTACATTAAGGATGTTTGTGTGTATGTGTGAGCATGTGTATGTGGGTATTGTGAAGGCTTAGTCTCCATTCCCCCTAAATATTCCAAATTCTTTGCTAGTATTTCCTATCTTGTATTAGTGTTAGACCCACCACTATTTTTCCCTCCAGATGGTTCTTTGGAAAAGACATTATCACTGAACCCTACAATAACCAAATGGGATTCCTTCGCCTACTGTATGACCAATGCCAATTCAGAAACTGTAAAGCTTTATATCCCATATTCTTCCTGTTCTTCCATATCATAGGTACTTTGCCATTTTAAGTCAATATTATTAAGTTTTTCACTCAGGCCAACAAGTAATCCTATCAAGCAGAAACATTAAAAATAGATCTATTTTATTTTTTAAAAAGTAGACAATAATGTAAAGGTCTTGAATTTAAACTTTTTCTCTCTTTTAAGTCAGTTAAACATGAAATCATTTTAAATAATGAGAAAACCATTTCTAAGGGAAGAATGTATTTATTAAAATGACAGAAAATGTATGTTCGTAATAAAGTAGTTATGATCAGTGTTACAAAGTGCTGCTGATGGAATTTGAAATAGTAATTGTAGGGCTAACATTCCTGTTACTTTTTTTTTAATGCTAGAGTAGTTGCTTCAACTGTGGAAAAATCAGGGCAGTTTCTGCTTCTAAGTCACATATTCCTTTTTCCCCAAAACTGTTTATTTGAAGGTGCATTGGAGTCCATCCTTATCAGCCCTTTCATAGAGTGAACTTGTTAAGGCTGTCAGAGAGGAGATCCCATGCTTTAGGGTACTGATGACATGTGTCTTCTTTTAATGGCTAATAAATGAAGTTGTTCAAATGTATTGCTGGATATTTTCATCTCTTTCAAAAAGAGGCTCATACAAATCTAAGCAAAAAGGAAAAAAATCTGAAATTCTGCTCTCAGGAGGATAAAAAGGCTAGTGTTAATAATTAACAGGGAGTATGAAGTGGAGTCAAATTAGCCATAATAGAGCCCAGAGTGGCTGTTAAAGTTAACCTCTCATTATCAAAAAGCTCATTAAGAAATGAAGATGTGAAAATCCTACTGGATTTTTCTCTCATGGAGGCTAACATCAGAGACTATCTTTCAGAGATTTTTTGTACCATATTTTGCATGAAGTTAATCTTCAATCTTTCAAATGTAGACTGTTGTCAGCTTCATTTTGTTCTCTTCCACAAGTTTCAGTCTCCACATTTTGAATCTGTGAAGAATTTCTAGATATATGAATAAGCTACATTTTTCTGTCTGTGTTGCCTTATTATATTTCTTCTTATGGACTGATAGAATTCTACAAAGATGCATATCAGTCCTGGATTAGTGATTAGAAGGAAGTGGCATAAGGAAGGCTGAGTGCCAAAGAATTGAGGCCTTTGAACTATGGTGCTGGAGAAAGACTCCTGCAAGTCCCTTGGACTGCAAGGTGATCAAACCGGTCAGTCCCAGAGGAGATCAACCCTGACTGCTCTTTAGAAGGCTAGATCCTGAAGATGAAACTCAAAAATATTTTGGTGACCTAATGAGAAGGAAGGACTCACTGGAGAAGAACCAGTGATTGAGGGCAAAAGAAGAACAGGACGGCAGAGAATGAGGTGGATGGATGGAGTCACTGAAGCAGTCAGCGTGAGCGTAAATGGACTCCGGGAGATGGTAGGGGACAGGAAGGCCTGGAGGAATGTTGTCCATTGGGTCGGAAATGACTTCGCAGCTAACAACAACAAATATAAGTTTGTGCTTAGGGCACCAAGGGAATGGGGGCACCAGATATTTTTTCCCACCTATCAAGGCCTGAAACACTTTCCCAGTCATGCTCAACTTTAGTCAGATATTTTGTAATTGTCCTTATCTGCCATATTTGACTTTACTCTGTATTGTTACAAAACCTGTTGTTGTTTTTTTAGCATGGTGAGTAGCTAAAATTTAAAAGTTAGGTTTGAAGCCTTGTTGGATATCACATTTGTTTCTGTTTCATAATGTTAGGATCTTGCTTCCATCCAGGATCACATTGTTGAGTTGTACTTAGGGCAACAGGTCTAGCTCAGAAGCATATGCATGTATACGTGTGTGTGTGTGTGTGTGTGTGTGTGTGTGTGTGTGTATATATAATTTATATTCATGTTTTCAATATACTTATACATTAATGAAGTCAAGCGTCAAAGTGTTCATAAAGTTGAATAATATTAAGAATTTTATTCAGAACACTAAAGTTTCAATTACCCTGATCAATTATTTTTCTAGATTGCGGGATTGCAACACATTTCAGAATAGAAACTCAATCCCTATAATTTGCCGAATTGCTAATATTTGTTATTTACATAATACTAGCAACAAAAAGGACAACTCTTGCATAGATTAAACCTTTCCAAGTATCTAAATAGAGGTTGTATAGGGAAGCAATTTGGAACCTTTTGTTTATCAGTTTTGCCTTTAAATTAGAAGCAGTCTAGCCCCATTTTGTAGTCTGCCCAGAACCTTTCCTTCATATTCTTCTTCTATAGGTGATCTGTTTAAGTCACAATATGTTTTTACAAATAATGCCTGAGTGGATTTATCACCAAGTAAACAGATGTACAACTCTGTGTTTTAATCTTCTTTGCCATTAAATACTTTGTTGTGAGTGCTTAAAACAAAAACAAAAAAGAAAAGATTTTTTTAAAATTTGGTCTTTCTTTGTTTCTTGTAAGATTGTCTAGTTTCCATAAAGCTATGGGAACAAGGTTCTGATTGACCTAGCCACATGCTGAAATGCTACACAATGAAGAGATGATAGTGTATAACTTATTTTACTATTTCTGTCATTCTTTTTTAATTAGCAGAAAGATAACACACATTGTGGAAGTTTATTGGAGTTTGGGGAGGGGGATACCAGGGCAACACTCTACTCAAAGAAAGAGGGTGTCAGCAGTAATAACCAAGATACAATACCAAGATAAGAGTTAGAATGTACACTATGCTTTGAGACCTGCAATCTTTTTACCGCATAGGCTGTGCCCATTTTTGCATCATTAATAAAATTAATAAAGTTCTTAAGCCACACTTTTTAATCTTTATTAATTTTTTTTCTTAAAAAAACGATAGTTTTGGTATAATTCATAACATTTATTTCCGTTGATCTATTATTGTAACAAATAAAAGCTCTGCAAAATCATTTGCTTCAGTAATTTTTATATGAAAAATACAAGGTAATGGATTGTATTTGGTATTTTGGAGATGTTGCATGTTGGGAAATGAAATTATTCTCATTTCACATAATTGTGTACAGTAGGTGTTTGGGCAAGTTTTTCCTTCTTTTTCATAGGTACATAAAGAAAACCTTGAATTGGATGGATTCTCTATTATGCTCTTTTGTTTATTGACCTTGTCCCTGGTACCTAAATAATAGTTTATCAGGTAGCTTCAGAAAATTGAGGGGGGGGTGTTATTTGCCACAAATGCATTCAGTAGAAAATATTCATGTAGCAAAATATTGTGTAGATCTATACAATGTTAACAATTAATGTGTCCATGAAATTTTGCCTGAGCAATAGACAATTCGTTTTCTTGATTTTGAAGGATTTTATGTTTATAAAGGAGATTTTAAAACCATATAAAACAATTTTAGAAAGTATACCATAATTTTAGTGAGAGATGCCACTGTGTAGAATATTACATTTGACTAAAGGTCAAACTTTAAATTGCTAATGTTAAATGTTACCATAACAAATGTTTAATGAACAGAGTTACTATTTGGATCACGTGTTGTCTTGTAATAATTATTCCTTCATACTGGACCATATGGAGTGATTATAAACTTCACACTTTGATGCACATCTGTCTACTTGGTGATAAGTCCATGCAGGAATATCATAATTTGTAAAAAAAAAAAAAAAGCATACCTACGTTCAGTTGCAAATCTTTATGAATCTTAATATTGTTTAGTTGCAAGTCTACATACACAGATTCATTAATCTATTTTATAATTCAGTTTGATACTATTCTATCTGATACACTTAAGAGATTTGTATACTACACAAAAAGTTGGTAAGAGTTTTCCATAGCAATAAAAAATTTACTACAGGAAATCTTTGGTTCAGCTCTCTCCAAATCACTAATTAGACGTATTTATCTCTCTTTCATCAGCTAATTGACTGTGATTTTAAATATTTGAAGAAAATATATAGGAAAATCAATGACATTCTAACATGGCCTTTGATCCTGATGATATAACTACCATATGTAGGTGTTAATTCAGTTATGCTAAATATAGGAACTATGAGGAAGACATTATTGCAATACAGCAGGAGAGCTAATCCAATATAAACAGGTAGTATGTGACTTACAACCATTCATTTAGTGACTAAAGTTACAGTGAAGCTGGAAAAAAATGACTTATGAACATTTTTCATGATTGTTGCAGCATCCTTAAGGTCATGTGACCAAAATTCAGATGTTTGGTAATTTATGATGGTTTGCAATATTCCAGTGTCATGTGATCACCTTTTGTGACCTCCTGACAGTGAAAGTAAATAGGAAAGCTAGATGTATTTAACAACCATTTTACAACTGCACTGATTCACTTGACAGCTGTAGAAGAAAGGTCTAAAGTGGAGCAAAGCTGATTTAACCACTGTCTTGCTTTGCAATCTACGTTTTGGGCTCCATGTGGCTGTAAGTCAAGGACTTCCTGTAAGCAAATGCAAAATAAATGAAAATAAGTTTATAACTCTTAAATCCCTTTTTGGATAATTTTCCTGTTTTATCAATCAGTGTATATCTTCGCATTTGTTTCCATGTATTTTGAAAGCCAGGAAAATCTACACAGTAATCTGGCTGCCAGCAGTTAGTAGTTTATTTAGTTCACGCTATCACTCTAGCCAGGGTACACCACAAGGAGTCAACTTAGCTTTACACCCCATATATGTTAACATATTTTGTTAGTCCATGTACAATATATGCCATATGCTAAACAAATAAATTTGCATTTGTTGCTGCTTTAAACTTCAAATCACCTGGGTTCCTGGTTTTAATGTTTGAACAGCCACATTTTCAAAGATTCTGATTCATACAAACACAGCATTATTTAACATATTCTGAGATAACCCACTTATTGTCTGCATGTATATTGCTCACAAAGTCTTATTTAACAGACCTGTGAAATCATTTTCTGCTATGATTTTCTGGAAAGAAACTTTCCCAGACTCGTGCTAAAAATGTGTTACATTTCAAACTGCCCTGAAGAAAGGTGAATGGTGCTCTTGAAAAAGAGAGAGTAACTTGTAAACTTCCATGAAGGGTTGGATTAATTATAAAGATAGATACCACTTGACTGAGAGGTACAATATAAAGCACACGTATAAATAATCTCTTTTCACTAAAAGCATCTACATCTCTCTGAGGTCTTACACATTTTTTCTACACAACCTGGAAAAAAAATCATGGCTACTTCAATGATTTGGGGAGAGGTACTTCATGTATGTTCTCTCATGTTGAAAAATATCGTTTTGAAAGAATTTGCACAGAGCAATCCTGTTTATGTGAGCAACATTTTAACTTATTTATATTTAGCTTTAGCTTTTAGCTCCTTGTTTTATTTCCCTAGAACCACATCTTAAAAGCAACACATGCCCAGGAGGCTTGATTAAAGCAAATTCTCCTGAGGAGAAGGTTACCACTGAGCATTTCACAAAATATTCAGAAAGCTCAAGGTACTTTCCAGTAGCTATTTGTCTCTATGCATATCTGCAGAATCCCAACATTTTGTGTGGATTCGTAGTTTTGATATCCTGACACTTGTTTCATCACCTACTAGGCCTCATTGCCCAGATCATAGTAAATTCTCTCTGTGTACATTACATCTTTCCAGATAGTTTTCCAGATATGTAAAACCTCACGAATGTGTTAGATCTCCAGAAGGATGATGAGGAATGATAACATGGCCTGTAGGCTTCTCCCTTTCCCTGAATTCTATTGTTGAAATTTGAGCCAGCAAGCTCCTTGTTATTTGTAGTGACTCTATGGGTTGTCTACCTTAAATCAATGTTCTGCATTACCTGTGATCTATTGTTTCTGAAGCATTTATAAGGAGCTGGGTGTCACAGACTCAAACCATTGACCTTTGAACATAAGTTTAATTTCTTTTCCAAATGTTAAACATAGGTTTTAACATCTCTATTGCCTATTTTGTTAAGGGCATACATAGGCATGTCTAATACTAATTTCCTCTTACTATTTCCTGCCAGTAAATCAATTGTGAAATTCCTTTTTTTGTTGTTGTTGTAAAGCTGGAAATATTTTAAAGTGGATTTTTTATTGTATTGTCAGGAAAATGCTCATACAGGCAGGCTGTCTTATGAATGTGACCTTTGGAAGACTTAGTTATATGTGATACACATATATAAGCACACAGAATCACTATATTAATGAAGGTTAATTAACACTCTAATTAAACTTGTTAGGTAGAAGGCCAGAGGATAACTCAGCTAGTCAAGGTAGAAATATCAAAAACAAGTAGAGAAGTTGCAGGTGTGAGCCTGCATATATATGTGTTGCATATTTTACTTAAGATATGTTTTAGGGGGCGCTTGGTTCAAGAGCTGCTGTGGAACTAATAATGGAATGGTTAGATTCAGGAGAGGATTGGTAGTGAGAAAGTACCAAACTAATAGAACAACAAAAAATGATGGGTAGTTGCTTGAATTTAAGACTTGTAGTACCTAGAAAAAATGATTTGCCAGTAGTACTAATGAACTCAGCCTGAATTATTATGGCTGATCCTGTTCCGCCATTTGTAGCTTAAGTCCAAATGCAGTTCAATTAGAATTCCATGTTGATGCTAATAAGTCATCAATAGCTTATGTATACCACAGTAGCTGCTTTTCATTTTAACCATAATTTCAGTGGAATGAATTGTTGATTGCCATCATAATCTCTTTAATAATAAATCTCAATGAATGCTGTGAATGAATACTCAGAAGATTGAAGTGATACGGTTGGGAAACCAATGCATTCTCCTTAATTCTTTCTTTCTCCTTTCTTCCCTTTACTCCAAGGATTGCCAATTGCTTAAGGTGAAAGCATGTGTGGAGTCTCACCTTCCAGGTTGCCGAATTTTGATGTTCAGTGGCAATATTTTTAAATATCATATCACCATCCTATTTGATGTGACCTCTGTACTCCAGAAACCAAGAGATCACCAAGTTGGGGAAAGCTGATATAAAGGTCTTAGGATAGATCTCTTTGACCGTGTAATATTGTTCCGGACTAGCAGGCTCAAAAGCCTGCAACTCTGATTGGCCCGCGAATAGCAGATCATGATTGGTCACCTCAGACTCATCCGATTGGCTAGTAAACGGGCTGCCGCGATTGGCCCTGCCAAGAGCGGCAAACTCAAATTGCTTTCATTGGCTGCCTAGCCGCAGCCAGCCCTATATAAGGGGCTGCTGCGGCTGGGATTCTAGCTCAGATCTGAAGTCACTAATAAAGAGCTGTTGTTATCTGAGTCTTGCCTCCATTTCTGAACCATCCTCCCAGATCTAACAAATATGACTTTGGATCATCAGTCCACCACCAGTTTTTCTGCCTTCCCTGATAAATTAGAATATGCTTTTCTTCCTTACATCCTGTCCAGACCAGGAAATGGGAAGGAGGGAAAAGTTTTTGTGAATGGATGTGGATATTAGGGAGAAGATAGGCAGGTGCCCGTCTGGAACCAAGGTGTGGAGTGAAGCTTCAGTCCACCTGGCGACTTGGACTAATGTGTTGGTCTGTTTGGATTATCTTTAGCTTGATGGAGGGAGGGCATGGATCAGAGAAATGTAACCTTCTGAATAACATTTGAGTGGTGACAGACATGAGAAGATATATTGGGTGATCAAAATTGTTAGGAATGTAAGTCACCTAACAGTTGGGTTGAAAAATATATAAACCAGGACAGACATTTTAATACTGTCTCTTTAAGGGAATGCTAAAATTGTAATTGGGTGTGGTTCCTCAAATGGCCATAAGATGGAGCCAGAAACCTGTTTCTGTTCTGTTGTTGAGAGTGTTGCCCTTCCTGCATTTCCCTATTGACTGTTACTGATCATTGTTATTCTTGGATTTGATGTTACTGAACTGTTTTTGACTTTGTTATTGGATTATCCCTGGACTGGAAACTGACTGCTTTAACCATGAATGACTTGGACTGTTTAGTTGAACTTTGCTTAACCATTTACTGGAAGTAAAAACCTACATTTTACTATACAGGGTATCTGTGTGCTGGTTGTGTGTTATTCTTCACCACTCTCACTACGTCTCCCTGTGTGAGCTCATTCTCCTAATGGGGAATTACCTCAACAGAAATTATTCTGCATTTCAGTTGCGTCCCCTCTCCCCCCCAAGTGACCAGTGCCTGGTCTTTAAAACACCAATGTCTTTGTTTGCCTGGTCTTCGTTTATTTTTGCCTAATGTAATGTTGATCTGTAATAAAGCTTGCCTGTTTATGATTTAATTGTGGATAAGAAAGCCAGCCTGTTCTGAATTACCAAAACCTGTCTGGACAATGGGTTTGGGGTATATAGTGTGGGCCATGATTCTGGGGGCAGGGATGATGAAATTACTATTTTTATTTGTGAGAACCTGCTAACTTCCAAGAAAATGATTGTACAGATAACTAGAATTGAGATCTCATTTGACAAATTGTGTTTTGGGGATCAAATGGGTTTGCTACTCTTATTGCTTCCTGCTGCATAGATATGGCTGAGGTGACAATAGATTTCCCCAACCTTATGATCCCGAGAGACTTCAATTTTGCTTTGTCTGGTCCTGGCTTTACAGACAGCTCGGAAGTTCATACACTAGAGGCAGTCCTAACTTAATAATCACAACTGAGATTGGCAATCCATCATTAAGAAGTATAGTGGATAAATGAAATATCATATGACACACACACATTTAATTACATCTGTTCCACTGCAGTTAAGCACACTACTTGTGGCTATTAACTGCAGCATCACATAGCCACAATCTGTGACTTACTGCCTTTTTTCCCACTGATTTTGTTGGAAGTTAGCTGTGAAGGGTGCAAATGGCGATCACATGACCACAGTTTCTATCATTGTAAATGTGGACCAGATGCAAAGTGCCTGAATTGCAATCATGTAACTGTGGGGATGCTACAGTGGCTGCAGTTTTAACACCCAGTCAAACAACTACTTTTGCTGTATGTTGTAAGTTTGAACAGTCACTAAACGAGGCATTTGGTAAGCCAGGCGACCTGTAGATCTATTTCTTGCCTTAGGAGAATGGGAACATGGTCTGTTATTGATGGATATTACCTTAACTCCCTTGTCATGAAATGATTACTCTCTATTGGCCTTGCAGATTTCTGTCCTTACAGGGAAGAAGGACTTGTTTGAAAAGTTCACCCAGGCATCACCTTGTCTCAACAGGGCTCTAGAGAGAATTTGAGTTAATCATGAAAGTCTGAAGTGTGGTTCAACCAAAGTCTCAGTAACTATTTGGAATGAACAGACAACAGAGATCTTGAACCGGATCATACCTGTGTGGATTCCCTGTATTCATAGATTCCAGAAATCTCCTGATTTATGGAGGAATATATTTGTGCAAGCCACCTTGAGTCACCTTGGGCAAGAAGGCAGCAATATAAATTTTCTAGAATGAATAAATAATTCCAGGAGATGAAATTAGACAAGAGACATCTACACCGCTGCTGGAGAAAGACAAAGGGTGGGACCATCTAAGCAGAGATACAGTCCTTTGTTAAGAACTATCATATGGCGATAAAAGCAACAAACTCTGGTCATTTTTCTGCTATTATCTCATATGCAGATAGCTGGTTGTTGGTCTTTGTTTAGAGTGATTTAGTCCTAAATAGGAGCCCCTGCAGGAGTTCTGGCAGCATTGCATGAAAAGTTTGAGAGGCATCTATCAGGTGCAGTTAGGATTCAATTGGAATTGGATTCTGCTGTTATAAAGAGCCGAGGAGATGATCTTAGAGGAAGTATGGAGGTATAATACCATAAAAGGGAGGAAAGGAAAAACATCGCTTTTCAGAAATTTGCTCCTGTACCTAGGTTAATAAAGTATAGTTCCAATCAAACTTGAATTTAGTTTTCTGATCTGGCCTTCTTAAAGAGTAGAGAACTGTGCAGGTTCTGTGGAGAAGATTAAAGAATAATCTTGTTTGGCTGCCTGGGAGGGATTTAAGCTTTTAGTCCTGAGGGTTGTTCAGGCTATGAATTATGCTTTGCAATAATAGCAAATATCTGTAGCTCTGGTATAGGATGAGAGTAAAGGTTCATTCACCCAACTTGTGGGTTGGTTTCTGAATTTCATTACCAGGCTAGGCAACATCTTCAGCAGAGTTTAGGAGATGTCAGTGTATTCTTCTGTTTTTAAGGGCTTCAGGTGTGGTTTTGTCCCATGAGGGCCTAGTGATAGGTCTTGTGATAAGGAGATTACATCAGGTCAGGGTCATTGGGAGGTGAA
>NW_020769374.1:134259-157693 GCF_900518735.1 Pseudonaja textilis | reverse complement strand
CCTAACCTGTTTCTCCAACAAATACGTCTCCCCCAATAGGAAGTCCCAGCATGTTTTATAGGCATGAAATGAAATTAAGCCCCTCCCCCCAAATGAAGGCCTATATTAAAACATGCGAAATGGGGGGGAATGGTGGGGGCGCTTGCCATTAGGAAGTACTTTTGTTGCACACCCGGATATGGTGCTGCCTGCGTTGACCCCGATATGAAGTGCCCCACCAATGCCGAGGTCAACATCCAAGCCATCGCTGCCCGCCCACCCGAAGATGCAAGGGGAGGTGAAATTAAGTCATCCCCGAAAAGATGGCCTAGCCATAAGACCCGGCCTTATTATATGAGAAACATGGTAGCCTGGTAACGAAACCCACAAGCTGGGAGAATGAAGCTTCATCCTTATGAATGCTTCCTGTGTTTTAGATCCATGTCTCACCTGTCTGTCAAGGCCTTCCAAAGTACAACCTAGTTGGACCCATGCCTCTCTGGGGAAGGGGATGGTTCCATTTGCTAGGAAGGAAGTGGTCTGAACTCTCCTTAAGACACATTTAGTGGATGCAAACAACTGGAGAAATTTCATCAGGTCTTCCCTTCCCTTTGGGGGGAAAGTCGTGGAGAGGGTAGGAAGCTTACATCTTCAAAGATCCTGGAGAAAGTGGATTATCGAGACCAGGGCTTTCAAACTCATGGTGTCACATGATGTATCAGAACTCCCCCCCCCCTTGCTAAACTGGGCATGGGGGTGGCCAGCATGTGACGTATCCAGCCCGTGGGCCAGGAATTTGACAGGCCTGATCTAGACCCTTTTCACTCAGGTTTCATCTTGGGTGATCATACCAAAAGTGCATTGATTGTGCTTGTGGATTACCTCTGACAGACACAGGACTAAGGTAGTGGTTTCTGTCCTGCAATTGCTAGATCTCTCAGATATATCTGATACTATCAGTCATGGTATTCTTCTGGACCAGTTCAGGCCCTTGAATATGTCAGGCAGTATTTTGTGGTGTTTTTTTGTGGTATTTTGTGGTTTTCCTCCAGATTTGGTTCCGGTCACAGTTGGTACCCCAATTCTCTCCCTCTTTTATTTAATAACTACATGGAACCATTGAGCAAGGCAGTCTATTGAAATAGATTAAGTATGATCAGTAGATTGATTATATTCTGGTGTAAATTTCTGTCCTGGTTCCACCAAGAGTTATTTCCCAGTGCCAGGAGGTTCTAAAGTCTGGATGGGGGAAAACAGGCTTTGACTCAACAATAACAAGATGAAATAACTTGGTTTTAAAACTTTCCAGATGTGTGGATATTTCATTTTTGACTCAGAATGAGATGCACAATTTGGAGCTCTTGTGAACTTACAACTCCTACTCAATGAGCAACTGGCAGCCATGTCCAGTAGGGCTTTCATACACTTTCATCCTGTCCTAGAATGGGAAGTCCTATTCCCAATGACTCAAGTCTTAACCACTTCCCAGTTGGGCTCCTACTAAGCTGCCCATGAAGAGCATTCAGAAGCCTTAACTGATTCATAATATTATGGCAATCTGAGGAAAACCATGATATACCCATGTGACACCTCTGCTTCATGGACTACACTGGCTATAGTACGTTTATAGTTACAGTTCAGGGTGCTAATGGTTATTATAAAACCCACAAGGCCAGGTTATTTATAATTGTCCTCAATTATACCTGCCTTTCCCACCAGATTTGACAAGGTAGGTGTAGAAAGTCCTTCTCCGAAACAATGCCACCTAGTGAGACCCACAAAGTTTCTGCATCTACTTTATGGAATAGCATTCTTCAAGATGCAAATTTAGCATTCTTGAAAGCATCAAAGTCAAGGCTTTCTTTTTTCAATCATTGAGGTCATCTAGTTAGTAGAACCCAACATATGTGGCTTGATTTGAATTATAGTTGTCAGGGAATTTGGCTATGTTGTAATATTGTTTTATTATTTTTTGGATTTTTTGCATGCATTGTGGATCATCCAGAATCACAAGATTTTGATGGGAGGCTATATAAATTCAATGAATGAATGAATGAATGAATGAATAAAATAAATAAATAAATAAATCCATGTGTGTGTGTGTGTGTGTGTGTGTGTGTGTGTGTGTGTATGTATATATATATATATATATGTATATGTATATATATGTATATATATATGTATATATGAATGGTATTCAGCTTTGTTTGGGTATTTTCCCATGTCATTATAGTTGTGCTTTTAAAGTTGTGACAACGTTTCGGCAGAATCTCATCTGCCATCATCAGGCTTCTGTATTGTGCTTGTCTGTGAGTCGGACTTTCACAGCCATTTCAGTTTTAAATTTGGTGCTAGCCTACTGCTGTGCCAGAATGGTTTTTTCTTCATCCTGATTGGTTGGGAGTCTTGGTCTGTGTTTATTGGTCTTG
The DNA here is from genome assembly GCF_900518735.1 of Pseudonaja textilis. The sequence continues at coordinate 155,285 of NW_020769374.1, read as the reverse complement.
GAGTTTTCTGTGTGCATATATATATTCTTCTTTGCAGTAATATATTTGTGTTTCTTTACATATCCGTATATCTATATGAAAATAATATATTAAGACTAAGCAGTGCTTACATCTGAATTTGTCTGCACAAATGTTGTTTGACACAAAAACATAAAGTATAATGTTTAAGTGTTTACATCTCACTTCAAAATTATTGTCAAATTCCAAATTAATGTTCCATTTTTAAATTTGTTTTTGAATTGGGTTACATTTCATTTCCAAATAATTTTATGTTTTGGAGGGTTTTTTAGGACTTTTCTATTTTGAAAAAAATGGCTTATTACTGTCATTGGTCTACAGGGGTATAATCCGACTCATGTTTACAGCAAGGTTTTGTTGAAATCAATTTGCTTTCTCTCAGATGTGCGTAGTCATGCATTCTTCAGGAAATACTTAGCCATTAAACCCAGTTTTGATTATGTTTAGTTTACCCATGACAGTCTTTTATGAAACATTAGGGGTTTTTTTTATCTTAAACTTGTATAAATGAGAAACAAGTAATCACAACTATTTTCATTGTTTTTGTTTTGTTTTTCAAGCACTTTTGTGCAATGGAAAGTTTCACAAGCATTTGCAGGAGATTTTTGTTCCCTTGGTCATCCGCTACATTGATCTCATGGAATCATCCATTGCCCAGTCCCTTCACAGAGGTCTTGAACAGGAATCATGGCAGCCTGTCAAGTAAGTGTTTCTGAAAAGCCTACACCAACTGCGCCTATAATTCTCATTTTGGTTTGCAATTCTCCTCAACACTAGTTTTTATATATTATTTTTATGGTCTCCATGCATTGTTTATTTCTTCACAGGACCATCACCAACAGTCTTCCCAATGTAGCCCTTCCAAAAGTTCCAAGTTTGCCTCTTAATCTTCCACAGATACCTAGTTTTTCTACACCAACATGGATGGCTTCTTTATATGACTCCACGTGTGTATTCTTGACTGAACTTTGAGTGTCTGTATGTGTCTCAGCTCTGCATGGCCTTGTATGTGTCATGTTGTACAGCTGCATTTGGACCGCATGGTGTTTGTGATCATTGGATTAGAAATTAGTTTTTTTTTTTTTGGTTGACAGCCAAGCATGGTATGTCATTGGATTGTGCTTTTTGGTGTATAAGATCTCAGTAGGATATTACTTAAAATTAACTAGGCAAAGGTTTGTTGTGATACACTTAGCAGTCATCACCCTTAATTACATAATTGCTCTTATTTAGTTAATAAGCAGTGTGGAAGCACTTTAAATTATTGTACTCAGGTATTTTTTTAAAATGTCAATAGCTCCTTGTGTTTTGGTGTGTTGTTACTAATCCACTGCATGTGCCAAATAATTTCAAAAGCCACAGCAGTAGCACTTGGTTGTATTACTTTTATAAGACTTTTATAGTCTTCTTTTATTAAGGCACTTCTAGCATTAGTAGAGTTCAATTCCTAACTAATTACACTGCAGCCGACTGAGATTCCATCTCTATTTTTTTTTTTACAAAATGGAATCAGATAGCTTTCTGTGTTTTCAAAGAGCAACTTTACAATTCCTGCATATATTACGATTATGTTAGATTAGGAAAATGCATTCAGTAAACGATTTCCAAACTTGTACTAATCAAGAGGCATTGTCCAATTTTTATAATGTTTCTTTCTTCTCTAATTTCTTTCTGAGAGAATATAAAATGGTGGAAAATAAGAAATGACTATAAAAAGGTTTAAAAAAGGTCTCATTGTTTACACAGTCGTATGATTCAAACAAGGCAATCCCAACATAAAAACTTTTCCTGAATGCATCCAGAAGCACTATACTCACTAAGACCTGCCATTTAAATTATCCACCAATTTTAAAAGTTCAGGAATTTACATTTACATATAATGGTTGATATTTATTGTTTCATTCCATGTAATTGGAGATTCTGTTGTTTCTGTAGCCATAACAAAACCATTCATGCCTAAGAAAGAAAATTAGAAAATACAGCACTTCCAGTAATATAAAAAATGTCCAGAATAGAATGGACTTATGAAGAGGTCAAGGTTGATTAGAACATTATGGTGAAGATACCTGTATTTTACTTTCTTATATTTAACTCAAGACCAGACAAAGCAAGGCTTCATTCATAAGATTAGCAATTATATAAATGAATGTTTGAAATAAATAGGTAGGTGGGCTCGTTTGGATCAGGATTCTTGGAGTAGAGGGACTTTAACCCTTGCCATGTTTCGATTTGATTCAGAAATGCTTTTTTTCATGTTGAGCATGCCTAGTTACAAAAACATTTATCAAAAAGTCAAGCTGGAAGTTTCGACACCATCGAATGAACAGTTTCATCCACTCCCACTTTTATTTTCTGAGAATGACTTATGGCATCTATCTTGTGTTTAGATGAAGATAACATTAGATGTTAATGCTTCGCTTTCCAATATTTCTATTTCCCATATAATTGTTCCAAGTTTAAACAGTGAAATAAAAAAATAAACTTTTGAATTAAAAATATTAAGCATATTTGCAAAATATACTGTACATAAAGTTGTGCACTTGTATTACTTAAGATAATGTAAAGCCAGATTGTCAAACTCGATTGCCTTGAGGGCTGCATCAGGGTTGTGTTTGACCTTGGAGGGCCAGGACTGGGTATGGCCGGAGGTGGGAGTGGCCATCACTCATCAAGGACACCTGTGTGGTGACCAAGTGCTAAGGCAGGACTTCCCTGAGATCCTCCCTCCCTCCCTCTCATTATAATCTTCCTTCCTTTCTTTTCTTCTTCTTACTTCCCCCCTTTCCTTATTTTTCCTTCCTTGCTCTCTTCCCATCTTCCCATCTTTGTCTTTCCTCTTTCCCTTTCTCCTTTCCTGTTTGATTTTTAGTTTGATAGTCCTCTGCCAGTGAAAATGGAGCCCTGGTTTTCAGCCACAATTGCCTCCTGCAGTCCTCTGCCAGCTAAAATGGAGCCCTGGGGGACTGCACACAGCCCCCAGGAGGCAAGCTTTTCCATGGATTAATTGTTCTCACGTTAAGGAAATTTATCCTTAGTTTCTCTTTGGATCTCTCTGTAATGAGCTTCCATCCATTGCTTCTTGTCCTACCCTCAGTTGCTTTGGAAAATAAATCAATCCCCTCTTTTCTATGTCTGCCTCAAGTACTGGAAGAAAGCTATTATGTTGTCCATAATCCATGTCTTCATTTGGCTAGACATACCAGGCATTCCCTTAACCACTCATAAAATGATTTACCCTCCAACCCCTTATTAACTTTGTTCCTTTCTCTGCACTCTTTCTAGAGCCTCAACATCTTTTCTGTATCATGCAACGGGAACTGGACATGGTATCCCAAGGGCGTGGCCTTACTAGTGCAATATCAAGCTGTGTTATCACTTCTTGCGATCTTGATGCTGTTCTTCTGTTGATGCAGCCCAGGACTGCATTGGCTTTTTTGGCAGTTGCAGCACACGGATGGCTCATATTTAAGTGGTGGTCCATTGGGACATTTAGATCCCTCTCATAGTTACTACTGTTGAGCCTAGTACCACCTATTCTATACCTATGCATTTGGCTTTTCTGCATGAGTGTCAGACCTTATTTTTCACACTACTGAGTAATTAAGATTAAGTCTTTTATAACAGCAAAAAAGTGTGAGTTCAGTCATGCAATTATGAAGAGCAGTATGGAAAAGCTTGTGATTAAAAACATAAGGAATAATATTGCTTCTGTATGAGATGAAATCTTCAGGGTCACATATATTTCATTCATGGACATTTAAGTTATTAACTGACTGTTTTGCTGAAACATATATTTGAGAAATCCTGGAGAATGAGTAAAGGTGAGATGAATGAAGAAAAAAATGATATCATTATCCTAAAGAACAAATCCAGGAAACAAACTTTTTTTGTATAGTTGGATTATTTTCTTAATATATTGTGGGAATGCTGCAGAAGTCATGTATCTTACTTTTAGCATAATTTTGCTGAATTATGAATTTATGTTAAGAAAGGGATTTTGATTGAATGTTTTTAAAAAATTGAAATAGAAATAACAGTTTGATAGTGGAACTAGGTAGAAAGTAAATAATGGTTCATCGTTAAATTGGAATGCGTTATTTAGTGGGGGTGGGGCACAAGGTTCAGTCAAGGTAAAATAATTCTATTTTATTCTGCTTTTTTTAACAAATTTTATTCAGTTTTTCACATAAAAACAAAAATCTCTTTTTAGTGGACAACATATTTCCGGGTCATCACTTTTACATAGAAATATTACAGCAATTATACATTTATATATGCATACTTAATTATATTATTACCTTTTCCATTCTAAATTTTCAGTAAGGAGAGAAACAAACACATTAATTCTAGCCTCTTTCATTAATCTCAATCGAAACATCTTTTTGTTTCATTTCAATTATTCCAAATATAATCCTTTAATATTTATTTTTTATAAAGATAAACAATATGTATAATAATAATAATAATAATAATAATAATAATAATAATAATAGGTTGCCAATGTCTCTCCTTGCTTTTAATAGTCTATATTGACTTATTAATTTAGTTGGTTCTTTAGTCTGTCATATTCCCTTTCCATTACACATTCTTTTTATAAATTCTAGATTAATACAAGTTTTAACACTAAAGAAAAAAACAAGTATAAGTTTCCCCCCTTTTACTGCTTTGAGTGTGACACCTCAGTGGTTAAAATATACTTTTATTCCCTCATCTTGATTCCCAATAAACCATTATTTTTAAGAAGTTACAATAATAATCATTACATCTTTTCATTTGGATTCCGCAGCGTATTTCCCCTCTTAATTTTTAATAAAAGTTATCAGTATCTATATTACCCTATTTTCTAAATATTTTTAATTGCAGAAATATTCTTATTACCCCTTGTCACCTTGCAGAATCCCCTTTTTAATTCATCAACCATTATCTCTGAAAAAACAATTTCTTTTCAACATTTTGCTATTTCTGTATTTCTTTATTTCATGCACCTGTTTCTTACTGCTTCTCATCCCCCTTTTTTCCCCATATCGTTTCTCATTCCAGTTTATATCCCTCTTTCTTAATATCTTCCTTTCCTCTTTTCTGCTGGGTGTTTCTGTCTTTCCCGACTTCACAGGTATTCCCCCTTTTGATTGCATTCTTAAGTCTCAACTTTTTAACCTTCCTTCTTTCCCCACTTCTTTGCAGCGTTCTTTGTGTTAATTATCTATTTAAAATGTCTTCTCCTTGAGTCAACTCCTCCTCCGCTGAAGCTCTTTCTTCTTGTTCTTCAGTCACCATTTCCATTTTTTCTAACACAGAACAGAGTGATTCGCCTCTTTCCTGTAGTAATTCTCTCATATTTTTAAGCTCCATTTTTAATTCCCAAAGAGATATCATCATTACACACTCTTGTATTTTATGATCGTTAAAGTCCACAAAAAAACACTTTTACTTTCCTTTTTTCTTCTTTCAGTTTTCTAAAGTTCTCAATTATTCCAGCCCAGGGTCTATACCAAAAATATCAATCAATCCCACACTCAGTCTTTCCTTGCTTTTTTCTTAATTCTAGTTCTGCTTTCACTTTCTAAGATTCTTACTTTGTTTCAATATTTCTTTAATATTATATCCACACAAGGTCATTCAGAAACAGGATGTTTGAGCTCAAGTTTTTGTCAAAAGGTGGAACTCTCCATTCTACAAAGTCTTCGCCTTTTTCCCCTATTTTTTTTTATTTAGGGTTTTTCGAACCTCAATATTCCAACACAGTCCAGTCTCCAATTTGTAAACCTTATTATTATTATTTTTTGACAATCTTAAGTCCAGCTTTATTTTATGCCTGTTTATTGCCAAAATATTTTAGTCTAATTTAGTTAAATCTTTAGTTCCGGCTTCTTCCATTCCCGGTTTGAAGCTCTGCTTAGTTGTCAGAAATACTTTCTTAATTTTTTTTCCCGTCCCTTTGTAATTTCACCGCTCACTTTTCTTTTCTTAAAAATTCACATGTTACTTTAATCCCAGGGTACTTTTTGTTTAGTTGTATCACCCAATTCTCCCGGTTCAGATGATATCCACCTCTTTCTTCCCTCCTGCACAAATCTTAATCCAGCTGAGTCCTCCTCTTCAGGGTGGCCATTTTAAACCACCGCTGCAGTCGTCTTCGGAGGAAAAAAGACCAAGCCCAGGAGGGGAGACGCGGCTCCCCTAAACCTGGCTTGCGGATTCCCCTTACTCTGCCGCCCCTCCAAGGTAGCTTCAACCCCTAATCATAATGATCGGGGCTCTCCAACGAAAGAGCATGGACCATAGCTACACAGAGATGCATTCTACGGTCTGTCAATGAGGAGGCTCCGCCTTCTTCTATTTTATTCTGCGTTTGATCAAAACGTATTTCAAATATTGTACCCAGTTTGGCATCCGTTTTTAAATATCACAAAAATGGCAATAGGTTCAGAGAAAGATGAAGATGATAAGGGGATTAAAACTGAAATAAACAGAATTTAATAAATGGAAACTGCTCAGCTTTGAAAAGACAAAGCGGACATAAGAGTAAGGATATGTAACTTCTTCAAAATAAATGTTTAACAGTGCACCTTCTTGGCTGTGCGTGCTCATAAATACAGGTGATAAACAACTACAAAAATACGCGGCTGCTTTAATGATCCTAAGAGAGGTATTTGCTCATTTTCCAACACATGGTGAAATATTGCTTTTCAGAAGGATAAAGTAATGTTAGGCAGAAGGTTAGACTCTTTTTAGATTTCTCCCAAATGAGAATGTCACACAAATATTCATAACAATTTGACAGGAAAACCAGAGAAATGGGTGGAGGGGGGTTTCCTTTCTTGAATGGATGTTTTAATTTTGGATTTCTCCTAAGCTGGGTTGCCTGAATGTCTCCTTGTGATTCTGCTGTATAATTACAAGCATTTAATATCTGGAAACTGTTAATCGTCTCAATAGAGAGTGATACCTATCTTCAGTTTCTTTTATCATATACTGGATATTTAAATCTTAATGAATCTATTAGTCCTTGGAATTACAAAGATTTTATTTTATTTATTTATTTTGTATTTTTGTATTGTACTTATTGTTTGATTACTTGTCTTATTTTTAAAAAAAATACATGAAATAATAATAATAAAAAAAAATTCAGATCAATAAACCAGGGATTTAGAAATATCATGGAATGACAAAGGTAGAGATTGCCTTTCCAATTTCTTCAGAACCATGTTTTAAAATATTGTTTGGGACACACCTTGAATAATGTATCCATGGTCTCTTAGATAAGCAAGATGTTGTACAATGTACGTCTCTAAGAAAGGAATTCTCAGTCCCTGTAGCTTGTTCCTTGTCAAGCATGGATGAGCCCAGCTGAAATAAGATTGGATCCTCTTTTATGTAACATGCCTGTACACAGACCAGGACAGAGCCTTGTACACATTTTAAGCAATTAATTATAATACCGCTCTTGTCGTGGCATTTCTGTTCACAGAAGTGCTTTTCTTCTGTGCATGGTTAGGAGCAGTAAATGTGTGTTCTTACCTGTCATTACAGTCTCAGGAACATAATTACTTTGTTTTCAGTTGTTTTTGCTGGCCACCTCTTTAATGGTACATTTGGGCCATTGTGTATTAAGGTGGAGGAGGTATTAAGAGAGCAAAATGCTATGTGTAGTATTCAGTGTTCTTTTTGATTGGTCCCTTGAGAGTCTAGTGCAGAGGATATCTTGGCTAGACGTGAAAAGCATGCTGAATTAGAGTTGTCTGAGGAAAACACACTTGGAAGCAGGAGGGAGTTGGAACAATGTGTTGTGAAAGAAAGCAAGGGTATATAATTAGCCAGAAGAGAAGTTCTCTTTCAAGGATACTCTTTCATTTCCATTCAGTGCTCACTTTTGCAGTTCTAAATAAGACCTCTATGCTAACTCCGAGGCTTATGGGAAGTGTAATGTTGTTGGTTCATTTTTGGGCTCATTAACCCAAAGGAATGTGCCTTGCCTCACTTGACCATTTAAATTACATTACCCTCATTACCCCAAAATGAACCAACAAATAAAATTATAGTTGTGAGGTATATTTAACATGATTTGGAGCACTGTGGTTCAGTGATAAATAACCTATCACTCTAATTTAGTTGCCAGAGTTCTGGAATTAGGCAGAACCAGAAGTCTCATATAGGCATGAAATTACACTCTTATAATCTGAGTTCTTAATTAATAAATAGCCAAACTTTGAAGTGGAAATATTGCTTCCAAAAAGTATTAAAAGCTCTATTAAAAGATCAAAGCTGATCTAATTTGTATTTGTTTCTCACAGTTGAATTAGTATATTGGTATGCATATATATGTTCATGAATTTAAATACATAAATTTATTTGTACATAAATTTATATTTGATTCTTACAATCTTATTCTGAGAAAAAGAAAACAAATGAGTCCCAAGGGTCATTAAAATGATTTTATTGGAGCTTAGCATATTTTGGAAATGAATTTATTTTCTCAAGGGTATCCTAAATCAAAACTATAAAGAAGAAAAAAGTTCTATAGAAGTCAAACAAGTGTATTTATAAAAAGACATTTTATATCTATTCATTTAGTTTAATCACTGCAGCAGAGTATTGCTATAATAATCATAAAGATTAGTATTTATAAGGAGTATGAACAGTTTTAAAATATAATGCATATATTTAATGCAAACACAAAAACATTTTTAAAATATACTTTTTTATTGGCATTAACTTCAAACTCATCGATTTCAGATACTGGATTGAAGCCTATTAGGAATATTGATATTTAATTCTATTATTTCAACATATCTGGAATATTCTGGGCAGAAATATTGAGTTTCTTCTATTTTTTATTTATTCTTCCATATAATTTAGTTATTTACCATAGGACTAAAAAGAGTTTAATATGAAGTTATAACAATAAAACATATTCCCCTCGCTCTTATTGAAAGCAAGCAAAAAAAAAAAAAAATAGACAACATTTTCAATCCTGCTCTGTCTACTGATATCTTCATGTCACCATTACAGATTGTCACCTGCCAAAAACAAAATAAATAAACTTTGTTACTGCCAACTATAAAAATATAAATTCAGATAATGGGTTGAACAACTACGGCATCCTATAAATCTCAGCATCAGGATAAATAATTGTAGAAATGTTTTTGCTGTACTAAGAGCTTTACTCAGATTAAAAATAATCCGCTGCTCCTTTCCGGGTTGATGCTTCATCAGACAAAAAATGTATTACATAGATGCTGAAGGCTGACATAATTCCTATTTTTCATATACAAGTAACCAGACTGCAGTTCTGTATCTGTAATTCTGTCTCTTTGGTTGTTGTGTGCTGGGAGTGATGAGAAGTACCTGAAAATTAGGGAACATTCATGTTCCCTAAAATTAGGGAACATGAATGTTTCTGAATGTTCCTGAGTAAGTTTAATAAGAATTCCATATATCTTGTCCTTCTGTGGAAGCTGGAGATGCATTCTGACTTCTCCACTACATGTGACCTTCACAATAATTCATTAATTCACAAAATTCATTTGCGTTCAAGGACTGGGTGAACTTGAACCCAGGCCTATCATGACAGAATTATCAGTAAATTCTATAAAATCTGAGGTATAAATAAACCTAATACTACGGTAATCATATATTGCTTTTTATATAGAAGAATCACCAAAGTCTAAGATTTGATTTCTCATGGTAGAACAATGTATGACTATGACAGATATCAAGTCTAATCAGTGCACATTATGGAAATAGCTTGTAACAATATTATCAGGAGATAACACACACACACACACACACACACACAATGGAAACATCTTATTTAAAATAATTGGTTGCATCATTTGTAGCAACAAAATTATCATAAATGGCCTGGTATCATCCTCTTCCCTTAGTGTGTTGTAAATCATTATCAGCCCATTCCTAGTACCTAGCATACATAATAATTTTCTATCACACACAACAGACAAGTATTTACACATGTTATAATTGTAATCTTAGTGCTAGTGCTTTGCTTTTGTTTTTAATAGTTAATTTTACTCTTAAGGATGTATTTCTGTAGCTATGAAATAATTTCAGAATTTCAACTTTACCTCTGTAAAGTCCCCAAGAATTGGATTTAAAAAATGATAATGAAGACCTGACTTCTTTCTTGACTCCATTTTAGTTTCACTCCAATTAGGACATTAATGGGATTAAAAGCAATGCTGCTCAATGTCTTTCTTATATTTTGGCTGGAAATTAAATGATATTAAGCAATAATGGGAGTATAGTAATCATCACCACCAAGTTGTAAAAGTCAGCAGAGTAACTTGGATAAATAAATGCCAAGCTTTCATTTTTTTTATTGATCTCAAAGCCCTGTCTTAAGTCCAGATTGCTTCTTCCTGCTCAGCTCTATTCAGTTCACACCTGCAATGAAATAGCTTCAGTACATTAAATAACCCTACTGCTTGTGTCTGAGTTGTTCCTTTCCCTCCAAGCTGAAGTCAACAACTGTTAAAGCCACACCAGATAAATTTTTATAAGACAAAAGTACCCAGTAATTAGAGCAAAATAATAGTTGTCCAGAAGTGCTGGTCATGTATTTATGGCAAGTAGCTGAAATGCTTACAAATATAGAAAATGGATTATTTTTTTATCTAATGCTCTGATTCAAGTATAATAGTAATTTTTTTGTTTGATAGTAATGGGTCAGCAACATCAGAAGACCTTTTCTGGAAACTGGATGCCCTACAGATGTTCATCTTAGATCTCCATTGGCCAGAACCAGAGTTTGCTCATCACTTAGAACAGAGACTTAAACTTATGGCCAGTGATATGATAGAAGCTTGCATCAAAAGGTATGTGCTTGTAACTGTGTATTTAAATTATGTAATAACTGTAAAAAAAAACAAACCCAGATCCAGGCAGTAAATGACCTTTGGGAAGATATTTTAATTAAGCAAGTTGGCTATGCATGTTTCCTCATCAATTCTCAATAGGCCAGACCTGTATAAGAGCACAGGGCAAAGGAGAAATGGCTGCTCTATTCACTTTGCTATGTTCACCGCACATGCAAAGGAGACAAATGAATTAAAAGCAAGAATGGACAGCAGCAGATCCAGCGCTTCAATGGACCCTCAACTATGCCACAGGTTTCAGCTGGTACCCAGTGATGGGATTCGGCCAGTTTGCACCACTTCAGGAGAACCGGTTGTTAACTTTCTGAGCAATTTGGTGAACTGGTTATTGGAAAAAATCATTAGGGCGGAGAACCGGCTGTTAAATTATTTGACTCCCACCACTGCTGGTACCCACCAGTGAAGTTAATATTAGCCTTTTGAGATAGTTCAAATAAGAAGCACAACTATGAACACTAACTCTATCTTTATTGAAAGGTTACATTAACACAATCGTGCAAGTCTGAAAGTATTTCTTTCCTCCTTGCCTTTTACTCGCTAGAAAACTAGGGAGGGTCCCTTCTGAAATGCTCCCCTCCCCTTCTATGAACTAAGATATTTTTACATGATAGTTGTCTATAGTCTGTAGCTCTTTCTCTTGTCTCCTAAGGTCATTCCCACATATTATTACACAGTGTCAAATCTTTTAGGGCTAAAGTTCAGCAATGAATACTGATTGCTTTGGTTTATGTATTGGAGGGCAAGGGGACCAGAACTCACAGTCTCCCAATTTCCACTCTGATGCCGCAGTCTTACACAAAAATAGTATCATATGCTAACATTCTGTTTCCATATATGTACTTCAGTTTCATGGATTACTTTGTATTGCTTAAATTGGTAAATCAATACATTAAAGCAACTTTTCCTGCACAAAACTTTCCTCTCTATCCCACAATGCCAAGTGACAACTCCGCATATTATGGAGTTTCTGCACAATATGTTCATGGTACAAGAAATGCTCCTGAAGTTGGCATTCAAATCCTAGCCCTTACACATAAGTAGGCTTCATATGACTAGCTCAAAGGCATATGGTGAGTTTTCTGACCAAGCGGTAGTATGAACCCAATTTGATCTTCTAATCACTATGATATACAACTGGGGAGCAAAAACATGCAAATTTAGTTACAGCTCCAGCTCATGCAATCCACATATTGCTTTGTTCATCAGCGGAGATGAAGAAAATGAAGATTCTTAGAAAAAGTATTCAACACTGCCTTCCATTTTCATGCTCTTCATGAACTTGTCGTTTTTCAGGTTATTAATACAAGCTAGAGCTAAACAAATGTGTGAATAAATTGGCAGAAGTAAAAACATTTTATGATAAAATTGTATATATTTGACTGTTGAAGTCATGCACAAGGATTCTACATCGTGGTTGCTCTAAATATTCTACTGAAAGCATGGTAGCAGTAAGAATCTGTTGAGATTCTCAGTCATCCAATTCATGATTGTCCCAAATCATGGAGGCAACGGGACTTTCTTGTTTTTTCTTCTTCTGAAGACGTTTCGCTTCTCATCCAAGAAGCTTCTTCACTCTGACAGGATAGTGGGAAACGGAAGGATTTATATTCCTTCCAGAATGCTGGTAATTTGCATCCTTTTAGAGTTGTTGAAGCACTTGGGGGTTTATCCGTCAGGGTCACCTACAGGGTTCCTGTAGTCTGCAATTTTTCCTCTGGAAATCCATTCCTACTCCCACACCATTCAAAGTGTGTTGATTACAAATTGAGCATATGTACTGCATGGTAGAGCAGTGCATATGAACTGGTCAGACTAGCCATATTTCATCATGCTGCCATAAACACGAAGTGTTCTTGTATGGTTATAATAGATTCATCAAACAGAGGAAACTATAGAATATGTCCACTGATCTTTCATTGTTTAAGGTGATAATCATTCATCCATAATCTACTATTGGCTTCACCAAGCCAGTTATTTCTGAATTATACCTCTGTGGGAGTTATTTTTGTGAAGGAACAATTATTATGCTTTTTCCATCTATTCCCCTGCTCATTTAAAATGTGCCACATGTTCTGAAACTCTTTAACATTTTTAATTGTCAGGAATCCTTGAATATATTATAATGGCAGTCTATGATCAGCTTTTGTCAATTTGAAATTTGTGCAGAAAACATTCAACATTCTGTGCTTTCTCTGGACAATGCTTTGTCAAGCAGCTATTTTGTTAAATCAGTATCTAACCTTGAGAGGGCTATTAGATTTAGCACTTATAAATATGATAATCCCATTAGCTAATGTAACATGCATCTAAACATTTCATATTTGCCTTTCACATGTTTTAACTGAATTCCCATTTTCACTTAATTTATTTAAAATATGACCAATCTTCCTATTTCTGTAAATCCAATTTTTCAATTAATAGAACAAGAACTGCTTTTGAACTCAAAGTGCAGAAGACAAACAAATCAACAGATCTGCGTATTCCTTCTTCTGTATGCACAATGTTCAACGTGCTAGTTGATGCCAAGAAGCAAACTGCTAAACTTTGTATTCTGAACGGTGGGCAGGAGGTAAGACAATTCCAGCAGTTGGGAGTCATTTTATGCCAAATGCCCCCCATATGTAAATATGCACGTAGACTGTAAATTTCATTTTGTCCACATGATCATTCTTTCTTCACAAATAGGAACAATAATTTGAAAATGTGATGCTGCTTAAAACAATGAAGATTGATATGTGTCATGATTTTCAGAAATGCGATGATAATTGGTAACCAATTTTTAAGACAAAAGGCCCAGATGTTCAAAAATATCATATTCCATTATTTCATGAATGCCAATGGATTTAGAGTTGGATTTGGTGATGTTAATTTGTCTACTGGCAACTAGTTCATCCCCATAAAAGTTACCATATTTACCCCAGAGGAAGATGAATTATTTTCCCAAATAATTACCTGGGTCAGGTGGAACATACAGAATAGAAAAAGCTCTTGAAAACAAAAACACTGAGCGTAAGATGTAGAGGCCTGTGGATACAACTGCTGAAAGTAGCCAATACTCAGAATATTATTTGATGAGTTTAGTCCTTTTTTCTAACATTGAAATGGGGATTTCTCTTTCACTCTCTTCTTTCCTCCCCTATCTTTTCTTCTGCTTTTCCTATCCCAAATTTTGTTTTACTTTCTCTTTCATGTGCAATTATTGTCCGTCTTTTCCCACCTTTCTAGTGTTTGATTCTTTTTTGATGTTGTTGCTAGATGAATTTTGTGTCCATTTCAGTGTTTCAGATATGAGTGGTTTGTGTGAAAGAGGGAATGGTGTGGGTGGGTGTATATAATTAAATAATTTAATAAATGAGGAATTTTATATTAAATTAGTAGCTATTAGATAGATTGATGGAGAAGATGGATAGGTGATTTGCTTACTTTGTTCCTTAGCCTTGGTTCCTTAGTCTTGTAAACTCGCAGGATTCTCTCTTTTTTTTAACCTGAGAATGGAATGGGAATAGGAGTAGAGTAGAGTAGAGTAGAGTAGAGTAGAGTAGAGTAGAGTAGAGTAGAGTAGAATAGAACAGAACAGAACAGAATAGAATAGAATAGAAGGGACCTCCAACGTTGGAGGTCTTCTAGTCCAACCCCCTACTTAGGTAGGAAACCCTATACCACTTCAGACAAATGGTTATCCAATCTCTTCTTAAAAACTTTCAGTGTTGGAGTATTCACAACTTCTGGAGGCAAGTTGTTTAATTTAACTGATTAATTATTCTAACTGTCTGGAAATTTCTCCTTAGTTTTAGGTTGATTCTCTGCTTGATTAGTTTCCATCCATTGTTTCTTACCCTGCCTCAGGTGGTGTGTGTGTTTGTGTGTGCGCACGCGTGTGCGCAGAGAGCTGGGCTGCACATACTGTAACAACTGGTTCGCCTAGTGCAGAACCGAAATGTGAGCATGCCCACGCACGCCCCCTTCCCATGTGCACGCGCCATCCCCCCTTGCACATGACTGCAAAAACACAGAGATTTCCTGCATGTGGCCTCCGCGGTGAGTAGAGTGGATGAGGTGCAGAAAGCAGTTGGGCGGGGTGAGCGAGCCAGATATATAGGACGGGATAGCGGGTGGATGGGGCCCAGCTGGTGATCGGAACTACTGGTAGAGGTGAGCCAGTCTGAACCGGCAGCAGCCCACCACTGCATGTGCGTGTGTGTATGCATGTGTGTATGTGCATTGCATATATGTATACCTTCAAACTAGACTGTATCATATACGTATATGTGTATTAGTATATGCATAATGGTTATCTTTTAATGTATGCTGATTAGTATACATTTAAAGTGACAATAAAGTTTTTATTCTATCTATTCTATTTTACTTACTTACTTAGTATGAATAATAGAGTTGAAGATTGCCAGTCTTCTAGGCCAACTCCCTATACCCTTTCAGACAAAGAGTTGCTCAATCTTTTCTTAAAAACCTCCAGTGTTAAGAGCACCCACAGCTCTTAAGTTGTTCCACTGATTAATTGTTCTAACTTTCAGGAAATCTCTTCTTAGTTCTCGGACCATGACTCCCGATTGACTTCTGACAAGAAGCGGGGAGTGTGAGCTTTTAGTGTTGATTTCAGATAGAATTGGTAAGATTATGTTGGCAAGCTGTGTGTTTCCATATGAGAGATTTTTTCATGAATATTATTTTTTCCTTAATATTCTTAATTTGTGGATGGTTGTCTTAAATTCAGGATCATCTTCCTTTTGAGTAAATTCAGTCCTATAAATATTTGAAGTTTGAAGTATTACATTTCTAAAAATTACAATCCTTCATTTTTTTTTCATATGATGAATATGCATGTTCTTTAGTTTGAGATATATTTGACAACTCTCCTGCATTATATTTGACTAAGATTTCCAAGCTTTAGGGGAGGAGAAAGGAAATCACTTTTTCAGTGTTTTTACTATGTTAGGCTACAAGTTTCCATCATCCCCCCCACCAAAACCAACAGAAATTGCATTGCCTTTTCAATCTCTTTTTTTTTAAAAAAAAATTCCCATTGTTTCCAGTTACAGTCATCAATGGCAGTGAGAAAATTGAAAACACCAGGAAAAAAAATGGTGTTTCGTATTGGTTGATGTAAGTTTTGCACATAAACAATCTGGGAAGAAAGACTATTTCTTCCTTTTTAAGAAAAATAATTAATTCAAAAATTAGGAGTAAATTACATATTGTTGGGTATACATATGAGTCATGAGGTACAACAAAATTATAGCTGCAAATAGAGGAATGTCTTTTCTTGTAAACCAGTCCCCACAAAATACCAAAGAGAGGCCATACAAAGGACAAATGCTTCTATAGAATAGGAGATAGAAATGCCAGAACCTGCTACAGTACCATACTCTTTTACTTTGCAGCAAATTCTGCTATTTATGTGCATTTATTTTTGTAGCCATCTTTGTTGTATTTTGTCTTTATTTAAACAAGCTTTTCATGAAGTCGATTAAGATTGCTGTTTCCTATATTATTTTATAATTATTTTCACATTTTTTCCCTCCATTTTCTTCTTTGGGGGGGCTTTCGGGGCACCCACCAGTTTACAAATCAATGGGTAAGTTCATTCCTTTAAATTTTGTTTGTTTATTTGTTTTCTGAAGTGTTTCCATGTTTACTTACTTTTAAGTAGAATTTATGATTTCTGATTATATATCCTTAAACAAAATGAATTCAGGCCTAGGCTATTCAAGAGAACCATTTTTCCAATTGTTGATTGAGTAAACAAGATTTTGGTGGAAAGTCACATATATTTTTATATGAATATTAAAGAACAGAAGCCTTATCACTGTATTAATTGGACTTCTCAAAACATAGCATACATTGCATTCTAAAGGATTCTTCCTAATCCTAAAATGGTTTATTTATAGCAGGGGTTCCCAACCTGGGGTGCTCGCACCCCCTGGGGGTGCGAGACGATATTCCAGGGGGTGCGAGAAAAGTCCAGGTAAATAGTAGGATATTGGCTATATGTTGGCATTTTTATTTATTATTTATTTCAGGGGGTGCGAGGTTTGAGTGAAATTTCTTTAGGGATGCGGGGTGAAGAAAAGGTTGGGAACCACTGATTTATAGTATCAAGGTTCAAGCTAATTTTGGTTTTTCAGTGAGCATGTCTGCAGTCCTTTTATTTCTTCACCCATTTGGTTGTTTCTAAAAGGTTTTCTAATGTGTTCTCTATAGAATGTAAAACGAGACACGTTTTACAATTAAGCAAGTACCTATTTGGAGTTCAAGGAATGAATTATCTTCCTTTTGGATAAATATGGTAAATGGGAAAATAAAAGCTATCAGCTCTCCTTTGCAAAACAAAATAACCCTTTCAAAACAGTCCAGCTTTTCATTGGTGCTCTATCTTCCACTCTCAAACCCTCCACCTTCTCATTTTTATTAACCTTTCATTAGTCAAACATTACAATTATCATTTGTGTCCCAGTGTCAGTGGGAGACTTTGCTTTTGCTTTGTCAGACTGTCTATCTGACCATCGACATCTTTTATCAAATTCTTGTCATGTCTTAATTAATTCTTTGTTGTAATTTTTTAAAAGAATCCAAAAATATTCTAATATCAGATAATCAAATCAAAACTTTGTTATAGTTACAGACTAGCATACAGGTATCAGATAATGCCATCTACTCTACTTAAATGTCACTACAGGCAAAGCAAGTTGTAGCTTTTCTTAGATTTAACAAGAATCAAGGCCCAATCTCAAAGAAGGAACCTATTAAACCAGCAGTAGGACTTTCCAAGCAAAGTGGTAGATCGAGAAGAGCAAAAATGCCCAATCATGTTATTTGTACAGCAAAACTTGACAGCAAAGTCTACATTTATAATTACAGTATATATGGGCACTTTCTCGGAGCATTGTTTCTACTTCCCAATCCCTTTAAAACTGACAGCTCTTATTACTTCTTTTAAAAGAAAAACATTTTTAATTTTACCATTAAAAACAACACATCTACAAATTATATACAGAAGAGAAAGCAAACAGGCCTTGGCAGAGGCCAAGAGGGAAAGAGAGAAGGGCAAATGAGGGAGGAGAGGGAAGGGTAAGGGAAGGGCGGGGTAGAATGGGGGAAAACAGTTAAAATAAAACCATATTTTTGTGACTGTCTGTAAGATCCTTTCTTCTTCAAGTATATCGTCAGCGGTACTTTTCATTAACTCTGCTTAGGTAGCCCTTAGCTACAATTTTTCTCAAAGTAGTCTATCTTTGATTTAGCCAATTGTACCAAGGATTCCAATTGTTATAATAGGTTGAGGATTCTTTATTTTTTAATAATTGGGTTAGTTTGTCCATTTCGGCTCATTCTAAAATTTTCTGAATGATCATTTGTTCAGTGGGGATGGAAGGTGATTTCCAGCACTGAGCTAACGCCAGTCTGGCCGCGGTTAGGATATGAATTATAATATACTTTGATTTTTTGGATACTTGTTTATCAAAGATTCCTAGAAGGAAGGACTCTGGTTTGTACTCAGTTCTTATTACTTCTAATGTCATGGAATGCTAAAATATGGGACAATCACAGTTTTCCCACCAATAGGTGATAGGACTAATAGGAGCATGCCACTAATTAATTCAATCGGTGCCCGTAAAATGGAGGTAAAATTGATTTATATATTATGCCCTCCACCCAATTTGACATTTTCAAAGCCTTTATGTATGCGTAGGGAGCATTTATGAAATTGCACAGCTACCTAGCTATCATTCCTTCTGTATTAAAAAAAAAAATCCCATTGAAACCTGTGAATATGATATCATTCCATCAACTTTGCAATTAGATGCTTTTCCTTGGCAACTGTTGAAACAACAACAAGGGATGATTTTTAAACAGCAAGCATTGGTACTCATTGTGAGGACACCTTTCGACAACTACCATTTCCACTGCACTAAATATCCAAATCCTTCAGTCTTTCATGTAACGGAAAAGCAACAAGAATTAGAAAGCCATCCAGTCTGGCAATATACATATAACTCCCTCATTGCGGAAGGGGAAAAGAAAATACACCATTTTCTACTATTATTACAAGCTTGACCATGATTATCCTAGTGACAGTTGTAACTGTGGGTTACATTATAGCATATGGAATTCCTTGAGATCACATATCTTATGAAATGTTCGATTTAGCAGAGCTGTAGAGCCAATACATCTGAAGGTCAGGAGTCAGGGAAGGTTGATCGCTTCAGTACTAGAAGAACATCATGGCTTGGGACTGGTTTGGACAAAACTCAACAGCACTTTTTCATGTGGCTGTTGATAGAAATAGGATCTCCCAGATGATTGCCAACCTCCAATGATGGATATGGCACAAGAAAAAGAAGATGTTAGCTTCAGTAGTTTGCCTAGGTAAACCAAGCACTGGGGATAGTGTTTAACACATTTTTCTTAAAAGTAGCTAGTACATATATTTAATGCTTCAAAAAAGGGAATAAATTGCCTTCAAAAACCCGAAATTTCAGAAGACTATGGACTCTTACAAAGTTGAGAGAATGTTTAGACTGATGCTGGCAGTTCTTTTATTCAAAGCATTATGCTGTTGCTGATTCATATAGCCTTGAACCATTAAGATAGGGTTAGTCTTTATTAGACACATTTTTTGTGAAGTGGGCTACTGGAGCATTCTTTGCTTTCAAACAAATGTTCTGATGGAAGAATTACTTTTTGGAATGAATATATGTTCAGAATAAAAGAAAGAGCCTTTGCTCCCACAAACTGCAGGATGGATGCTTGCTTTATTATGATCAAAAACAGAATGTGAAAATCTTTCAGATTCAAAATGTGTTCCTTAAAGAAAATATTTTCATTAGTGAGAAAAAAGCAACAGTAGAAAAATGGAGAGCAGCAACTGATTTAGCTATTATATATTTTATGGTTGAGTAATTTATTGCCATCCTTCAGGTTTTCTGATTAATTTTTATTTTTTTTACCCGCGTTAGAGCAGATTGTATAGGAATTGTATAACCTGCAGCTCACTTCACTCTTAAAAGGGTTCTTTGAAGAGCAAACAATTGGCCACTCATTTTATTTGTGAAGAACATAACATGTGAATTAGAGTTATCAGACAGAAAGTGGTTTATTTACTAAATCTTCTTCTCATCTTGCTTTTGCAGCTAAATCAGCCCTTCGGGGGTGAAGGAATACATAGCCACCTTAATTACATAGAAGACAAAACATATCCTTCACATTCTTTTCCCTGAATAAGACCTTGCTGCATTTAAATAATAGCCCTATTAGCTGCTTAACTCAAATGCATACATTTGAAAATTTTCTGGATATTGTATGAAAGAAAGTAATTTGTGGGTAGATCGTTTTCAAGGCTTTGTTCTTTTAATAATTTTAAGTAATTCTGATCTGTCAGTTTTTGTACCTTTGTGCAAATGTGACTTATGACAAATAACGTTGTGCTCATTTAATATATTAATGCTATTTTGGTTTTCTGAACCACAGCAACAATACCATTCAAAAATTGATGACTTGATTGAAGAAACCATGAAGGAAGTAATTTCACTTCTTGTTTCAAAGGTAAATGTATCATTTTTTTTTTTTTCAGAAAAATTGCACTTGGGAGAAAAAGATAAATATCCGTATTTGCTTTTTATTAAAAAAAAATGTTTGATATTTTCCATGTTCCTGTTTTTAAAATAAAATAAGGTTAGTGACTAATACTCCATGGGATCATCAAGATACTTATAGGTGTAAATTGGATCCCAATTTGAAGAAATCTTTTTATGTAATACCTATTAAGCAGATATTATTTTCTTATCCTTCATGCTACAGTGCCTTAATTAATTAACAGCATTTAATATGACTACATTTTTACTATTCCAAGATCAGATTTAATTAGATAAAATCAATTCTTATTTGCTGCATCTTGCAGTGAAGGAAAGTATGTTTTCAGTTTTTTCAAAAAAAATTGAAGCCTACTTTTACTTACACATTTGTACTTATATGAAAAAGTTCAAAAGACATTGGCTAATTTGAATAGAATAGAATAGAATATATGGAATGGAGTGGAATGGAATGAATAGAATAGAATAGAATAGAATAGAATAGAATAGAATAGAATAGAATAGA
>NW_020769374.1:112283-134249 GCF_900518735.1 Pseudonaja textilis | reverse complement strand
GAATAGAATAGAATAGAATAGAATAGAATAGAATAGAATAGAATAGACCTTGGGAGTCTTCTAATCGAGCCCCCTGCTTAGGCAGGAAACCTTATACCATTTCAGACAAATGGTTATCCAACATCTTTTTAAAAACTTCCAGTGTTGGAACATTCATAACTTTTGGAGGCAGGTTGTTCCACTGATTACTTGTTCTAATTTCTAATTGAAATTTCTTCTTAGTTCTAGGTTGCTTCTCTCCTTGATTAGTTTCCCTCCATTGCTTCTTGTCCTGCCCTCAGGTGCTCCGTGTGTGTGTGTGTGTGCGTGTGTTCGCGAGCACGCATGCGCACGTGCGCTTTTTGATGACATTTTTCATGTTAGGTGTCCATTTTAAGTCTTGAGATATTATAGAATCTAGAAACTTGATAGTCTCTATTATTGATACTATGTTTCCTAGTATTGTAAGAGGTGGTAGAATAGGAGAACTCCTCCTAAAATCTTCTATCATTTCTACAGTTTCAAGTGTGTTCAGTTCAAGATTGTTTTGACTGCCCCACAATCTTTCTTGTTTTAAATGTTGCGGTTCAGGTTTGTTTTTGCTTGTACGTAGTGTACACCCTTGAACTAATTCTAAAGTTTGAGGATATACGAAATAACGTGCGTGCCAGCGGGCTGAGAGATAGGAGGCAAATGACAACACAAATACGATATCATAACAGAAAAGCTGCGATTGATATTGTTCTCATCACAGTTGTTATAGGCATTGCTGCAGGATGGTTGGATGGATGGAATTAATTAGATTCTTGGAATGAAAAACAGTGAATTGCACTGGATATGAACGATTGTAAATGTTAGAGAAAAGAACTGTGCACTTACCTGTTTTATTTAGTGCAGTTTTGGAATCTGTCCATAGCCAAAAATGAAATGAAAGTGAAAGGGTTAAGGTAGCCAACTTCAAAGAGCAACTTTAGAGATGCTCTTGTGTGAAAGAGTGAACACCACAGCTAATTCCATGTACTTAAGCCTTATGAAAAAGGAGGAAATTTATTCATGACTCAATACAACTCAAAGTCTTAGTTTATGGACGCAAAACTCTTCAGCATACACTGGGATCTTGTGTCAGTGAACACAAACCCTGGGCCAAGAAGCTAGTGGAACTCCTTGTTCAGGAGTTATTATATTCTTCCCTATGAATGCTGAGTTTTAATTTATGCTGATATTTTTATTAGTGTTAAACTTACTGTTTGCCCCTCTTAACAAAATAAAGGTGCAAAGCACAAGAATGGAGCCCACCATTTTCTCTATTCCATAGGAAGAATATGAGCAAGAGTTTTTCAGTGCATTAAGATTTAAATTATTTTTGCATTCAATTATATATGATCTTAAAGGGGGGCTTCAATAGCATTAAACTTTAGTTTTTCATCATTAAGAGGTAAAAAGATTTTAGGACCAAGAAATGACAATAGGTCTGTGTTAGAGTATAAAGTAAAATTGGAATCAGTTAACCACTCCTTGCTTTGTCATAAATCAAATAGAACTTTAAAAAATTTCTAGATTTCCAATTGACTGTAAAACCATGATAATACTTCATTTTTGCTTTGTGTACAACATGTTTTGATATATTGACCAGCACTCCCTTTGCAAGTTTTTCATGATCATGTTTTCATGACCACTGGTCAGGCAGAGACAGTGGTTCACTCGAAGCCATTCAGTGAGCTTGCATGGCGGAGGACAGACGTGAATCCAGATTTACTCCAGCCTTAAGCATCTTCACCATGAAACAGAATTATTCTAAGTATTGGGATAAATGTTGTCAAATGTTAACTTTAATTTAGCAAATTAAATTCAAAAAATAAAGCAATTCCAGAAATTCCACTTGAACTAGTGTTTTGAAAAATTACTCTTGAGAAAGATGAGGACTTACAATATATACTGACTGACATGCTAATAGAAGGCCAGAGAATTACAGTAGTATGATGAATAAAGAAGTGCCTTTAAGCACCCATTCCTTTACTTACTATCCATCTCATTTCTTCTTCTGTAATGATCCTTATGATGATATATAAAGAAAGATATATAATAAGGAAGAATATGTATTAAATGTATTAAAGATATAAGAAAAACAGAATAAGATGGGATGATATAACTCTCTATTATCACTCTGTTAAACCATTAGAGTCTTGGATTCCTGCAAGGTGAGACTTTCAAATCCTTACAGAGAACAAGAAATATGACACTGTTATGACACTGTTAGAGTGGCCATTAACAAGATGCCAGATGGAATTTTGTCCTGTCTTCTCACTTATAAGATGCTACTCCTATGTTCTAGGAATGTGATTTAGATGTCAAGCAACTACTCTTTAAAATACTTGTAAAATTAGTCCTTCTATTATTATAAACATTTTGCATTTACTGTGACAATGAGTAATGTCCTCTAAATATAAATATGACAACAGTGTTTTTTTTTAAAAAAAACACTATCTTTACAGTATAGTTGCATGGTGTGGTAAGGCTTTCATTATTGTTTGTATCACATAGAACTTCTAAAATAAGAACGTAATTGTTGACCTATTTAATTTGTTTAAAATAATTGTGTTGATAATTTTAGAAGTTGGGCTATATTCGGAGTCTAAGTATACATTCTGATTAGTGGACTACAAATATGGCTTTTATTACAAAGAGAAAATAAGAAAGGGATAACATACTTTCTCTTAATATTTTATACTCATTGAGAGAGAAGTATAAATAGTTCTATTTTAATTAAGGGTTTGTTGGGTGCTTGATGTTCTCTGAACTTGGTTGTTTTCTTGCAGATGTTTGTTACCAATCTGGGTAATTTACATCAATGCTAGAAGGGAATGGTTTATATACTTGCTCTCGGTTTATATACTTGTGACTGCTCTTTCAGTATTGGTGGGGGCATTCTTGGTAGTTCCTTGATTAGATGGCTGTTTACAGTTAGCTTGCTTCCTTTATTGGGGTATTGGAATAAACAGTTCATTGCCAGCAAACAACACCCAGATAAGCAGAGTTTAACACCAAAATTAATACTAGGTCAACAGTCAGGGTGTAAACAATACTCCAATCAAGAAATTACCAATAAAGAAGGTGCACAACAGAACTGTTTAAGCCTGTTTGCTTAATTTTGTTCGTTTGCTTACTTTTTCTTCATAAGCAGAAAATTGGAAAAGATTTGATGAAGAAACATGCATTGCTGAAAAAAAATTATTCAATAGCATGTTTTTGTTTCTTCCTTTTTGACTATTCTACTAAACAAATTCCACTTCCTAATTAGTTCTTAATTTCACCCTAATTTGAGTTTATTTTATTATGCACACACACACATACACACACATACACCCACCCACTTATGCATACACACATACACACACATACACACTGCTGTGTTTAGTGGTCCATTGTGGTATGTAGAATAGTTTATAGATAAATAATGATTCATCTACATAGTGAACACTGAAATGAACACTAAGAGCGACCTGCCGATCACATTACAAAGCCCACAGATAATACAGAGTCAATGGTATGATCCGAAATTGTCTGTGTTACAACCTGATTCTTTCCATATCTATTAGTCTATAGTTGAACTAATCTCCAGATAGTGTAATGTCAAAAAATGGTAGGAATGATAACGACTGGAGAACACCAGATTGGAGAAGACTAGTGCATGGTTATTTTATTTATTAAGATGGAAAACATGGGCCACCGAGCGTTTCTAATAATTCTCAACATTTGCTAGGTAGAATTCATGAAAGCTGAAATTCAGTGTATGAAAAATACATGCACAAACTTGACAGATTTTGAGGATTCTCCCATTGCTATTAGCCATTTGTTCTATGTTGTTCAGATTGATTCAGTAAAAGCAGAGTTACTAAAAGGGAGCCTAGAGTGGTGTTTTCTTCTTTGGTTTTGCTATAGCGGTGATCACCTTGTAACAGAAGAAGAATAACACTTTCACAATGGCATTAACTGAATAGATTTATTCTCTCTCTCTCTCTCTCTCTCTCTCTCTGTGTGTGTGTGTGTGTGTGTGTGTGTGTGTAGAGAGAGGGGGAGGAGAGATATTCCTTCTTTTAATGTTTATGCATCATTCAATGTAGCTGGCTACTATTGAAACCAATGCAATATAACATTATACAATAACACAAGAGTTACATAAAAGAAATTACAACATTTTTTAAAAAAACATTAATATTACAACATCTATACAACATGCACAGTAGTGAACTTTTTTCCAATTGTGCAAATAGTACTTTTACATTTATTTATTTCAGTATTTATGAGGCCACTAATTCCAATTATGTGATCCTGGGATGAGATAAATAAATATTCACCAACTGATGAAAAGTGACCAAGCAAAGCAGGAGGATCCTTAATTGTTGTTAATATTAATTTAATATTAAACAGAATCCCAATTGATTCTGTTATCAAAATTCTTTTGTGTTGTCTGTTTTGTAAACCCATCAAACCAACCTAAGAAGTTAACAAATTCTTTACATGTTTGATTTGCATTGTGTTGGATCTAGGTTTACTGGTGCTTAAAATTAATATTACTGAAATTGTAGTATTTTGGCTAATATAATTAAGTCCATGACTGAACCTCCATGGATTTCAATGTATTTACTCTGAGTCCATCACCAACACTTTGTTTTTTGTAATTCTGAATAATATGAGTGTGTATATATAAAATAATTTTGCAATGGATTGAATCCCATTAATATTATTTCAATTAATACTCTTTAAGTTTAATTAGATCTAACTAAGCTTCCAATAGAAGTGAATATACGTAGCTGAGAGCTGAATTATAAAGTCCTTACTGATCTCTGAGCTTGGCTGTTTGCCTGCAGATGTTTTATTACCCAGCTAGGTAACATTATCAATGAAACTAAGTGTGGGGTTTGCCCATTTTAAGTGTGTGTGGGTTTCTCCTTGGTAGTTCCTTGATTAAGATACTGGGTTTTTTTGCTTGATTATTTGCCTGTAGTTAATCCCTGCTCATCTGAGTGTAAGATTGCTAGAGCGAGGGTGTTCTTGTCTTTTTGTTTCATTCTTGGATTTTTTAATTGTCTCTTTGGAATGTAAATATGGTTTATCTCTACCATTCCTTACCATTTTTAAACTTGTTTTGGTCTAAGATGCTAACCAGGAAATGGGGGCAATGTTCCAAAGGTTAAAGACACTGAGCTTATCAGCTGGAAAGTTGACAGCACAGGTTTGAGACCCAAGCACTGCACAACAGCATGAGCTCCCATCACTTGCCCCAGTCTCTGCCAACCTAGCAGTTTGAAAGCATGCAGATACATTTCAGTGGGAAGATAACAGCATTCCATGTACCTCAGCATGGAGTCAATGCTGGCCACATGACCACAGAAGTGTTTTCAGACAATACTTGACATTACAATTTCCTTGCAGAGGTGGGATTCAGCAGGTTCTGACCAGTTCTGGAGAACCGGTAGCGAAAATTTTGAGTAGTTCGGAGAACCGGGAAATACCACCTCTGACTGGCCCCCGCTCCCATCTATTCTCTGCCTCCTGAGTCCCAGCTGATTGGCTGGGTCTTCTTTTGTTGCCCTGCACAGGAGAATGGAGCTGGAAAGCAGGTTGGTGAGGTGGGGAGGAACAGGATTTTGCAGTAACCTTCCCCCTGGAGTGGGGAGAGAATGGGGATTTTACAGTATCCTTCCCCCAACCGCTTCACAGTGCTTTACAGCCTCTCTAAGTGATTTACAGCATCAGCCTATTGCCCCCAACAATCTGGGTTCTCATTTTACCATGCTTACCAAGCCATGTCATGCCCACCAAGCCACACCCACAGAATCGGTAATAAAACAAAATTGAATCCCACCACTGCTCCCTTGGGTAAGATCAAACCACCCCCTAGAGTCAGACATGATTGGATAAGGCAAACTTTTACCTTTCTTTAAGATGCTAACAATCTCCCTCTTGAAATGGTAGTTGGATCTGTCCAGGTGCTGGAAGATTAAGGAGTTTTCATCACCAAAACTGGCAGGACAAGCTACTATATGTAAACAGGGGAAAAAGTCCACACTCACACAGATGATAGCAATAGTAATAACACTTAGGCTTATATACCGCTTCACAGTGCTTTACAGCCTCTCTAAGTGATTTACAGCATCAGCCTATTGCCCCCAACAATCTGGGTCCTCATTTTACCAACCTCAGAAGGATGGAAGGCTGAGTCAACCCTTGAGTCTGGTGAAATTTGAACCGCCAAAGGTTATCTAGTTGGGTAATGAAATGTCTGTAGATAAACAATCAAGTTCACAAAGCATCAAGTACTCTATACATCTAAGGCAGGGGTCTTCAAACTTGACAGCTTTAAGACTTGTGGACATCAACTCCCAGAATTCCTCCTCCAGTCATGTTAGCTCAGGAATTCTGGGAGTTGAAGTCCACAAGTCTTAAACTTGCCAAGTTTGAAGACCCTTGCTCTAAGGATTTGGCAGTAGGTATTATCTTGCATAGTCTATGAGCCATAAAGGAAAGGTCTTTCCTCCCCTTGGTCTTCTGCAGCTGTTTAAAGTAATTTCCAACCCTTTTACACATGAATATTTATGCTGTGTTTCTTAATATAGTTTGTTGCAGTGCTAGAAGGTGTGCTCTCTAAATTATCAAGGTATGATGAAGGCACTTTCTTCTCATCAATACTTTCATTCACTGTAAGTACAACAACTATTGAATAACTCTTTGAAAAATCCATTATGAGGCAAGTGTACCAAGTGATGTTTGTATTCTACTTTTACTTTTTCTAAAGGTAAAAGCAGCTGCAAAATATGTTGATGTTCCTGTAAGTATCTTTCTTTTAAATATGAATGCAATAAATTAATTGCTTTCTACTCAGTGTACTTTTCCATGTATTAGTATTGCACTTTCTTTTAAAGGTTGATTATAGTTACACACCATGTATTTAAGCAGATCACTCTTGCCCCTAGAGGGCATTTCATTTTCCCTTAAGCTACTACAAAGTCTCAAAGCAAAGCTTTGAAAGATTACTCTCAGTGTACTTTTTCAGTTGTGCAGGAGTGAGGATTGTAACCTAGAAACTGTGTCATGGGGGAAATATTGTCATTTGGGTGTAATTGTTCCTGGGCCTTGCTCACTAGAGTTTTCATGAAAGTGAACAGTTTATAATTATATTCTGTGTCCATGGATATCTGTACATATTATCTTATAATTTCAGGTATCCCTGTTGCATTAAATGAGTGCGTAAGATTCTCCAGGTGTGGAGCTCATATTTTTCAAGCATTAAAAATACTAAGATGTAAATATCCTGTTCTGAATAGATATTTCTTTTCAATTTGTAGTCATACTCATTTTTTTATGTTGTATCTTACAATATCAGGTATGAATTATGAATAACACAGTATAAAGAGTTTGAATAAGTTTTTTTTTCTGAATTTACCTATCTTTTTCCCTTGCCTAAACCTCCTTTGGACAATTCTGGGACTTACTGTTATTAAACTCAGTGTTACGTAGCCAAATACATAAAGTAGCAGGGCTTCAAATTAGGAAAATGCCATTTTTATATTTTAAAACATATTTATAAAATTTTAAATAGTAAAGCTTTTTTTCCTATCTCTAGGTTAAACTATTATTTGCAGATCTGTGTTTCCTGTTTCTGAACAAGCTTTTCTTTTTCTATTCTATTTTATTTCAAGTTGCAATTCATAGAGTCGAAGTTCTGGGTACTAGATATTATGAGATACCGTTCAGAAAACCTGTCTTTTATCAATGATGGTATACCATTTTTTCAAACAATAGTATTGAAATTCCATGTTCAACCATGCAGATCAATTATTGTTTCTTTAATGTAAAATTCTGTTGACTTCATTTGAGACGGTATTCTCTGTCCCTCTGGAATATCAAACTCTATAGTCCATGGCACTGGCTATCTCTTAAAGTTGGCCAGATATATGTGGAACAAAATCTCAGACTGAAGACAAAGGTCAGAGTAGGTCCAGGATCAAAGGAGGAAGTGATGGAAAAATAGCAGATAGAAGTCAGCTTTAGGTTTGCATTGGAAGTAAGGGCAGCTCAAAGCAGTTTGTATGTTGTTCTTAGCATTTGTCCTGCTTGGTTGCAGGATCCACCTGTTTTAAATTTATATTTACCTGTTCTATATTGATGTGACAAGAGGTTTCATTTTTCAATCACCTTATTACAACACCTAGTACCTGTTAGGGCTGAGAGAAAATGACTTCCATGCCTAAGGAGTGATTAGAATCTGTATTTTCTTATTCATTGTCCTGCACCATAAACACTACATAACATTTGCTTTCTGAAAGCAGCTACATCAAGTGGGGTGGGGTGGGGTGAAGCAGAGACCAAGATCTAGGTCAACATGCACAGTGGAGCTGAGCTGGGGCGATGGCTCGCATGCCCAGAGAGAGGGCTCTACGTGCCAAACCTCTGCCATAGGTTTGCCATCACGGATATAGCACTTCACAATTCAAATTGGACTGAGGGATACTGATGCTCTCTGAGGTTGGTTATTTCTTGCAGACATTTCATTACCAAAACTAGGTAACCTCATCAGTGCTAGTAAGGAATGGAATTTGCTCTCAGTTTATATTCTAGTGGCTTGCCCTGTCAATGTTGGTGAGAGTGGTCCTGGAGTTTTTTTGGTTGGGCTGTTTACTGTTAACTTGTTTGGCAGTTCCTTGATTGAGATATTGTTTATTCCTTGATTGTTGGTCTGATGTTAATATTGATGATGTTGATTGCTGATGGGACGGTGTTTTGGACTTTTTGTTCCCTTTTTGGCTTGATTTTCTCTTTTGCGTAGTATGTAGATGTTGTTTATGCCTATGTGTCTGTTGATGCCAGTTTGTCAAGAGTGCCAGGGTTTCAGGAATTCTCTGATTTTTTTTTCGATTTGGCTTGATCGAAGATAGTCATGGTTTCCCAGTTGAAACTGGCTAAGTTTGTCCATATGCCGTAAAATTAATTTCATCATGTCTTCTGACTGCTAGTTGGTGTTCATGGAAGCATTCTGCTAGTCTTTGGTCTGTTTGCCCTACATAGTGGCTGTGGCAGTTTTTATTTACAATGTAAGTTGCTGCAGATGACTCCTATTTTTTTTCTTCTAGGACTGCTGAGTCTTTTGGTTTACTTAGGATATTTTGGAGAGCTTTAGTTGGTTTATGTACTACACCGATTCCATGTCGTTGTAGAAGTCTGACAGTGAGAACAATCAACCAATGGAACACATTGCTCTCAGAAGTTGTGGGAGCGCCATCGCTTGAGACTTTCAAGAAGAGATTGGATTCCCATCTGTCAGAAATGGTGTAAGGTCTCCTGCTTGGGCAGGGGGTTGGACTAGATGACCTACAGGGTCCCTTCCAACTCTGATTATCTGTGATCTGTTAAGTCTCAGGTGATTTCTGAGATCTATGGCAATGTTATTATTTTTACTTTTATTCTTTTTTGTGTTGGTTGTGCTATATTGGGTTGACTGTCACTTTTTGATAAAGTTGCATAGATACCCATATAGATCAGGGATGTCAAACTCATGTCGTCACAGCGGCATCATGTGACATATCGGAACTTTTTTCCCCTTCGTTAAACCGGGCATGGGCGTGGCCAGCATGTGACGCATCTGGCCCACGGGCCAGAAGTTTGACAGCCCTAATATAGATGATCTGTTTCCTTTTTAAGGTTTCAGGAGTGCTGCAATGTGTTTGTGCTCTTCTAAATAGATAACTTTTACAGTTCTCTTGTGGCTTATTACTTTGATATTGGAACACTTGACTGGATTTGGAAAGAAAAGATGCTGCAGAAAAATAGTACTTTGTACTCTGTAACTCAGCTGTCAGATTCTGTAAAGAGTTCATACATCACTTCTTCACATTCATATGCAGACATAAAACTGATCTTGTATGTTGGGTCAATGCTAATATGCTGTATATGGTTGGAATCCAACAATTCTTTTTGAACAAGAAGTTGCCATAATCAGGATTTGAACCTTGTCACTGTAGCAAGTGCATATTTGTAACTCTTGTGTTTAAGAACACAATTTGCAATATTAATTTGGAGCAAAACATTAATATATTTCTCCAAATCAATCCTTAATTGTCTATTTTAATTTGCCTTTTTAAAAACATAATTTAGCGAATAATACCCTTCACGACTTACTGTTTCATCAAAAACCGTACATATGTATTTAACAATTATTTAGTGATCTTTAGGCTTATCTTGGAGGTAATAAATAAGCATTCATTTAGTGGTTGAATTTTGAATATCTGTTCTTCAAGAAAGGTTAGATCAGCATCTATATCCATTTCTGTCTTAATAACACTCCTGTCAGTTTTCTCATAAAGGACTAGTAATAGTTTATTCCTTCCGCAGGAATGTAGGAAGTATTAACTTGATATGCACCCAAAAATTTGTAACTTTCTTTTGGAGACTTAATTCTCCTAGATTATGGCTAGATTGTAAAACATAAATGTGAATAGGAATGACCGATGTTTCTGTCTGTATCTTGATCTTAATATGAAATAGTTATTTCTGTTCAATGTCTTGCAGAATTGCACTGACTCTTTGGCTTATTGAGAAAATGAAATAAGTAGGCTGATTGGAATACAAATAATATAAATTTCATACCAACAATGCTAGGTTTGGAACATAATTTTGGCAATCATGGCAGAGAAGTTGTCTTACTTTTCACCTTCAAAGGGGGTCTTAGAACTTCCAAGACCTGCTATGGCAAGTTTATACATAATATTAAAACGCCGGAGATAACAGCTTCAATTATTGTCACTGAGGATCTGGATAAGATACTTAGAAACTACTTGTTAAACGATCTGTTTCCTTGACTTTTACCTATTATGCCTGTGCTGTCCAGCCAGTATATGGGAATGGGATAGTTAGTTAGCAATTGTGAGCTGTCCCCTTAAGGGATTGCATCATGGTAAATGTAGTTAAGGTATCCTGGGAAATGTAGTCCATGTCACATGACCACATCTGCAATCCTGATTGGTCACTAAATTGACCCTCAATGGGTTGGGAGAAGTTTCTTCTCACGGACTCACAGACTCATGGTAACTACCGCTACGAGATGGGAGGAAAGGGATAAGGAGATAACCATCTTTTTACCTACAAGACAGATATACAATTAATTGGACATTAAGAAGAACTTTGTCACAAATGTGAGTTATGAGGATATCTGATGAACCAATAATAAAGACTTTGTATGAATGTTTTGTTGAGTTTATCTATCTGCATCTCTACAGAAGACAAAATCTACCACTGTACAGAATACAGAACAATGCTTTTCTCAGATCTCAAGGATAACACCATGTCAATTATTTCTTAAATACTTAAGCAAATTGATGTTGAGGTTGTGGGACAATCTTTTCAAGAAAGGCAATAATCTAAGGATTTTTCTTTTGTGGTATAGATGCATTATTAAATGTTCTAAAATATTAAATCAGTCCACAAAATAAATGCATTGACTTGTGATAAGCTTTCTATGGCTTTCCTATCCTTTCTTTGTAAACCTAGAAAAATGGGTTTACAATCTGGAATAGATGCAAGTCATGATTGTTATTTCTTTATAAACAAGAAATATCCTTAGATTTGGTGGGGGGGAAAGAAATTTGAATGTGTTTTCTATTTAATTGAAAATTCAAATTCTCTTTATCGTGTCTCCTTAGGGAATGCAAGTTACTCTGTGTGTGTGTGTGTGCGCATATCTTTGTGTTTATATTAAACAAAGAACTAAAGTGTCTTTAAAAGTTTTAAAAAGAAAGAAAACAAAATCAAGAAAACTTGTATTATATTTCAAATACTCTGTTTAAAAGAAAAAAAGAAACATCCAAACTATGATAACATTAAGTAATCATATTTCCTAAATCCTTTTGAAATGTTCTTTTTTCTTAAGTTGAGAAGTAATATTTGCATATATTTTACCTGACAAATCATTCACGTTTAAAATATCATATAACAGAAAGCCCAGTTAATCAGTTTGTTTCAAATCATTCAGACCTGTGTCACAATGGTATACATTTTGTAAGGAAACAATTTCACATTTGGCTAAACCATTAAGGTAATAGTTAAAACAATTTACTCAGCATCAGCAAAAGCACCTTAGCTAATTGACTAATTGATGTTTTAGTCAATTGTTATTCTGGCAGAAGTACAAAATTTGATCATTCTAGTAGAAATGTCTGATCTGACAAATGGTCAGGTAAAAAAATCCAGACACTGCCTGACATGTTCATGAATCAGATTTGGTGAGTAAAATGAGTATATTAATATCGGCCTACTGAAGCCAGAAACTTAAAGCAGACAGTGTTAAATTATAAAAATTCATTAAATTATCTAGCCACTTTAAAACATAAGTAAAGTCTACTGCTCCAAATATTATTGTTATCATTATTACAACTGGTTAAGATTTTTACATATTTTTGAATGCATTCTATATCCACTTTCTTTTAACATCTTGAATCTACAGTATTTAAATGACTACAAAATAGCTTAGATTTTGTGAGTCAGTGACTGAATAATCTCGAGGAAAAATACATTTTATATCCTAGTTTAATGAAATATAAAGTACCTTTTTTGTGTGTTAAGGTAATGTATATTGGAGCATTGGGAGTCTTCATCATTTTTTTTAAAAAAAGCAATATGTCCTTTTCATATATTGTTAACATTTAGTAAAAAGGTTCAGTATGCCCTTCTGTATTTAAATCTGTTGCTTGCAGGGCAGAGGGGAGCTGTATAGAAACGACCACCCTCCCCTCACCAGTGAATGGGAAGGGATGACACCTGCGGATTAGGTGAAGCCACAGGAAGTAAGAGCCCCAAAGCAGCCTATAATTAACCAGAAATTTTCTGCCTCTCTTTTTGCAAATGCTGTTCATCTCATCAGGTTAACAAGTGATTAACCTCAAGAAAAGGATCCACTGCTGTTAATTTCCTTGTTTTAAAACTCTTTTTCTTTCTCTTGCTAGTGCCCTTGGATACCCTTGGATAACAGTATTCCCATTGTAAAATTTAATTTCCTTGTATTCTATTCATGCTTCACAGTTGTTGTTGTTTTTTACATTTAGCTGTGTACAGTTTTGGCAGGTGGGTATGATCAGTCTGAAAGCAACGACTTCTTGCCTGAACATTGAACTCCACCAGAACCAAGTAAACAAAAACCTGCATTTGAAACCTGGCATTTATTTATCAGATGTTTATCAGGCAAAATGGTACTTTCCATTGTGCATAACTCTGGCCCCTAATTTAAAAAAAAATATTAACATTAATACTGTTGAGCATTTGTGACAAATTAATATATGTTTAGCAACAGTGGCAACACACAACTTCCAAAATTTCTAGTCAATACTGCTGATATGATACAAATCATCTTATTTCTGCACAAAGAGTTGTGCAGTTTATTATCATGAAGTGGCATAAAATGTAAATAGAAATGTAGACTATAAAGGTCAGGAAAATAAGACGCTCCTCTGGTGCCAACACAATTCAGGACAGTTAAGTCTTTGCCCTGAGCTTCTAACTCAGTGTTTTGGGTGATGACCAACCCTGATGCCAGTAGATGCTTTTAAAGCAGTTTACTTCCAGTGTCACCAGTCAAAGTGTCCTGCTAACTTAACCAATATGACTCAAATTCAGAATTGTAGAGTTGAAGAGACCTTTTAGCTCACCACGACCAATCCCCTTCCCCACATAGTAGGGTTAATAAATGTTTTTCATTATCACTGTATTCAAAAGAAGTGAAATGTCCTATTTATATATTAGATTCTTTTAAAAATTCTTAAGGATATGACAAAGTTTCAATCCATATAGTACTTGGGGAGAGTACCAAATTTGGTTCATGCGTAGCGGACACATTTATTTGTCAGTCTTAAGACTTGCATTGTAAAGAGTTGCAAGTGTGTGGAATGACACTTTGAAAAAGCAGCTTTAGGAACATGAAATTTGGAACAGAGAAACAGCAGGATGTGAGCTTAATCCTCTTCCCACCCTTTACTTTCCATTACAAGCCTCTTTCCCCTATTCCAAACTATTTACTGTAGGATTTCAAATGTGCATTCCACATCTTTAGAATAGCATAGAATAGGATAGAATTCTTTAGTGGCCATGTGTGATTGGAATTTGTGCAAATGCTCTCAATGTACACAAAAGAAAAGATACTTCCGTCAAGAGTCAAGAATCATCAGGTACCACACTTAATAATAGTCATAGGGTACATTAAGCAATCAAATCATATTAGGAAACAGGCAATATAAATTGCAAGGATATAAGTGACAAAGTTACAGTCATACAGTCACAAGTGGGAGGGGATGGGTGATGAGGAGTGATGAGAAGATTAATTGTAATAGTAATGCAGATTTTGTAAATAGTTGGACAGTGTTGAGGGAATTATTTGTTTAGCAGAGTGATGGCGTTTGGGAAAAAAACTGTCCTTGTGTCTAATTATTCTTGCACCTAGTTCTTCTGTTTAGAACCTTGCAAGAGAAAATTATTTTTTATATTGAATAAGATTTTTATGAGAATGAAACATGGCAACATTCAAAAGAAGGCGTTAGAGTTAAAGAAGTTATAAACATGTTCAGCTAGAAACAGCCATTCCCAAATGAGAACTGATTTACTATTTCATATCAAAAAGGATGAATTTGAGGTTTTGATGAAACTATGTTTTATTTATATTAGCCAGAATGAAATGATAAGGTCTGGTCCTGGCTACTTTATATTACCACACTTGTCTTTTCAGAAATAATAGATTAAGCTGGAAACATAAGAAGAGACCATGATCTAATTCCAGCATCCTGGTCTCCAGCCTGACCTCTAGTATTATTACTACAGGACACAGACAAGAATTGTACATTTCCAATAAGGGTCATTTGAAGCTTGTTTCCTTTCATGAAGTTTCCAACCCCCTCTTTACACAAGCATGAGTAGTAGACCCCCAGCTCTAAGCTGAAATAAGCTTATTTCTGTAATATTAAATTTTGTTTAAACCAGATCTCAACAGTGGACCCTATTTTTTACTTACTTATTTAATACAGTGCATTCCATTTATACATTCCTTTTATAAAGCTAGCCAACTCACAAGTGTGATTCTGTGTGGCTAATATCTGATTAAAACAGCAAACAGGATATCAAATGAAAAAAAATCCTAAAAAACAAATAGTGCCTGAGGCAAATTCATAAATCTGCCTAAGCATTCATTAAAGACATCAGTATGACTCAGGGCCCAAGCAAAGAATCAGAACTTTCAAACAGCCATTCAGGTCTTAAGGAGAGTATAGAGACAGAGAAGACATATCTCTTTTTTGGATCCCATCAGATGACATTTGTTAAGAGAAGGGACCAAGAATATAACCACCTGTTCAGATCTTGTGAGATAGGCTAAAAGTAATAAGAGATCAAAAATCCTGCAATAACTGAACACTGTACAATGTAAGACTTTATAGAGGGCAACCAGCCCAGAAACATATTGGTAGCCATTGTGCGCATAGTGGTGAGATCACTGAGGTCATCTGAGCATGTGAGTACATCTCCACAAGGCCTCAGGCCACAAGCAGATTCAGGAAGAAAATGCCATGTGGCCAGCAGCTGCCTTATGAAAGGCCAGGACAGGTGCACCTCATCAGTGGAGGGAAGGAGACAGCGAAGGTCAACTGGGTGGCAGGGACAGAGGACTGCAAGGCAGCCAAAAAGGCAGAGATGGGGGGAAATAGGCAGGTGGGAACTCAAAAGCATCTGAATTTTGGTCATGTGATCACAGGAGCACTTCAACGACTGTAACTTTGAGGACCAGACATAAGTACCGTTCCTTTATCTCTGTTATAACTTTGGTTACTGAATGAATGGCAGTTAAATGAGGATTATCTGTATAGGTAGTTCACTATCTATGCCCTGGGGCCAAAACTGGCACCACACTAGAAGTCAGTGGTCACATTTCAAAGAGAAGTGTCAAGGCTGACTCACATTTTCACCTGTATTCTGCATCTTGACAAAGAAAAAGGAGGGAATGGAATACGACGGGGAATGGCTTTCAAGGATCCCCCATGACACATTGCTTCCATTGCAAGGACACACTGACCGGATGTCCCAGCATGGGTGGCAGGTTCCCATAACAAAATGAGCAGAAGTGGATGTAAATAGACTGGTGGATGTAAATAGACTCTGGGTGGCCCCCTAGGGAAAGGGGGAAATGCTTGCTTTTGAGCAGGAAATCCTGGTTTTGCTTCTTCTGTGCCAATTTGGTTTATTCAATAAAGTTTATATTCTTGGGAAAATAATGTCCCAGGAGGTTTTTTGTTTTTTTTCTGGATTCACCAGCTGGACAATTGACAAAAGGAATTCCGCGTGTACCCAACCGGATCTGGGTGAAACAAGCCACTTTAAGCCTTCTCATCCAAGGTTTAATTGTGAATGAGGAAGTCCATGTCACAGATTGACCTGGCATTCAGGACTAAAATTACGGACAAGGCATTGGGCAAAGTCCAGTCTGTAATGCAGTAAGACCACTTTCTTAAAAATGTTATTCTCATAGCACTTTTGAATGCTGAGCGTCTAACTGTACATGTAGTTTTGTTGCCCCTAGTTTGCTCAGTAGTTTAAAAAATATTTTACAGTAAAATGACTCATTTCCCTCCAAATGTATTTATGATCACTCAGATTTTTAAAGCACCACAATTGTTTGATTCTCAGCATTTTGTAAAGAACAATATAGCAATAATTAAAATATTCATAATAAACATTTAACTCATCTTAAACTGGAGTCCATAAGTTGGACATCGTCCACAATTTACAATGTAAGAAATGTAACAGCTATGATGGAAAATTGGCAGAACACATCTGTGATCATCTGGCAATCAAAAAGCATAATGACAACGCCTTCATCTATCAACATACAGACCACAATTTCAATTTAGAAACTGTTACTATTTTAAATTGAGACAAATTAAAAAATGCTACGGAAATCCTGGAAACTCAGCATTCTGACAAATCATCCATCGATTGACACATATAGAAAAAAAATCATCAGAATTCCATTTAAAATATATACAGTAAGCAAGGAAAGAAAGAAAAGTCCAGAGACTTATTCTCCCCAGCAGCTATAAGCAGAAATTAGCACCAGTTATACAATCTAAAAAGAAACAATATAATAAGGAATTATCAAAGAAGAACTATAATTGAACCAAAACTAACTATTATGGGTAAAAATCCAACAAATTTCACACTCCCATACACTGATGATGTTACCTGGAGTGGAGGTAAGAAAACCAAGCGAGATAACATAACACCAAAAACCCAGGACCAGAGTCAACAGGGAACCCATCTCTACTAGTAACAACTTGGCCTCAATTGGGTTCAATTTTAATCTATTTTTCCCACCCAGACTTTGATATCCTCCAGATACTGGGATCAGACTTTAACTACACTGCGAGGGCAGTTTTCTCTAGTAATGTATATTTGAGCATCATCATAGAATACAGAATAACAGTTGTAAGGGACCTTGGAAATCTTCCAATCCAACCCCCTGCTGAAGCAGGAGACCCTATACCATTCCAGAAAACGACTGTCCAATCTCTTCTTTAAAATCTCCAGTGATGGAACATCCACAACTTATAAACGCAAGCCATTCCACTGATTAATTGTTCTCACTGTCAAGAAATTTCTAAGTTCTACGTTGGATCTCTCTTCCATCCATTTCTTCCTGTCTTGATTTCAGGTACTTTGGAGAATAGATTGTTTTCCTATTCTTTGTAACAGCCCCTGAAATATTGAAAGACTGCTATCATGTCTTTCTCTTCATTAGACTAGACTTCAGATGTTGAAAACCAGGTAGGAGAGGATCAAACAATGATGCATTCACACATCAGAGGCCATGAACCTCTCTTCTGCGACAACCAACTAAATATATAGGCAAAGCAGGATTCTTGTTTCTTAGACTGGCTAAAACAGCTTATTAAAATTTACATTGCATACTTAAACTATTTTAATTTAACAGGATATATTTGTACTTAGTAATTGTTCAGTAATTTTTTATTCATCTTAACTAGATAATGTAGTTCCATTGGCTTTAACTAGAGGCTTTGCCATTGTAAATTCTTTGAAGCATCAGTTGTGTATATTCAGATATAGCAACTAAAACTATTTAAAAGAAAAAATTTCTTTTTTCAACAAATTTATCAGAGATAATTACTCTGTATACAGAGCAGGGAGGAAAAAGTATAAAGTGTTTTAAAGAACTGTAATTCTAATTGGTAAATGTCACCAGCTGTTGCATCTATCTTACTTGTGTATATTCTCCTAATAATTAGAGTCTCATGCCACAAGCTACATGAAAATATATTCACGAGGTGTGAAATTCCCATATGTCACAAATTAGGTAAACAGCTCCAAGAAAAAGGAGGAAAAACTGCTAATGGGAATTTTTCCCTCAAGAATTGACTATTTTCAGGATTTTTTAAAAACTTGAAAACAGATTTCTATGAAGACAGTAAGTTGTGATTTGTTGTGAAAATTATTTTTCCGCATAACGTTAATTCACAAATGCTTCTAGTAAGAAGCAATATTGCAACATTACATCTTAACCTTTAACTTAACTATCCTGGACAGAGTGCAAAAGTGGTATTGTCCTTTGTCATATAATTATGACATAATGCACACTCTGGCACTGAAATTTACTTAGAAAGAGAATATCTAATGCTCCTGATTTCCACAAAGAAATCAGTTTACTAAGTCAGAATGTTCCACTCATATTCCAATGAAGTTTATGCTCTGCCAGTGACAAACTAGCAAGGCAGGAGTGAAAGAGGAACAATATTCAATGTAATTGTTGTACCTCATCCTACTTTTGCTTTCTGTAGAAGACAAATAATCTCACAACAGAATGAATGGGAAGGAAAGGGGATATGGAAGCTGCTTGAATAGATATGGAAGTGTGAAAAGAATATGTCACAAAATACCACGATAATGTATGGAGTTATATTAATGGGAACTATAATATGAACCTTGAGGAAAAACCTGTAGATGTGAAAAAATGCATGTAAAAAACAAATGCTCCAAAAAAGATTTGGAGGTGGATTGAAAGTGCTAAGCAAGGAGCTTCCAGCAGAATGAATGGAATCAAAAATAAAAGCTGAATGAAGCTGATGTGAGGGAATACTGGGTACTAGGTAACAACTAATGTGTGTTAGTTATTACTTATTTGGGTTTAGGGATTCTATTTCTTTCATTTATTGAGTTATTGATATGTATTTTGTGTTTTTTTTGATGCGGGCTGCATCAAGGGAGTCTCATTCAATTTCATTATACACGTTGTGCATTGAAAATAAAGGTTTGATTTGTTTGATTTGATTTGATTTGAACTAGATAACAATTGCAAAGTAATGAATTACTTTAACTGGGTAATGAAATGTCTGCAAATAAACAACCATGCTTAGGGAGCACACAAAACATACATTAGACAAGATTGTATATTGCAGCAAGGACCAGTCTAAAGATTAAAATATCAGAGGCCGAAATAGTTGTGTTTGACAGGAAAAATAAAAATGAATGCTTCCAGGTCACAATGGCAAAAAATGGTAAGTAAGTGAATTTATCTTTTCTAGTAATATATTTACTAAAGGTAGTGAGATGGATGAAAAACTTAAGAAGGCCAAATGCTGATAGAAACGTGGCAGGTAGAGATTTGTTGCTTGGAATAAAAGGTGAAAGAAGCAAAAGAGATGTATATAGGATTTTGTTTCTGCCTGTTATTATATGAAGGCAAGAATTTGGTATGTCAGGAAAATCAAACGTAAATTGAATGGTGTGGGAATGGAGTACTTTCACATTATATGTATTAAGAAAACAGGATCAAGATCAGATGAGAGCTGTATGAATGAAAAAAAATGCAAAAGTGAATTATAAGTATGAAAGAAGTATATTAAAGAGGTTTTGTCATGTAGAGGGAATGAATGAGGATGAATTGCAAAACAAGTATACGGAGGAAGAGTGAATGGTCAAAAGGAAGATTGTAAAAGTTGTTGGGTAGAACTGAGATCTTCAAAAAGAGACAAGTGAGAACTTAAGAAAAATAGAGGTAATATGTGAAGCAGTTGTCATAGTTCAAATATTTTCAGGATGGGAACAAACTAGATAAATCATAGATAACTGCTGATAGGGAACTACTTTTTAGCAAACTATAAACTAAACTGGGGTGGTTCAACAATTGCATGAGATTATTTGTAATGAGTTTATTTTATAAACAAAAGAAGAGTACTATACTCCTCTGCTTGTAACAGAATACCCTATATCACCAGGCTTGAGATTTTGGGCTTGGACAACTTTGAACTATGCCGTCTATGGTTAGACTTAAGCATAGCACACAAAATTATCTGCTACAATGTCCTACCAGTCAATGACTACTTCAGCTTCAACCACAACAATACAAGAGCACACAACAGATACAAACTCAATGTAAACCGTTTCAAACTTGATTGCAGAAAGTACGACTTCGGCAACAGAGTGGTCAATGCCTGGAATGCACTACCTGACTCTGTTGTTACATCCTCTAACCCCCACTCCTTTAACCTCAAACTAACCACTATTGACCTCACCCCATTCCTAAGAGGCCTGCAAGGGGCATCCATTCATCGTGCCTCCTGTCCCTATCCTATTGTCCCCGTTTTTTCGTACCTATTTCCTGTATTCTTACTCATGTTTATACTTATATCTATTATCATGTAAGCAATTGACAAATAAATAAATAAATAAAATAAAATAAAATAAAACTCTTCCAAAGTTACTCTTCTGATACTTTAAGGATTCTACTTACTTAAAAAATCAAGGTATTGTTTTACTGCTTATCTGCAAGTTCTTTCTTTTGATTTCTCACTTTGTTAAAGAGGGACTTATTTTATTAACAGTTATTATCTCCAACACAGGAAAATTGTCTTCACATTTAGCTAGCTAAACAAGCTTTGTGACTCCACCCTTATGTTTTCAGTTTCCTACTTAGTGAACTGTATAAAGCAGAGGTCTCCAAACTTGGCAACTTTAAGACTTGTGGACTCTCAGAGTTCTCCAGCCAGCTATTATGGCTGGAAAATTCTGGGAGTTGAAGTCCACAGGTCTTAAAAGTTGCCACGCTTGGGGACCCCTGGTATAAAATGTAGAGGGACCGGGAGTTAACAGGTATTCTCTTCTGTTCTTGCTTTTCTGTCTGAGACCTCTTAGCTACATGCCTCTTTCTGGAAGTCTTTTAAATCTGTCATCCATCACATAGATCTGTGATGGCGAACCTATGGCACACGTGCCAGAAATGGCACCTGTGCCAGGAATGGCACGCAGAGCCATTTCTGCCTGGCATGCGAGAAGTTGCCCGGAACAGACCCTCTGCACATGTGTTGCTCCCCCACCAGCCAGCTGATTGTTGGGTATCTGCCGTGCATGTGGGGGGGAGACGTGCGTGCATCTGCAGGGGCCAGGGGTGCATGCGCATTGCATTATGGGTGCAGGCACACGTGCATGTGTGCACACTTTTGGCATGCGACGAGAAAAAGGTTAGCCATCACTGACATAGATGTACCATTAGACTCTGATGAACGGTACTTTCAAACATTCTGACAAATCTCAGCTTTCATTTTCTCCCAAATAGCAACTTTAAAAACCACCTATTAGCCCCATGTCTCTTTTTGGAAACAATGATTGGTTGCAAGGAAGAAAGCTATGGATTAAGTTTAACAGATGATGGTGTTGTAGACTAGGTTTAGCTAATTTTTTCTTTATTTTTTTCTAATGTTTTCTGATCTGTGATTTACTAGATTTTACTCCTTTTCTGCACTCTGCATTACATTGCTTATCACAAAAGAACAGCATGATGAGTATGTATTTATTAAGTGGGGGGGAAGAATTAGAAGGCAGATGCTGAAGGCAAAACTGACAACATCCCAGCCTATTCTGTAGTGATTAGGAAAGCTAAAAACATGATCACCT
>NW_020769374.1:80322-110430 GCF_900518735.1 Pseudonaja textilis | reverse complement strand
CTGTAGCTTATACCTTTCTCTCATCTTTTTTTCTTTTTCTTACTAAAACAGAAACCAGGGATGGATCTTGCAGATACTTACATTATGTTTGTTCGTCAAAATCAAGATATACTTCGAGATAAAGTCAATGAAGAAATGTACATAGAAAAATTATTTGATGTAAGTAACTGTCTCAATGAGAAATAGTACTTCATAGAGTTGAATATTATGAACACCTGCCTTTTATTGCTTATTTTTATAGTTTAGGAATCACAATGTTTACAAACCACTCTTGATTTTGGATTTCAAAATACTTTTTCTGAGAAATGAAATTACCGAAAAATATTACTATTCCTTCGTAGCCTTTTTTTAAAAATGAAATGCTAGAAAGCTTATGATTTGTAAGAGTCTCTTGGATTCACACAATACATCACTGAGATGCAAGTCAATTCTGCTTCAGCTGTAGTTTCATCCTACTATTAAGTAGCCAATTCACCACATCTAATGGGCAATTATAAGGTAAATACAGAGAGCTTAATCTTCATGGTAGCCGAAATATCTCTTCAGCTGTATGGTTCAGATCCCTACCACATTCATAATTCTACCTTTTAAAAAAAATAATGCTATTGTGTTTCCTTTGGTACTAATATTGCAAAACTATCTACTTTCAGAGGAAAAGATTCCAATCTCAGGTACTTCACATAGTTGAAATGGTTGCTTTTTTCTCCTCAGCTTAGTTGGGAAGGAGTTGATCTCTTGACAAAGATTGTTATTTTTCTATTGCATGTACTGTGAGAAGAAAAACAGATGAATCCTTTTTGGATATACATCTGCTCTATAATGATGTATTCAATAACATAATCCAACAGTTCATATTCTTTCACTATAAAGGCAAGTTGTCTACATAATTTACTTTTGGCCACCTCAAAATTACAGGAATTTAAAAACAGAAGAATTATTGTGGTTCCTCAAGGTATTTTTTTTTTCCTTCTCTGAAACGATAGGGTACGAACAATAACAACTTTCCCTACATCAAATCAAATGAGAATTCCAAAAACAAAATAGGAGAAATTTTCAGCAGTTTTGATTATTTTAAACCTTAATGGCTATAGATCCTTTATTTTCCTTTTGCATTCCTTTGAAAACTTGGTTCTTTGTAAAATACTTTTGATATGTGTGTGTGGGAGAGAGAGCCAATTAGACAAGGTTGCAGAATTCTGGAATTCCTCGTGCATAATTTATAGAGGAGATGTTAGAAAATCATTGTCAGAGAATTCTAGTGCTGTGTCTTAAGAGCCCTATTCTATTCCAACCATTTGGGTCTACTTTCTCTTTCCCAGTTGGTTATAGTCTGCCCACGCTCTCTTTTGCCCAAAAGGGCCAGAAAGAGAACTTTATTTCAGTTGTTGATCAATAAAAATGCAATCAGTAAAATGTTCTTATTTGTACCTTTTTCCTGCAATGGTCTTGTTTGCTAGCCTGTTGTTTACCTTTGGGCAATCTAACTCTCATAATTCATAATCGACTGCTTCCATTTTCCCCGTGAAACCCGCTTTATGCAGTTTCCTGCAGTTGAAACCAG
The DNA here is from genome assembly GCF_900518735.1 of Pseudonaja textilis. Next base: position 108,869 of record NW_020769374.1, on the reverse strand, counting down.
TACAGACTCTGAATACTTTATTTGTCATGGAAGGTATTTATTTACATTCAATCTCCGTGGCATTTCAGAAAGCTTTTCTTGCAGTTTCATTTAATTATGCAAGTTTTCTGCAAATGTTTTCATAACAGCAATTCACAGCCCTTGCTGTGACACTTCACTCATGTCACTTGTGCAAGGTCTCACCACACAAGATTCTCTGCCATGGATATGTCAATGTTTGTTGTTTCTTATCTTGCTTGATTGAAATAAATCTTGTTCAAGCTCCCTCTTTTACAAACATTTGCAAGCAGTTCTTGCAAATGAACTGGAGAAGAAAAGTATCATCTGGTATAATAAGCTAAGTGTTACTATGTGTGAAAAATTATTTATATATTTATTTTGCAAGAGCTTTGATTTCTTGCAAGGGGAGAAAATTTATTCATTTAGCTGGCATTTTTACAAAGTATTGACAGCCATATTTCAAACTTTGCATTAGTTTTTGTGGATAGACAAACATATGGTCCATTTCAAAGGTGTTTTTTTTTCTATTTCCCACAGCTTGCTTTGCTGTTTTTTAAATGTTTAAAATTTCTGGGTAACAATCCCTATTCAGTCTTCTGGCAATGGAGAGCAACTCAGTGCTTTTACAGAATTATTTAAATTCAAAACTACAGATGGACAGTTAGGCTACGTTTATTTTGTTATGCCTATGGTATTTTATAGTACTGTAAGTATTTTTTGTTAATTATTCCTATATGTTAGCAAAGTATACATAAATCAATATCTGAATAGTGCCTCTATGCTTATCTATCATGGCATTACTTGTAGTCTTTCTGTACTCCACGTTTTTTAAACTATAATTGTGCTGGAGTCATTACAATTGTTACTAGAGTTGACAGTATTATTGCTATTCCCCAACCTTGTCACTTCTAAAATTATATCCAGGTGTCTGCTTCATATATAGTGAATTCAATTTGCTGTTTCAAGACCAAGTTCAAATTTCACCTTTTGATTACTTACAAGAGGATATCTATAAAGGATAAAGTCAGGTAACAAACAGCACTTGTGTAATATAAATTACTGGCTCTTTTCATATAACATTCTGAACTCTGTTTTAGGATCAAAGCTCAGGGAATTTCAGAAATTCAACTCACTGCTTTCTTATCCTTTTCTAGAGCAATGAAAAAAAATATTATTTATGCAGTGTAAGTCCCTCAGTATAACAAGACTTTGGAAAAGCTTAATCTGGATCTAGTCAGGCTCAGTCCAGTGGCACTAAATGAGTTGTTGATCAGAAATGATTGTATAAACACCAAAGCTAACTGGGTGTAAACAACAGCTTAATTTTATATCTCCTTATAATAAATATCTATGGCAAATTATTACTGTTCATTTATTTTGATTGTATATATTCTGGTACAGTACAGGATTTGTTAAATTGGCTTTAGGAATGCTTCCAGCACTGCAAATAATTTAATTTTCTAGGTTGTTTTTAAGCTTTTTGGCAAAATTCTAAAGAGAAAAATAAGATACTTAACAATTTTCACCCTCAAAATTGCCAATCCTCTGTTTTTTTACTCATGTGGAATGGAAAATGGAAAATTCAACCATTTTGGGAAGTCCAAATAAAGATGTCCATTTATAGATTTTGGATTTTATGCACTCAGATTGCACCTGCAACTACAATATCAAGATATGTGCTGTATAGAATTACTTAAATGACTTATGTAAATAAATAGTAATTGAGCTATTCAATGCAAAGAACTAGACCAATGAAATACAAATAACCTATAATTACAGACTTATTTGCTTAAACACAGGTTTGATGCAAATTATACATTTGCTCACTTGTGGTGAACCTATGAACAGATCGTGTAAAAATGTCCTCAACTGAGCGTTGCTAGGCCAGACTGCAGACATGAGTGAAGAATGGCTCCCTTGCTAAATCTTCCAATGCCTCTAAAATTGGGTTTCACTCCATTCTAATTTTTACTACATGACTGATCCTAGATTGAAACAAAAATTCATCCATACACTTTCTGTCAGTGTACGGCTGCAATGGATTGATTCATATATAAACGTTCAACAATTTTAAGGGAGAATCAATCGCTGCAGTGCTAAATCTAATAATTAGCATATATGAGCATATATATAAATGAGCTTTTTTTAGGGAGAAGTCAATTATATTTTACAGCAAGACTACAAAAAGTAGCATGTATGAATAAGCTACCACAGACAAACTCACATTTTCATGGTGGCATCTTGTGAAGTCTCGGGACTTTTTCCCCCTTTGCTAAACCGGGTATGGGCGTGGCCAGTGCATGACCCATTCAGCCCATGGGCCGGGAGTTTGACAGCCCTGAACTAGAGTATCATCAACCATGGGACAGTAGACTATTCATTCCATTGGATGATGGCTTCCCTCATCATTGTTCTGTGCATAGAGAGTGAATCAATTGGGAATTGAGAGCTCTTATTGATGAATTAGCAGTATTTTTTTTCATCCTTAAGCATTAAAAGACAGTTTGTTTTAACCATGCATGAAAATGAAAGAGGAAACTCACATTCTGATATACTGAAATAAAAACACGAAAAATCTTTTTTGTCAGTCTGAAAAATAATTCATGCTCTAGGGGTTGATTGAATGAAAACAAATTACAGTACTTAAAAGTAATGGTTCATCTGTGTTTTGGAACTAAGTTACACTGGTCATCCTTAAATCGTTTGAACCATTATATCTCATGTGAGAAAAAAACTTCTAAAAGTAGCTTTCAGCCTTTCAAACTTTCCTTTCAAGACAGGGAAACTTTTCCTAGTCATATTTTAATATTGTTTCAATATATTTTCCATATTGTTTCAAAATATCTTATTGAAAAGTTTAATGCATGTGACTAACCTGGTCAAGTCTGAATTATTGGGTGCTCCACTGACATTATTTTCCACATTTCTCTCAATGTGTATTGTTTATTGAAGAAGATTTTTAAATTTTATGAATAGATAAATACAAAGATTGCTTTTTTTTTTGTTCTACAAATACTAACATGTGAATAGTTCCCAGCTCAAATACAATAAGGAAGCAGTTTGGAAGTACGTAGTTCAGACATAATTTCCTTGATTATGATTGAATGGGTTTAAAGAGTCTTTCTTCAGTTAAAAACAAATTTTAAAATTCCATGGGCGTGAAGATAGGTGGGTAATATGGCACTATGACATTAAGGAAGAAAGAGGGGGGGGGTTGCCTTTGTCTATGATGTGATAGAATTGCTGATCTCCCCCAGTTTTAGAAATAGATTTCACTGTAATTAATATGAGAGTTTCTCTTGTTTATTTGACTTAGAAACAAGAAGGGTAACCCAAGAAGGGGCAACATCTTTGCTATGAGTTTGTGAGGTAATCTCCTCCATAAACCCGTCATTCTTCCATTCTTCTCTTTTTTTCCTCCCTGCAAACCACACTGAAACAAAAAAAAAACTGTCTGAAGAAGCAAAAAAGTTACATAGGCTTCACCATCAATATCTCTTTGTAGTTAAAAAAAAAAAATCTTCCTGAAAATTATAATAGCTTCTTGGAAGAATACCTTTGAACTTAGATGAACTCAGGTTGCAAAACCAGTAACCAGTATCTCTATCACATTGGAGAACTTACTCTTTTGTCTTTTGCCAAGGCATAGTTTCTTCAGTCACGAGAATTGTGTTAGAATTCATTTGTGACTTTTTAAGCATGATCATACCATGTCTGAAAAAAGGGACTGAGGCCATTTTGTCCTGCAGAGTTATGGCTGGGTGGGGGAGCTTTGAGATGATCTTCCCTGAGGCACTAAAATAGCCTTTTTTTACAGATTTTTGCATGTACTTCAGTTTCCCAGTAACGTAAGTTCTATTCCATTGATTCTAAACTTTACTTATTTATGTTTTGTGAGATTAAATGAGATTGAAATTATGGTTCCACAGTCTCCTTTTTTCTTTAATACTTCTATGTCCAACTACCTGGTTTACTAAGACCTTATGAACTTTGAAACATATATCCCTGTGGGCCAGTTTCCATAAGAATACATTTGTTTTTACACCCAGTTCAAATTATTACTTCTTGCTTTTTTAAAAATCTGTGAATTTATCCAAATATCAGCTGTAGCTTCTTCCCTTTAAAAAAAAAATGCTCTTGATACTTTGGTATTCTGGTATCCAACTGTCCTTCACATCATGGATATTGGACTGGAATCAGTAGTGGTGTTTGTGGGCTAATTCTAACCATTGTGGTTGTCAAACTGTATTAATTAGTTGTTTTTGTCTCTCTCGTGATACAGGGTTTAGAGTTTTATATTATAATTATATTTCTAGACTGCTCAATATCTCCAGAGATGAAGAGCAGTTTAACAGTTTTAATTAATAAGCATTGCTATCATTGGCCTATAATTCCTAAGATTATCTACATCTGTGCTTCATCTATTTCTAAAATAAAACCATAACTGCAACTTTGTCTCATATTCTTTTGTACTAAGTGATTTTGGGTTAGGGCTCTTTTAGAAAGTGCTTTCAATATGTGAGTACGCACGCATTCACATTGTTGTTAGAAATGTTTATAAAGCACTAAATTTTATCTGTTCTGGTGGAGTTTTAATTGGCTTTAAGCTTATTAAATGAGATGCTAAAGTATCTGACTTAAAAAAAAAAAATTAGCTGGTGTTAACCTGGTCATATGTCAGAGGTGAACATTGCTCATTAAAAATATTATTTCTGTGGAAAACATGCTTTCTGATCCATATACATACTTTTTTCCTGAAAATAATGCTTCTGAGCATTTCCTCAGATTACTTATCAATCTGACATATTGTCATTTGTACAATAAATAGGGAGAACAATGTCTGTTTTGAAAAGGAAGCAAGAGTTTCGAGGTGAAAATGTTACTTATTGCAGAAGAGGCTGTGTAGTCTTGAATGGCATATTTCTTTTAATTTTTTTTTTCAGTTTGTTAGCATTCTTCTGGTTCATCACTTAGAGTCTTATTGTTAAGCAATTATAAGCAAACAACCCTGCTTAAAAATATAGTGAAATTGTACTGGATCAAAGTGAAACCATATAATCTAACATTCTTTGCATTTGGTATCAACTTTGAACTTCTGAGTATCTATCAGAGACTGGCTGGTGATTTTTTTAGGGGGGTAAGTGTGTGTAAATTTGTTTTTGTGTGTAACACATATGCTCCCACTTTTATTTTACTTTAGCATACTTCTTCATCCTTTTTTTCTTGTTGTCATAACTTCTTTTGTTTTAATTCTGTATTTTTACTTTTTTTATTTTGCAAAATATTTATATTTTGCACTGAGCTAAGTGTTACATTATCATCAATTGTTAATTTCTGGTGGTTTCTTATAATACAAATAGTGAAAGTAACCACATTTCAATCTTTGAAATATGAGTTATTTTGAACATTGCATAGATTCAGATGTATTCAGATGAAGTATGTGATATCAGTGCTCTAGAATTATCCAAGCTAAATCCAGAACCATAAACTGAGCTTAAAATGAATGGATTTAAATGGACCTCTGGTCAGGATCCAGAGAAGCCAACATCTCAAAAGAGATTGGACTAATTTGAAATCATGTAATTGACACATGTAATAGAAGAAGCTTAACCACCACATTCCAACCGATCAGAACTGAAGAAGCTTCTTGGATGAAAAGCAAAACATTGTCAAAGGGGGAAAAAACAAAGAAAGTGGTTTCCTTTTGGAAAAGCACCTTTGCAATAGCCATGATCAGGGTGATTGATAATCTCCATAGACATTCTACCTAATACTCTACACAAAGTGCTCAATGCAGTTTCCCAAGTACTAATCTGTTTTGTTTTGGGGGGTTTTGGAAACCCCAAAGCAGTGTGGATGACAGTGAGGCAGCAACTGTGTCAGATTGAGAGATGGGGAGGAGAGAGAGATGCGGTTGAACACATTTCTTTCTGAGGAAGTCAGTAGCAGAATACATTAATTAATTAGAATATTTAACCTCAAGGATAACTCTTGTGATCAGTTCACACAACTGGTCACCAAAATGATGAGTCCATGGGACAGGATTTCTTTGGCTATGACTGGATAGTGCAATACCCTCCAAGGAAACTGAGGCAGGGCACATTTACGTTACAGTGAAATTAAAAGCTTAAAAGATAGCGATAAGATGCAAATGTGCAGTGAGAAATGTCTCTGACACAGAAGTATTAAAGGTTTCAAACTGGCTTGGGAGACTATCCAAGTATTGTAACTACTACCAGAAAGAGTAGATAGAAGAAAGTCAAGGTTATGTTTTAGAAGAGGAAAGTAACCCTTCCCTCTGTTTTAGTCGCAAAACCATTCTGTTTTTCTTTGTCCAAAGTTTGGACTTCCATGTTCTTGTGGTGGAAGGTGCTTCCACCACTTTGTCAATTAAAGTAGGGGTTCTCATAGTGGGAGTTACAAGCAAATTTGAGAGTGAATGCATTTGCTCCTGTTCTTCTTGTATACAAGCTTTCCTCAAGCTGATGGCATCGGACCAGACTGTATGTAAAACGAGGGGCTGGGATCTCCTTCCAAAGCCTTTTCATGTCAGCAGTACATGATCTTACGTACTTATCATCACTATCTAACCAGACAGCATCAAGGTGCTTGCATCTGCCCCTCCACCAAGGGCAACTGCTCTTATTCTTTCTGAGATATAGTAAGACAGGTTTCCGCCACTGAGTCAGCATGCCCGCTCTCTGGACTGCCTAAATTCCGCTGCCTCTTCTGCGTCTTGCAATAGGATAATGTATCCTTGGAACATGTTACTGAAAAGTGTTCTAGGTCAGGTATGTTGAGGGGCAATGTGATTTGGGGGTGGAAATAAATTTGCAGGTATAACTTCACTATCATGAATTAAAATGATAAAACACCATAGGTACTTCCCCCAAAACTGTATTACTTCTGGAATGCTACACTAGAGAGAAACCCCATAGTCAAGAGATTTTTCTCAGTGGTTTTATTTTCAAGCCTAAAGCATGAATAGTAACGTCAATAGAATGTTCTTTTTTTAGCAGCAGTAATTATGATGGAGCAAATAGGAGCTAATTGTTCTGTAAATCCAGCACTCTACTCTTAAGGATTTTCTAGATGACACCAGCCTACTGTTTAATGTTTGGAATGACTTTCATAGAATGGCAACTCTCACTGACCTTCCTGCATCATCAACTCTTGAGTACTGATTAAACATCCCTACCTAGAAGAAATGCATTGATCTAGCATTGAGGTTACACAAGTGTGAAAGCAGTCATTAGGTGCGCTCCCAGATAGTGATCTCCTGGCCGTGCCAATCAAAGGCTATTGTGCAAGCTCCCCCCCCCCCAGCTGTTTTTTTCCCTTAACTTTTCTGGCAGGGAAGAGTTCAAAGTTAAAGACAATGTTTTCTGTAGATTTTTTTAAAAGTCCCCGAACAAGGTAGTATCTGGAAGCAATTTAGATTGAAATCTGTGGAAAAAAAGAGAAATACTACTTAAAAAAAAAAAAGCTCAGGACTGGTTATCTATGGACTACAATTAGCTTTCGAAGAATAACTGGTTTTTCACAGAGTAGTGTGCAATGCCATCAATCAATCCTGGAAGAAATCAAAAAGATGTGGGATAATACAATTTTTTCCTAACGTTTGAAGGTTGGGGAAAAAAAAAACTCAATCCAAAGTTCCCAGAACTGGACTAAATTCCCTTTTAGGCTGGAGGGAATTAAAAAGTGGCCTCTAAATACCTTTGGAAGCTTTAAAGCCTCATTCTGCACTTTAAAATTCCTCATATCATCCTGAAAATGTTTCCCCTGCCATTCCAGTGGTACATTAGCATCTCAGAATATGCTTCCTTCAGTCCTCATTTAAAATGTAACTCCCAGGTAGAAAATAATAATGTACACACTTAGTAGGAATGAGGTGAAGGAGTATTTCTTAGCGATTGGGTATACAAGCACGTAGGAATAGTGCCCAAAACACTTCAATTCTGCACATTAGTGTGGTTTACAAAAAGGCAACAAAGTGCTGTGAAGTTCTCTTTGCACAAATGTCCTCGCTTGCCATCTCAGTTTACTCTTGGTGGGTAACTCAAAGGCATTTGCTCTTGTTTGTTAAGGTTTTTTCATATTAGAGGCCTTTTCATGTAGTCTTCTGAAAAATAGGACAAACGGTCCCCCAATGCAGTATCTTCTCATTAAAAAAATACTTGCTTGTAATTGATCTGGACTCTGTGAAAATGGGGGGAAAAGACTTAACATATTACTAGGAAGTTAAATAAAAATCATATTTACTTTTTTTTTTAGATTGAAGCAACAAATTCATATATTGTGCTATTTTTGCACATTTGAAAATCATATTTAAATCCTTCCATATTGTTTTCAAGCTAAAGGCTTTATTCATGAGACTTCCTAGTGAAAGTACACCTCATTTTTCAGAACTTTGTTTTAATGTCACAGAGTCTGCAATATTAATTTTCAGCCAAGAATGTTCAAATATGTATTACTTTTCTATAGTATCCTTTCTTCAAAATCTTATTAAATCTGAAGCAATCCAAAGTTACTAATCATGCTGTGGAGAACTGCAGAATGATTTTCAATATTCAGTGCTAAAGCTTTGATCCTTTTATTGAAAACATCTAATGTGGTATTTGTATGCCTATTTGTTGAATGATAGAATAGCTTCTGTCAGTTGACTTTTTTATTGATCAGTTTCAAATATGTCTTACAAGCAATTCACATTTAGCTAGAAGGTTTGAAGAGTTGGTTGTTTTTTCTCTCTACAAATGTAAATGTCAGTGTTCAAAATCGCTCATTCTCAGATTACAGTCTGTCAAGTTAGTTTCAGTTCATCATCATTTTCTGTGTTAAATTATCATTTGTAGGTATGAGCTTTGACAAAAACGTTCTTCTTTTGATCTCAATTATATGCCAGGACAACACCTGCAAGTTAAAACTGGGTGGGAAGCTGTTCAAAAGTCCTCTTCTCGCATCCAAAACCTGCATGGGAATGAAGGTCTAAGAAATCTGAGTGAAGCGTACCTAATTCCCAGAGAAACTCCACAAGATAATGCATTGTAGCGTGTTGAGCTGCTTATTTCTTTGATAAATCAAAATAATCTTCAGGAAATATGTGGACTTCTGCTATCAGGTTTCCAGAAACTGGATAGGAACATAACTGTCACTTGGCACAACCCCAAAAATAGATTTCTTGGGGTTTTTTCCTGATGCACCTGGACATATGTGGCAGGTCTGGTAGAATCAGCTAATTAACAACACAGGCTTAAACAGGCACCTCATCTGGCAATGCAGTTAGTTGCCTGATGGTGCTCAGCAGGACTTGGTAGTGCTTTTTATTTTTCCGTCCTAATGGTCTGCTGCCCACCTAATTTTGCCTTATTGTCAACTACTACTTACCGCAGCTTGAGGCCCTCCCAGGAGGCTAAATTATTATCAAAGGATTAGGGAGATGTAGCCTTGTAGCCCTGACATTTCTCATTACTTGTCTATGCCAGAACACTAATTAGCTGTGACTAATTAAGAAAAACGTTCCTGCCATAGAAAACCATTTAAAAGAACTGAGAAGTAAAAAGGAAAGGTAGAAAGAAAGAAATTCAAAAGCTGAGCAGTGCTAAGATTTGCTGATACTCTTCACGTTTCTACTGAGCTTTAACTCATCTTTAATTATGCCTAATTTTTTTAAGGCTGCCATAGACAATAAAAGAATATAAGTATCAGCCTGAGATTCTTTATTTAAGGGAGCAAAATAATTGACTCCTTAAACACGCTTTGTAGCATCAGGTTTTCCCTACAGAGCATGAAAGAGCAAATCTTGTACATTTTCAAACATGTTAACAGACTGTTGTGGGAGAAAGCAACCTCACACACATGCGTACGCGTGTGCAGGCACAAAGCACAATTCACAGACCCTGTTGGGAGCAGCCCCCTATTTTCTCACTAGGGCCTGTGCGAATTCCTCATACACATTACTAAAATAAGCGGAGGAAGGGCAGCCAGTAGGCTTAATAGACTGCTTTGTCAGTAAGTCACTTATGAAATACATTTCCAATTCTTCGTAATATTCCATCTTTTATTATATACGTGAGTCTGCTTTAATATATAAAATAACAACTCTGGAATTTTGCACTGCACTTTGTAAAGATGAAGCAATGACAAATTGGTTTTCTTTGTATTTGTTCTCTGCCAATTTAGAGAAGAAAATAAATATCAAATAAAATAATGTTATAATAATATATTAAACTATATCTTTAGAATTAAATACTTTATTTTTTAAAAACTTTGTGAAAATTCAAGTCAAATTTTCGTAAAGTATCTCCAAACTCTTTTGATCATGTGTTTGTTCTGTACTGTAAAAGTAAGCTCATTTTTAATGAAAAAAATAATTTTTACTTGCTTAATAAATTACTACCCTAAAGCATGTTTCCTGCTTACTTTTCAGAATTAAGATTTCAATATGCAATGCTAAAAAAATTCACACTACTCCATTTATCCTAATGCTCGCCCCTCCCCGAACCTGGTTTCAGAATTAAACTATAGTTTGAAGAGTCTAATACCACTAATGTTCTCATGCCTCTGAATTAGAGTCGTGGCTTGATGGTTTTTAATTTGTTATCCTGTCAGAACAGGATATAGATTGAAACATTAGCCTTAGGGTTTCAGATCCATGTTAGCTGATCCAGATAAAACCTATAGTGTTTTTATATCTTGGCGCTCTTTATATTACTCAAGTTGATCAAGTTAAATATAACTCTTTTCTCTTAGTGAGCAATCATTCCTTTCATAATTCAATCAGCAGGTTACACCTTTAGAATGAGTCCCACCATTTCTTCTTCAGAAACATATTCATGTCATCTTCTTGACCTCTTCCAATGTTCCTACACGTGAGGAACAAGAATCCTCCCAAAAGTAATTTGGGGTATTTGTGTAAATTAAAATATAGTATGTGTGCTGTTGAAGAAAAGAGAAAGAAAATTTGTTCAATGAAATGGTTACATGTCCAAAAAATTATTAATGGTATTCTTTTCAAACAGCTTTGTCTTGTACTGTATGACTGGAGATTTAAAATTTCATAACATTTGCTTAGCATTATAAAATGCATTTGAATCATGGAATAATTTTTGTACATAGTGTTGTAACATTACGGTTTTGCAGTACATGAATGTATACAAATACCTTTATTAATAAGCTAATTTTACAAATAAATTTTTAAAACAGGAAAACGTTTTTAGAAATGAGTTTTAAATGAACCACATTGTCTTCTTTTAAAAAAAAAAAAATAGCCACTGACCAGAATGTTTAAGAGGAAAGAAAAACATTCTTATATTGTCGTAATTTAGAATTAAACCGATCCACTGAAAATGCTGCATTTGTCTCCAGGGATAAGAATAAAAAGAAAATCATAATTACATATACATTTTACTGTGGTATTTTTAAAAATAGTATAGAAGTACCTTATGGAGATCAATAGGATGCATCCAGCTGCAACAGCTCTGAAACTAGGTAAATCTGATAGAAAGTGTTAACTGGGCCTGCTGTCCTCTGTGTAGTAAAGAAAAATCAATAGGTTCTCTACCATTTGGATTGTCTTAGGTCATATGTTTTCCACCATGAAATGCCAGGCAAAGGCACCATTGAGGGTTTATTGATTTCCTCATGTACTGTAAATATATATACACTTAATCAGCAGGAGAAGCTCACAGTTTCTGCAGCCAACTATGCATTGCTAGTACCTTTACTATGAACTCTGCATGTGTTAAGATAGCTTTTTTAAAAATTTGCACTGTTCGTGGCCAATAATTTTGCTCTGAAATCACAGACCAAATAAAAGGAGCTCTCCCCTGAAGCATCGTCAAAGCTTATTGAATATATGAACCAAATATTTAACATTTGTTACATTAAGAATCTATTAAGACATCTAAAACAATTCAACTTCATTTCTTCGGAGTGAAATTAAATGACCAACTGCTGATTATGGCCAAAAGCTTGGCCACACTTTTGAGAAATAGAAGCATCGTAGTCCTGACTTACAGTTCCAATGTTCGACGCTCATTCCACTGCTTGTGTCGTCTCAAGCTGCTTGGGAGGTATAATCAGAAAATTTGGAAAGCTAACTCACATCTTCCTACAACTTTGTATCCTAGACCAGTGACTTCCAAAAGAGTAGCAGTAGTAGTCTGTGGTACAGGCACTATAATAGATGCTTTTTTGAAATACCCCAAATTTCACGAATTCATCAAATGTTGCAAGGGTTTAGCATTCTTTATTTGAGACATACAATGTATTCTTATGACCCTTTAAATTGGGGCTCTGCAAACATTATGTCAAAAGTCATGTATGCCATGTCTACAGGTGCCGCATTGCCAACCAACGTCTTTAAATGACGTCTTTTCAGTGAGAATGTAGTAATTTTAAAAGAAAAGATTGGGAACTGCTGCTTATAGGAAGTAATACGTTGTTGCCCTGTCCAATTTTCTAAAGGAAAATGCCATGCTATCTTTTTTATTTTAAAAAATAATGACTTATGTGTCTTAATTTATTACAATTCTATTGAGCTGCTTTTTTTTTTCAATTTCATAGTAACAAAGACAGCAAATGTCCTTTGGATGGTCTATGATTCCCTTAACTCCAATGGATTCAGTTGATCAAGGGTGAAAATGATTATGAAATATGTTTACAAATACCCACCTATTATGCAGTTGGGAGAAGGGTTTCTTATCATAGAATAAATTAATATATTTTAGTGGTATTTGATCATGCAAACATGAGCTTGCTTTAAAGGATCAATATTAGCGACTTTATATTTTTAAGATAGCTATTTTGGACTCTGGTGCTGGTAGAATGAGCTGTCTACTCAAAAGAGGAAGGCAATATCATTTTAAAAAGAACTATTTTTTATAGTAATTGCTATTTTGCCTTTCACCAAAGTTGAAAAGCATTTAAGAAGAGGGCTAAAACGAAATGATCCGAGAGTAGGCTAATCCTGTTTTTGAAGCACATGAGGGGTTAAACAGATGCCCTTGCCAATTTGGCATGGTCCTAGATTCTCTATTGGTAGCAGGGCTAGCTTGAGAATCAGGTCCCAAATTCAGAGCTACTTTTGCTGCTTTAGATATATTTCTGATTTTTAAAATAGCACTGCCTTCTTCCTTGCTATCTGCTAATTCAAGTAAATTTCTCCAGTAAGATCCTTGTTTGAAATAAAACAATAGTAAAAGATTAGATTGGAAAATAAATTGTTGAGTAAAGGAGATGTGCAAAACAATGTGTTAGAAATTAGAACTCTCATTAAAGAACTTTGGCATATGCCAACTCCAGTGCACACATTTTTACATGAGCATCACAGCCTTCATATTCAAGACCATTGCCCTGAATACTTAGGAAAATCTAATGCTGAAGTTACACACACACACACACACACACACACACACACATACACACACTCAATAGACTTTAAAATTCAGGAGTTCGGGGTGTGTGTGTATACACTATACCCACCCACCCATACCAGAACTCCTGAATTTTATAGTCTATTGAATGTACGTTTAATAAACAGCATGCACTTCAAATGGCAGATGACCACTAAAATGTTCTCATTGTGAAGCAGAAGGAGATAATTTGGAAATGGACTTTCTAACCAATGGGCTCCAAGCAACTATCCTGAAAAGATTTGTCACCATAGAGGGGCTTCAAGGCAAAATCTTTTTTGCCCCCACTATAGCTGCTGAGGGATAAATCCTATCCCCATCATTTCCTTTATTTCTGAGGCTATGGAGTATTGCTATTGGCAGAAACCATAATAACTTTTTTTTTGGGGGGGGGGGGGGTTGGAAAGGTCAGGAACATGAACAAATGCACAAGACATTCCTCTCCATCTGGTTTTCTTTCTCCAACATGTTAGCCATCTGCCTTGAAAATCCAGAATGAAGCATGTGGATTTCATAACTGTGATTTAAAACTTCACATGCTTTAGAAGTTGTTATTCTGGGTGGAAATCAGCTGTCCCATCCACACACACACAACAACAGTGCTCCTGTCCTGATACTAATGTAATGTAATTACGAACAAACAGAATAATTGTGTAAAATTAATTCTGACACGAATGCAGAGCTTTACAGATGTAATCTAGCAGTGCACACTAACACAAGCAGAATTGCTTTTAGCTGATATTCATTCCAAGTTCTTTGATAGAGATTCGGAAACTATAAATTAGCCAATCTGTGATAATTAGTGGGGTGAATTTGCCATAATAGAAGATTGCATTCAGTTAATAGGCAGTTTCAATGATAAAAGTCAAAATTTAAGAGAAAAGTCAAGGGGCTTAATAGGATGTTAATTTTGAACCACATGGATAATGAAGAACAGTCAAATAAATATAGAGTCATTTGCTGTGATATTTTATGCTTGAATACGATTAACAGACTCATCATAGTGGCCCATAATGTTTATCATAAATATAAATATTTAAGTACCTGAAGTATTCTGGGATAATCTTTCAAATTATATTTTCTTTTCATTTCAAGTCAGATTTGGAAACATTTTTATGCATCCATGATGCTTCTGTTTGAAAACAATTTTGCAAAGCACATAAATATATGAAAGAAACATAATTGGTAAGTGATGATGAGATTTATGTATGTTATGAGATGTTTCCATGTAATTATTTTGATCAGTCACATTCTCCATCCAGCATGATTGCTGACAATATACTGGGAGAAGAGATGTATAAATAGAAGCTTATTAAAAATATTCTATAATGTGCAGATGGCTGGGTTGTTTTTTTTCAGATATCATATATAATATCAAATTCTCTAAATACAGATTGTGCACTAAATACAGTTTTTTATTTTTTCGCTGAATGATTCTAGCTTTGTCTGCTTAAATACTATTTTAGTTTTCTTTCCTATCTACCCTGGATAAAATAACCTTGTTATAAAGAATGTTTAAAATGTGTTTTTAATTTCTGATCAGTGCTACATTTTTGTCCAGGGATGAGTGCTAAAAATAGGCAAAGCCTTGTATTTATCAACGTAGTATTTAAGCATTGTCTATTTTAATCGGCAGGTATGTTAGAGAAATATGTAGCCTTTGCTAAATTGGCTGCTACTGTTGGTTCCTCTGTTAATTTCACCATTGCCACTTTGTGCACTGATGTAGGACAAAAGTGCTGAGCCGTCTTAAACAAAGCTACCATTTCTTGCCTCCACTTCATCAAAAAACACATTCTGTCAGTGGGGGTTGCCAGAAGAACCAACCTAAAGAAAAACTGTATGTGGTCCAGTGATTCAGAAATAGAAATATCGGAGCTGAATGGACTGCCGCTTTGTGTATTACTACATGTAGAATTTTCATTCCAGGTAGCAAACAGCTGCATCTTTTACAAAAAAAAAAAAAAATAGAAAAGAAATAAAGAAGAGAGAGGGAGAAGGAGAAATCCGGAGTGCATGATTTCAAGAGACAAGTTATTACATCTAATTAATTGCTCTCAAAACATTAGAAAGAATTGAGAGAAAAGAGGGAGATAAGGATTGTGAATATTGAACATATTTGTTTTGTATTTTCCAATAGTCAAACGAATAATGAAATTCCTTAACTACTTCTCTTTAACTTGCCGAAGAAAGCTCGGTATGTTGCTAAATCTCTTTTCACTAACACTGCTGCAAAGCAACTTTAATCCTTGTTAGAAAATTGCCGAGTCTGCAGCTGACAAAGAGCTCATGCTTGCTCTATTGTTAGAGTTCCCGGACGCTGAGAGTGGAGCCCTTTACAGCTGCATGGATCCAGCCTGGCTCAGCTGTACTATTTAGGAGAGGAGGGTTTGTCAATTTCTATTGACAATAGAGAGAGTTTTTCAGGGCTTGTAGCAGTGCTAAACACAGTTGGGGATCAATGCCAGCCATTCAGCCTGCACCCTCTTTCATTGCTTTGGTTTGTTAATTCAAGACTAAAGGTCCACAGAGGAGGTGTAGGATGTTTAAGACAGTTGATGAACTGAAAGCGTTTATGGCTCTGGCGTGGCAATTTCCATAGGCGGTGGCAACTATTGGCACGGAGGGGGCTGTGTCCTTGTTGACCCTCTTGTTATTAAAAATGCACAAGTGCTGCGCTTCTCAATATTTCAACACTCTTTCATTGTCAATACCACCTTCTGAGTCCTTCAGCTTGTTACTTGCTCTAAAGATCTTCTTAGATTGGGTTTGAAAACTTCACCTTAAACACTAGATTAGACTGATGCACTGTTTTCCGCGCTCCTGTTGATTTGTTGAACCTTCGCAGGGCTGAAAAGCAAGTAGCAGCTTGATGGGGAGACGGGCTGTTAATATGATTTACCAGTCTACAGTCATGCACAATAAGTGTGAATAAATACAGGGGTCTTGCAGAGTCAACCCTAGCCTTTCCTTTTTCCTCTCTGGAAAAAAAAAAAGAAGAACTTCAAAAGAGATATTTCAAGGGAAAATGAAGTGAGTAATACATGCCCTTACAGGAGCTGGCTACCCAAGCAAGAGGAGGGGTAGAACCCATTTTATTTTTAAACGGTTGGCTGCTGTCATGCGCCAGTGTGAAAAAATACACAGAAGATACACATTCTGTTTTATTTTATGTCAACCACGGTGTCCAAAAATAATGCTACAGGCTTGACATCAGGGGGCATTATAATGCTTTTTTTTCAATTTTTTCCCCCATCAGGCTCAAAAGAATGTGATTCTGGTATAGGGGATGGAGGCTGAAAACATGTATTCAAAAGGCTTTTCCATGCCTGGAGGGTAATTTGGGCAAGTTTGATGTCTAGCAAATAGAATGCGCTAATATTAAAAGAGTTTTCCTTTAAAAAAAAACACCAAAAGATTGCCTGCTGCCTGTCAACATCTCTTCGACCTAATGAAGAAATTGCTTTGTTCGTGTTGCTGTGAGAAGCCAGTGCCCTTCTCTTTTTTGTGTCAACCCCACTTAACTATTGTGATTTTAGAGGTCTTAGAAGGGGATGATTTGGCTAAAATTAGGGAGGAGGGAAGCAAAGGGCTTGTACATTTCATTCAGAGTTTCGTCTTTCTTCATCTCTTTAATTTGAACAGCAATTATTCCAGTAAATATTGTTCTCTGCAAGCTAGCATTATTAAGAGACGTGAGTCCACTGGTTCACTAGAATTATGAGAAGCGTGAAGCCATCTATTTTGTAACGATCTTTCATATACTAAATTGCATCAAAATTTGTGGATTTGTTGTGGGAACACAGTATTCGTCCTATACCGTTAATTGTTTTGTCCATTGCTTTCGTTGTATTACCTTTAAACCAAGCTGCACATCCCATTTATTGTGTCTTTCTTAGTTCAGTTATATGTTAGTTTGGAAAAATGTTCAAAAATAAGTTGAACGCTACTTATTCTGAATGTAATATAAAAATATGCAAATGCTATAATTCTAATATGCGAATGCATATTTGCTGGCAATTCTGGGGAAATTTTGTTAGTGGGGAGAGACCGTTTGGTTTTGCTGTCGCAAAGGCAACTATTTTATATTAATAAGTAAGTGAGAGATGTAAAGTGCTGCAGAAAAACATTCTCCAATAATGCATGATTAATACTGAAGTGGTGTGCTGATTATTTACAATTAAAACCTTTCACTTTGCATCTCATTATAAGTAGCCACGGAAGTAGCCATCGGTGAAGGAAAATGGTAAATTTCAACTAGACTAAATTAAAGACTGCCAGTTCCCTTCTCCATATTTTTGGTGTCTGGCATATTTGGATAGGAGAGAAGCTTGGCCCCACCTTTTCATGTGCATTTATGTGGTTGGGGTTCTGGTCTCTTCATGCAACCCTATTAATTTCCTTTCATAGAATTACAAATTGAAGCACTTGTCACAGTAACTGCGGTTTGCTCATTTGTGCTAGAAGCACCACTTTGGCTCTTAACTAATTGTCTGATGCCCAATCTCCTTTGCATAACTGGTGAGCTCCCCCCTCCTCTACGGAGGGTCTTTCCATACTCAGCACCAAATCACGTGGGTATCTCTGAGGTTAATTTGCCTAAAAGTCTGGTTGATAAGAGAACAGATTGGACCTATCATATTGCATGTAACAATGAACAGATACAAAAGAACAAATGGCAATTAAGAGATTTATCAGGTGAGTGTGAATTTATCACCACAAGTGAATTGACTTAGATGCCATCTGTTAAGCTACATGATACTCATGTTAATGTGCCTGACAGGATTCATTGAATGCCACCTGTTAGCCATGGGTTAAAATTCAGAATTACTTTATTTTGTGTGTGTGTGTGTGTACACACGCACACACACAAATAAGATTTCAGAAATATATTTTAAGAGGTTATTATCCTTTTAAAAGCTATTTAAGCATATTTTTATTCTAATGGTAACATCAGAAGCAAATGAACTACAAAAGAATTCTTATTTTGCATATAATCTAATTGCTTGATCACACCCATTGCAGCTGCTTCTTATCCAAATATATAGTGCGGTTTTTCATGCGATTTTATTTTCTCATAGTTATACAGTTCTTAAGCTAAACCTATCGAAACAATAAAAATGACTAAGACTTGTGAAATATCACATTCTGCATTGGTTGTATTAATCGTATGGGAAGCCACATAATACATGACTAATATTAAGGTTTAAAACTGATGCAAATACCTGAAAAGCAAAGAGAACTTAGAGGTTTGATGGTTTATTCATATCAGAAGCATCGCAATTAAAATCAGGCATATTATATGACATAAAATTTAAGATGTAAAATAAAAGATTAAAATATGTAAAAATTAAACAGGTCTTGCCCAGAAACTAGCAATTTTAATTGCATTCTATTGTGCTGCCGTGAGGTTCTCAAGTGTACACTGAGCGAGAAACAAAGGGCAGGTATAATATATATGTGTTGTTGTCTGCATGTCACCGCAATTCACAAATAGCAGAAGCAACCAGATAGCCCCATTTGTTCAGAGCGTCTCTGGATCTTGTTGTACCCGTACATGATCTATTCAATGATTTCCATACTTCCCAGTTTTCATCAGATCCAGTGTTGGTTCTTTATAGGTTCCCATAGATCCACTCTGCTTTCAAATTCTTCAAATACTTCTGTTGGCCTAAGTTGGTGGTGATGGAAGAAGAGGTCCATGCTAGGTTTATTAGATGTCATGGTAGAACTGACGTCAGATCCAGTATACAGCAACATAGTCCTTGACAAGAAAAAGGATGACATAAGTAAAACTCCCTTTGCTCTCAGTGGAGGTCCCAAATCTCTTCATCTGGAATCGTGCAGCCTTTCCTAAGTCTCAAAGTAGTAACTTCAGCTAGGTAGCAACTTCAGCTAGGTAGGGACATCCTGTCGAATGGTTTGTCATCTGTGGTATCTATTATAACAGGGGTCTCCAACCTTGGTAACTTTAAGCCTGGAGGACTTCAACTCCCAGAATTCCCCAGCCAGCAAAGAAGAGGTCCATTCAGTGGCAAAGCTGGCTGGGGAATTCTGGGAGTTGAAGTCCTCCAGGCTTAAAGTTGCCAAGGTTGGAGACCCCTGTATTATAAGACCTCATATTTAATACTAACTTTCCCCAGTTATTAATTATCCTTAAAATGTGTCTTTTGATGGCTTATAAAAGCTCATAAACATAAGCTCAGATTTTCTCCTGGACAAGATTTAGCCTCATATACGTCAAAACGCCGTAAACCTGGTGAAACAATTTTCCCTTATTCAGGTCGTAAACTGGGGAAAAAATGTTGATGGGCATAGTTATAAAGAGAGTGGGAATATGAGAGGATTTCCTTTCTCTAATTAAATTTGCAGAGCTTACTTCCCCCCTATATCTCCCTCCACCAACTGTTTCAATAGCTATTTCAGGGGTGTGTGGATTTGATTCTGTCTGATATCATTCCTCATCCCATTCCAGATCCATCCAGCCCTAACCCTTCTGTTCTCTAGAAAAGCTTGTGATGATGTTTGTATTTTAACACTTTGGACACCTAGAAAACACACTGTTCATTATAGAAATGGAATTTGTGATACGAAACAATAAAAAAAAATATTTATTTAAAAAAAACGTAGCTTTTCAAACACACCAGAGGATAGGACACTTTGTAATTCTGCTTCAGTGATGATGGATGATTGGATTTTATTTTATTTTTATATTTCCCAAATGACTCAATATTTTAGCACTTAGCTTGTATCTGTATTATGTTTCCAATTCTATACACCGCCTTGAGTCTTTTTGTTTGACTCGAATGTTATAATTCACTTGCTATTATTATTTTCTATTTACAGGAGGCAAAAGATAAAAAAAAAAAACACTTGCACATAAATGGGATGCAACTCTGAACGGTTTTTGCTAATGCATATCAAGATCAAACTGAGGTCCAGTTAACCGATTTGCTATTTTATTACACTTGCTATTTTATTAACAGAAATTAAGGCATTATTGAATTCAAGTGCTGATTTGAAGCTATTTCTAAGTGCCCCATTTATCTCTGATGGTCAATTCTGTAAAATTAGACGGGATTTTTTTTTTTCCCTTCTCCTTTTTTGCAGCAGTGGTACAGCAGCTCCATGAAAGTCATATGTGTGTGGCTGGCTGACCGATTAGATCTCCAGCTTCACATCTACCAGCTGAAGACTCTCATCAAGATCGTAAAGGTAAATATGAATAGAATGTGATTGCACGGCCTCGTTAGAAACGGAAGCAACAGCAACCAATTATCCCTCTTATTATCATCAACTTTTCATACCTTGACAGGAAAGACTTTTTGGCGGTATTTCTGGAACAGGTAGTCCTCAACTTAGGACGGGGTTGCTTAGCAACCATCTGAAACCATTGTGAAACTGGATTCTTCAAGGGCCAGATCAGCACTGTACTTCTCTGCGTGCCAACCGAGGGGAGGCGATAGGATGAATGCCACCTGCAGCACCACCCTGTGGGCCAAAATGGAGCATCGAGGGCGGCGGGGGGGGACTGTTTTGGCTGCCAGAGGCACTGCAGGCCATTTCCAGACCGGCCCCATGGGCCAAATTTTAGCAGATCGGCGGGCCTTGAGTTTGACACCCCCGATTTGAAGCTGTAGCAGAATCTACAAAAGCTACTTATTACCTGGGTTTGAAGTTCTGACAGCTTTCCTCCTTATGGTCCCATGGCTGCATTTTAGGTGCTCAGCAACTGGGCTGCATTTACAGCCATTTGCAGCTGTCAATGTCTTTTCAAGAAAGAGGCATTTACTTCTGGTCTCCAGAAAAAGCTGCCCCATAGAGAGCAACAGGGTTGCTTAATGATCACTATGGTCATTTTACAACCACTGCATTCACGTTATGACCACCGCAAAAGTCATAAAATCAGCCTTGACCCTATGATGACCCGCTTAGTGACCATCATGGCTTGCAACGTTAACGACAGGCTCGATTACAGTCATAAATCAAAGACTGTACTGTAATGTAAACCAAGTCTCCAATTATTCTTAGCCAACCAGCAAAAAGTCTTTTGAGGAACCAGCCTTGCCCCTGCCCCAAGCTAAAATACTGCAGCACAGAAAATCCCATCAGAAGCCACTGGATGAATGATGTAACTATACGGTCATCAGCATTTATTGAGCTACACATTTAAGTGATAATGGCACCTAGCATGAATGGAGGCTAATAGTGAGAAGATCCCAGTTTCAAGATAACATGAATGGCAAAACACTTCCACCTGTAGTTCCTGTCTGCACTTATATGGGAATAGAGGTGTGCAAGGGAATTTAAAACAAGTAGGAAAGTCTTGCATTACCTTATACTAAGCTTTTATTCAATTTGATTTGATGTGTACAGATGTTCTATAGAAATGATGGAAACAGCTTAACCATAAGCCCGTGATCAGCTTGATCAGCTAAAGAATTCATCCCGAGTTCCTCAAACCGAACTCGCCTTTCAGTTCAGGGCCTGAACTTCTAGGACTATGCTGGGGAATTTGTGCTGGCTTTGAAATGCCTAAGTATTGTGCTGCAGGCAGGAGCTGTGGATCCACTTGCCATAACTCTTTTGTCCTGAAGTGGCTTGTGATGTCACAGAAACTTTACAGAACTACATTAATCAAGTTGGGGTGGTCAGGAAAAAAAAAAAATCCTGCATACAAAATAAGCAGCCCAGCAAGTATCTTAACGAACATGAAAATATCCAGGACTCAAACGCTGTAATAAGAAAACTAAAACCTTTCTAAAACACTTATTGTAACAATATATACTTTAAAACTTTTATTAAAAAAAAAACTAGCCCGCCACTTCCATACGCTTTTCTTTTGCTGCATGTAACACTTTGTTAACAGACGCAGCCTATAATGTGACATTTTTTATCAACGAACTCATGCCTTTCCTTTTTTCCTTCTGCCAGTAGAACTTAAGTCAATGGGGTGTATCTTATATAACGATTGTTCTTAATCTCGAGTTTTGTTTTTGTTTTGCTACAGAAAACCTATCGAGACTTTCGGTTACAGGGTGTGCTGGAAGGAACCCTAAACAGTAAAACTTACAACACAGTTCATAGCCGTCTCACAGTAGAAGAAGCCACCATTTCGGTATCTGATGGCAGTGGACTGCAAGGCATCACCATGAAAGACAGCGATGAAGAAGAAGGCTGATGTTTGGTGTCTCGCCCAAGTATCTGTCCCATCACTTGTCCTCATGTTTGAATGTATGTTTTGCCTTAATGCCCTGGTGTCTACCATGTGAGCTCCTCCCATTGGAAGGAAAGAGAAAAAGGGACTTCTGAAAAAAATAATAACACAAGAAGGGAGATGGTGAGGAGCAGCGCTCATGCCAAGGACATTCTGACATCCGTAGATTTTGCATCTTTTGCCATGTGGCTTTGCTTTTGTAACTGTGAGAATGCCAGTAAGGAGTCAGAGCTCCCCTTGTGATTCATTGCCTTTTGTTTGTTATTGTTGGAGTCTCTTGCCATACCTTCAGTGCAGTACGCCCCTGTGCAGAATGCAAACTGCAGGCACCACCCAACCTGCTCGCTCGGCAGCCGTTCTTAGAAATGCCTCCATTTTATTGTCCACAGCCAATAATACTGCGGCAATACTTCAGAAAGAGTGAAGCCCCACCCGTATTTTCTCTGGTTTGACGCTGCTGTGGTTTTTGCTTTCCGAGGAAGTTGTATTTTTGCTCTTTCATTATCAGGTGAAACATTAAAAAAAATCTTACTCTTGTATCTTAGCGTTTTGATTGGGCTGCATAGAAGGCAGTGGTGGGATTCAATTTTTTTTTTTTTACTACCGGTTCTGTGGGCGTGGCTTGGTGGGCGTGGTTAGGTGGTTGTGGCCGTGTGACTGGGTGGGCGTGGCTTTTTTTTTTTTTTCCGCCCCCCCCCCATTTGGGGGGGGGGGGGGGGCTTCTGGACTTCAGAGGAGCCTTTGCTCCCAGAAGGTTCCTCTTGGGCTCAGGAAGACAAAAAATGGAGATGGGGGAATTGAGCCTCTCCCTCCATTTTGGGGGGGTTTCCTGGGCCTCAGCAAGGAGAATCCTGGCACAGCTGATGAACAGCTGATTGTCGGGAGGGGAAAAAAAGAAATACCTTAAGGGGAGAGCATCAGGCGGGTGGGGTGATGGAGCATTGGGTGGGCAGGGCAAGTGAGCCAGTGGTGACTGGGTGACCGGGTCAGGGCGTGGCCAGCCAGGACTTACTTCCGGTTCAGCGACCCACATCAAATCCATGCTACTGGTTCGCCCGATGCCGTGCGAACCAGCTGAATACTACCACTGATATAAGGGCAGGAGAATTTAAAGGACTTCTGGGAAAGTATTACACAGAAAACAAAATTTCAAGTGTTGCTTCTTCAAATCTTTGCTTCTTTTGCACCGTGGGAAAAAAAAATATTGTTGGGGTGCCAACCATCTTGTGGGGTGCCAGGAAGTTTGTCTTTGTCTCTGTGGAAACATGCAAGCAATAAGAACTTTCTCTGTATCTAGCCCATATATAAAGCTCTGAAATTAAGTGATTGTTGCATGTAAAATCAAAATTTTACACTGGCGTGTGATTAGCTGCTTTATATAAAGAACAGTCTATAAGAAAACACATATTCATTTATAAGAATAGAAAAATATTTTCCAAACAGAATATATGTGGTGTGTGGGTGTGTGGGTGTATACATACGTACATCTTCAAATCAAACATGCATTTTTCCCCACTGACAATTTGAATTCTCCAAAGACATCAGGAACACTGGTGCTCAAAGAAAGGCTATTTGGGAAGGAGGGAACATCACTTATGTTCCCATTGACCCTTAATTTAGTAGTGAAGTGTTTTACTCCAATGAATTCCTGGAACAATTCAGAATCTTGGTTGCTTATACCAACCGTTCTTTGCAAATGCAGGCCATGCAACTTCGCGGCTGTTGTGTAAGGACAAAGGACCGAAGAATTGAAAAGTAGCAAGCTTCCGAGCTGGTTTCATTTTGTTTTGTTTTTAAGCGGGCAAACAAGATGCCCTCCAACAGGGCCTGGCTCCTTGTAAAAGTGGCACTCATTCCCCAGAGAAATTAAAATACAACTATTTAGGAAGCGGATGGGAGCCCAAGAAATATTCTGTGCAGACATACCGTTTGCACAAGCATCTCTTTACCTCAGTTTAGTTTTTCTATCTCCACGCTTTCTTCTGAAATACAGTTTACTGTTCTCAGACATCCCCACTAAAAACGGGGCTGGGGGGTGAAATCTGCTCTAAGAAATAGTCGTGTCGATCTCATGATTCTTTTTGCTGTCTTCAGAGGCTCCAAATCAGCTTGCATCTGTATGTTGACAACAGGGTAGAAGAATACAAGTTAGGGACACAATCCTAGTTTGCCTAAATTTTGCTCAGAATGTAGATGTTACTGTCAGGTAGGGTAGCTTTTTTTAAGAGCTAATGAGGATGCATTAAAAGAACATCCATAGAATCTCACTAAGCAACTTGATTAAAATTCTGATGTTCAACTTGGGGTTTTTTTAAGTTACAAATGCATAAACTGCTTAAATTAATTTGCAGTTTGCTTCAATCCCAGCAGGAAACGTTTCCATCCATGATAGTGACAGCATGTTTATATTTTGTGTATTTGTAAATCATACTTTTGATTAATGTAGACACTCAACTCTACAATTCCTCTTTCTTGCTTTTGATTCCATTTTTTTTTTAAAAAAATCTACGCATTCATTCAAATAGTGTGAGGCTCAAAAGGCTTTAGTGTGCTGTACTAGAGAGGCACCATATGGATAATGGAAGTGGCCTCCCTGTGGAGGCTTGTGAATATACTTTGAATAAACCATATGCCATTTCAAATGCAGTGGACTGAGCCCGGATCTTGCCCTCATTCACTTACAAAGAAGGCTTAAAACCTACGTGGACTTTATTTCTTGCAACTTCAGGATAGTAATACACCAGCTGGAAGAACTGTTTGAATTTTTACCCATTTAATTTTATTTTAGATTTTTTAAAACTACCTTTATTTTTTTAAAATAAATAATTCAAGATGGAAAACATACAGTACCTAATAGTCCTTCTTCCTCCTATTTTCTCCACAGCAACCATCCTGTGAGGTGAGTTGGCCTGAGAGAATGACTGGTCCAATGTCACTCGCTTTCATGGCGAAGGGAGTGACTAGAATTCAGTCTCCTGGTTTCTCACCTAATGCCTTAAGCCCTAAACGCCATGGCGAATAGCGGCAAAAAAAATCTAATAAATAATAATAAATAATAATAATAAACCAAACTGACTCTATCCTAATCAGCTAATGCATGGGTATCAAACTCATGGCGTCATGTTGCTGTCATGTGACAGATTGTGCTGTTTTTCCCCTTTGTGGAGATGAGGTGGGCGTGGCCTGTGCTTGACGCATCTGGCCCACAGGCCACCAGTTTGACACCCCTGAGATAATGGATCTAAAGATTTCAAATGTATTTTTACAAGGAGTTCCAAGTTGCCATTTTCATCTGCAAAAAAGTATTTTACTTTTCAACCAATAATTATTTTTTAAAGTTCATATTTCCTTATAGCTTTAACATTAAATCTTGTGGATTCAACTCCCAGAATTCTCCAGCCAGCCATGCTGGCTGAAGAATTCTGGGGGTTGAAGTCTTCATATTGCTAAGGTTGGACATCCTTGCTTTAAACTATGAGAAAGGCTCTGCCTCTACATCCAAGGTAAGCTTCAAGATACTGTCAACATCGCCGTTTTGCAACAAGGGGAGAATTTCTACTCAAGGAAGTCAAAACCACTGAACTACTTTGGTGCCACATTTCTAGAGTCAATCTCAACCACCTTCTATGCAGAATTGAAATGTATTTCCCCAGATAGTCGACTGCTTTATTATATTACCTCTGCTACCAATGGCACACATATGGCAGCAGTAAGGAATAAAATATATAAGAATTATTTTATTATCCAAGTCCAACTGACAAGGTGGGCTAAAGTGGGTGGTCGCGATTCATCATCCAAAAGTGGAAAGTCTAGTGGCCAAGCACAACTCCCGAGGGGGCACAATTCGGAGCATGAGCAACCCCTGTGCTCTAGGAGGGATTTTTGAATTTGGACAAGAAAGCTCTTGATACTTCACTT
This sequence comes from Pseudonaja textilis, assembly GCF_900518735.1. Next base: position 82,319 of record NW_020769374.1, on the reverse strand, counting down.
TACAAACGCCTGAGGGTAGAGACCCCCTAGCAAAGATAGTGCAACTGTCACACAATAGGCAGCCCTTTGCTGTCCATTTACATTTATAAAGCGGGAAGGAATGGCAGAGGGATACGCACATGATTTTCTCATAGTTCCTCATCCTACTTCAGTATTTTATTAGATGTTTATCCTGCCTCTATTATTTTTATAAATGACTCAAGGCAGCCAACATACCTAATACTCCTTCCTCCTCCTATTCTCTCCACAACAACCCTGTGAGGTGAGAATGGGCTGAAAGAAAATGGCCCAAAGCCACCCAACCCGGCTTTCATAACTAACATGGAATTAGAACTCGGAGTCTCCTGCTGCCTTAACCACCAGTGACTAGACTAAACGAGCACTGGGAAAAGTACATGAAAGGTATAAAGTAACAAAGGATTTTGAAGGCTACACAGCATTGCCAAGCACTGATCAGATTGGCTGGTGCTAAAAAGAGCTGAACTGGATTCCCAGGTTCTCAATTTTATCCTACTCTTCTAAAACAAGTGGTCGCCAAACTTGGCAACCTGTGGACTTCAATTCCCAGAATTCTTACTTACCAAGAATTATGGGAGTTGAAGTCCACAAGTCTTCAAGTTGCCAAACTTGGGGACCCCTGTTCTAAACTTACCAAGGTTGAAGAACATTAATTTAGGTGAAACCCAGGAAAGTTTGGGAGCAGGCAGGAGAAGCATCCTCAGCCCTGAAACAGAGGTGACAGACCAAAGAGTAGCGGCTCCTTGTGATATACACTGAACCGTGTTTTTTTTTTTTAATTTGCCCCTTTTCTAAATTGAATAAGTATCTTAAAAACGAAAGAAAGGGGTGGGGCAGGCAGACTAAATAGTTATGGTTAGGCGGGAAGAACGGGATGCCCATCCCACGAGAAGGCAAATGGACCGATTGTAAAACTGCCCCTTCTGTCCCCTTCTGGGGAGGAGAGGCAAGGGTTAAGCACTGCAGCCTTTCAGAGACAGGCGGGTAGTTCAAATCTCTTTTAATTGCTCGCCTTCACTTCATTCAAACTCTCGCCGCCTTCTTTGGTTCCTTCCTCCGAGTTTCCCCCATCCCAAACCAGTTGCTTTACTGGGCTTTGAAACGGGACTCGTTTAAAGACAAGGCAACCCCAGAATAAGGGGAGGATCAGCCAAGTAACTCATGCTCACGCAGAAGTCCTTGCTTTGGGCTTTTTCTTTTTTTCTTTATCTAAAGAAAGGCTCCAACCTCCCGAGATTCCGCAGAAGAGGAGCATCTCTCTTGTCCGATCTCCGGTTGCTTCCACCTCCACCCCAGGATGCAAGCATGGGAGGTGCTGGCAAGGGCAGCAAGCAAGGCCTGACAGACAGGAGCCAGTCAGCCTTGGCAGGAGCTGAGCCAATATTTATTTATTTTTATTTATGTATTTATTTTGATTTGTCAATCGCTTACAAGATAATAGGCGTAAGTATATACATAGTTATGAATACATGAAACAGGTACATATAAGAAAAATAAAAGAAACAATAGGACAAGGACAGTAGGCACGCTGGGGCGCTTATGCATGCCCTTGGCTGAATTCCTTCCTCCCCACGTGCCAGGCTGGGTCAAGCAACGCTTTTACTATAGCTTATAGTCGGTCACAGACCCGAGAAAAGAGGTTATCTGGGAATCTTGAGGCTCTGGTTGTTTGCTTGGGGACATTTCATTACCCAAGTAGATGACACCATCAGCTTTGATGTTAGCTAGTTGGGTATTCTGATAAGGAAGATAGCTGTGGTGTTGATTTAGAGTAACTACTATCGAATGTCAACAAGATACGCTTGAAATAATCGAGATGGCAGCCTTGAGGGGTGACAGAAGCCCCTAAAGAATAGATAATGTGGAATGGAATGGAATGGAATGGAATGGAATAGATAAAATGGAATGGAATGGAATGGAATAGAATAGAAAAGAATAGAATAGAATAGAATAGAATAGAATAGAATAGAATAGAATAG
>NW_020769374.1:64609-79456 GCF_900518735.1 Pseudonaja textilis | reverse complement strand
GCTGGCTGGAGAATTCTGGGAGTTGAAGTCCACAAGTCTTTAAAGTGGCCCAGTTTGGGGAAACACCCCCCACTCCAGGTTTCAAGGCCCTCAAAGCTGCTAAGCAGGAAAGCGGCGGCCTTTCGCGCCGATCCCTCTGCACGGAAGCCTGCCTGCTTTTCCCCCACCCCTCCCTTCAGCAGAGCGGGCGTTTGCCGACCCCGCAAGGCCTTAAAGGAAACGAGCCAACCGGCTGGACGCCCGAAATCCATCCTTAGCCAGGCTGCCTCCGCCCTAGCGCTTGGAAGAACGACTCCAGCGGCCCCTGGGATGGAGGAGGTGGGCGGGAAACCTGGAGGCCGCCGGCAGCACGTGGGAAGAAGGGATTTGTGAGGGGAAAGTTTCGCACTTCGCCGTCGGAAGAGGGTCACGGTCAAACCAAGGCCGGGGAAAAGAGCGAGGAACGAGGCGCGCTTTTCCCGGGCGAGCGAGTTTAATGCCGGTAGCGTTGTTCTGAGGGAACAAGAGCGCCGACGCGAGAGCCAGAAAGAGCCAAGAGGCTCTCCTCGCCGCTGAATCCCGACGGAGTGGGGAAAAATGAGCCGGCTGAGGGAGAAAAAAGTCCTTTTATTTTAGAACAGAAAGAAAGGGAAGACCGGGGTTGAAGACTGGCAGGAAAGAGACGGCGCGGTTGGGCGCTTAGTCCCAGCCTCACCTAACCACCTTCGGCAACCTCTGAAGAGCAAAATCCACGGGGAAGCCGGATTCACTTTAACAACCGCGTTACTAACTTCACCACTGAAGTGATTCACTGAACAACTGGGACAAGGAAGGCTGTAAAATGGGACAAAACTGATTTAGCAGCTGTTTCACTTAGCAATAGAAACTTCGGGCTTAATTGTCATAAGCCGAGGACTGCCTGCATGCCAGTTTCCAAATGTGTAAATCCATTTGCTTAGGCGCTGCTGTTTGAATTCATTCGGAGCTTCTCTTTGATTGATAACAGCTGAGATTAATACGACTCTCTAGTCTGGCTGACTCTGAAGGGATACCAATATTATCTGGCTTCTCTCTTGGGTTTTCAGTAGAGTCCATAAGCAGATCCAGCTTTTCCCTTCTTCATTATTGAACTGTGGTGAATATTGAGTAGAATGACTAGTCAGTTATAACGTTGAGCTAGTCAGATATTTTTATGTCATTTGAAGGGTATTTGTTATTATAGATAACTTGTATTCTGAAAGAAAAAATGGGGTTGACTTCCTGGTTGGAAGTGGACTCCAGCAATGGTGGTATTCATTATTATTATTTTTACTACCGGTTCTGTGGGCATAGCTTGGTGGGCATGGCATGGCAGGGGAAGGATATTGTAAAATCCCCATTTCCACCCCACTCCAGGGGAAGGATATTCTGCAAAATCCCCACATTCCCTCCTCACCCCACTAACTTGCTTTCCAGCTCCGTTCTCCTGTGCAGGGCAACAAAAGGAGACCCAGCCAATCAACTGGGGCAACTGGGAGGCAGAGAATAGACGGCGGCGGGGCCAGTCAGAGGCGGTAACTACTCAAAATTTCCGCTACTGGTTCTCCAGAACCTGTCAGTACTGGCTGAATGCCACCACCAGTCCTACTACGCCTACTTTCCTAGGAGTAAATCTCATTTTAAGCTCTGCGGGATTGGTTGGTTAGTTGTCAGGGGTGCCTGGAGGAGTGGGAGAGAGGAACAGCAACGGAAAAAAGCTTTCCCCCAAAGTTAGCTTTTACCGAATTTTCTTTCATTTTCTCCCACAACACACACAGGAACGACTATGTGCCTGATCTGAGCAATCAGTGTACTTCAGTTTAGTGTAAACATTTAAGGCACCGGGTTAGAACCCAGGAGACCTGAGTTCAAGTCCCACCTTAAGTATTAAAGCTGGCCGGGTGACTTTGGGTTGGTTGGTCTCAGCCCAACCCATCGCGGTGGGTGGTTTTTGTGGGGAAAATAGGAGGAAGAAGCGAGCGTAAGGTATGTTCACCACCTTAATTTACTTATGAAAAAATAAGTTGAAATCAATGATATAAAATAAAATAAAAATCTGGCAGGTTGGAAGTTTGTGTCCATTAATTTGGAGGTGTTCAGCCATCTACAGGGCTGGTCTTGCCCTAACACTGAAGCTCCAAGAGCAAAACTTATTTTGGCCTGGGGCTGCCTTCTGCTGCGGATTCCAAAGTGATATCCAAACATGGTCCACAAGAAACCCCTTAAAGCAGCAGCATCTTTTCCCGGGACAGTTCAAGAAAACACAAGAAAACAACGGGTTTTTTTTCAAAGAGCTACAGCTATAGGTTCAGAGTGTCAAATGGGGGTTCGGCCCCATTCGATTGGCATGAATGTTGGTGAACTGGCAAAAAGAGAAACTTTTTCAGTACGAAGCAGAAATGTAATTTTCCCCCAGTTGGAATTTAACTATAACAACTCTCTGTGATTGGTTTTCCTACCCAGAATCTGCACAACCACCTTGTTTGCCCACCCAGAAATATAACTGGTTCTACAGTGGAAGCAAATGGCTGTGAAGGGATCCACCTCTATGCCTCTCCTTGTTTCTAGGCCAAATCAATGTTGCCTCAATGGCCTTTCTTCACTTGCACCTAACTACAGCACAAGTGTACTCTGGCAACATCCTTTTTCCTTCTGCCATGCTGTTCCCATGGCATTGCCTATATCGCATGCAGAGGATGCAGCACATGTTTAAGTCATCCTTAGATATGTCATCCTTAGATAAATGATTAAAGTCATCCTTAGATATATAAATGTTTTTTCCCACACCCCAACCCTCCATCACTATCTGGCAGTATCAACATGTGCAAAATCTCTGCGCCTTTGTTACTCCTCGCCCTGAAAGTAAGTCAGGCATCTGCAGCTACAGAGAAAAGGAGAGATCATCAATGGGTGCGGTCAATGTCAGTTTAGTTTTCTATCGAATCAAGGGTGGGAAACAACAGAAGTGTACAACCTACGGCTCCAAAGCAAATGAGGGTGTTTTTGCATTACAAAGTCACAGTTTTCGAGCTAGGGTCATAGCTTTTGTGATCTCCTTCACTTTAATCCTAATTTCCCTGCGAGTCCCAGAAGAGCTCCTTTCAGGAGCATTCATAGGTACAACGCTTTGGACCTGCTTGCTTGACTGTGTATCCCTTCAACAGCTGAGAACACACCTCGGTCCGGTTGATGGAGCTGTGGAGTAAATGCTCCCACAACGCAAGCCTGCGTAGGCTGTATTTGCATGACATATTTACTCATGATTATTTGAATGCTGGTTTACTGATGCAGTTCATCTAATATTCTGGGTTGGATACCCAACGAACCACGGAATAACATCACTGAGCCAACTTTGCTAAAAGATCATAGCTTGGGTCCTGCTATGGCTGCCCTTGATTGGAATGCAAACTTTACCTTTGTTTGGGAAAGAGAGTTCATGGATCCCAGCACAGGTGAGATGAAAGATACTTCATTTGGGCTCTGGAGCAGAACTCTGAGCATGGTTTCCCCTGGTGCATCCTTCTTAAAACTACTAGCATACGTGGTTATTGTTTTCTGGGAAGCAGAACGCTCTTTTCTTAGCAAAGTGTGAGTCTGCCAAACAGAGCAGAAGGAGCCATTCAAAGTTTCTTTCCGTCCCAAACTGCTCCCCACAACCCCACCCCAAGAAACAATATTGATATCTCAACAGCCAAGCAAAGCTCTTCGCCTCTACGCTTTGAATCCCTCCGACAACTCTCAGTGATTCTTTCTATAGGATGCAAGTGTTCTACAGAGGAGTGACTGAGTCTGTCATCTGCACCTCTATAACTGTCTGGTTTGGTTCTGCAACCCAACAGGGCAGACACAGACTTCAGATAATTAGGACTGCAGAAAAAAAAATGATTGCTACCCACCTGCCTTCAATCGAGGACCTGTATACTGTCGAGTCAAAAAGAGGGCTGTGAAAATATTTACAGACTCCTCACATCCCGGACATAAACTGTTTCAACTCCTTCCCTCAAAACGACGCTATAGAGCACTGCACACCCGAACAACTAGACACAAGAACAGTCTTTTTCCTCTGCTAAACAAATAGTTCCCTCAACACTGTTCAACTATTTACAAAGTGTACACTACTATTACTGTTAATCTTCTCATCACTCCTTATCACCCATCCCCTCCCACTTGTGATTGTAGGACTGTAACTTTGTTGCTTGTATCCTTACGATTTATATTGTCTGTTTCCTAGTATGATTTGATTGTTGATTGTACCCTCTGACTATCATTAAGTGTTGTACATTATGATTCTTGAATCTTAACGAATGTACCTTTTCTTGTATGTATACTGAGAGTATTTACACCAAGACAAATTCCTGGTGTGTCCAATCACACTTGGCCAATAAATAATTCTCTTCTCTTCTCTTCTCTTCTCTTCTCTTCTCTTCTCTTCTCTTCTCTTTTCTTCTCTTCTCTTCTCTTCTCTTCTCCTCTCCTCTCCTCTCCTCTCCTCTCCTCTCCTCTCCTCTCCTCTCCTCTCCTCTCCTCTACTCTACTCTACTCTATTCTAATTGAATGCAATTTCTCTTTTAAAGAAAAACCCTGCATAGATCCCAACACTCAACAGGAGGCAGTTTAGGCCGCCTGTTTCATGTGGGGAAAGGTGAGCTCTGCCCTGTCTAAGCTTGGTAGCAGTGAGGCTTTCTCAGATTTCTATGGGCTGGGCTGGGCTGGGCCTACTTCCCTGCCCAAAACGGCTGTCCCCCTTATTGTCTCTGAAGCGCAAAGGTGAGGCAGGAAAGAGGGAGGGAGGCTGGTGACTTCCACTCTCCCCCTCAGGCGTTTGTTTTTTTTCCTGACAGGTCCGCAGAGCCAGTAAACCGACTTTGAAAAGGGATTATTCATGCTCCGCACAAGGTTGGTTCCTTTTCTGCCTGAGAAGCGGGGAAGAAAAAGAGTTCTAAACTAAGGACTGGCAAACAGGCCAATCTGGAGGCGTTTAAAGCGATGCAGAAGTGGACAGCTCCACAAATAGTTGCCGTGGGAAGCTGGGAGAGGCGAGGACCGTGGCTGAACGTGGGTGCTTCAGACTGTCTTTGCCAGGGTGCCAGCCAAGCACGTTTTTGTGCTAAGCAAGAACCAAGTCTCGGTTCAGTCTGTCCGAGGTTGCATGGCGCTGCGTGCCAGGCTCTGGTCCAGGTAGAAGTGCCCCTGCCCTGCTTTCTGCCCCCAGCCCCACCCACCCCGCCCGGTTGTGCTTAAAGAGGGAGTCCGACCTTTCTGGAGAGGGTGCAAATTAAGAGGTTAGCGCCAACCCACCTGCTCTAGGGAACAGCTCCCAATAACCGTCCTGCGGTGCAGACACCTGTCAGGAAATCCAAGAACAAGGAAAAGGGGGGGGGGGGGCAAAGCACATCCTAACAAGGCAGTGGGGGGGGGGCTGAATAGAGGGTGGTGCAGATGAGCCCATTCTGAAGCGGGAGAAAGCCCCCCCCCCCCAAAGACAGCAGGGGTCGTGGATATGACACACTAATTTTGAGCAGCCTCCTGCCGCTGCATTAAAAGATATAAATCCGTAACAACCCGCCCCAATGTACCACTGAACTGTACTCTTCCCGTGAAGAAGTGTTTTTGGTTGTTTTAATTCTTTTTTTAATTCTCTGTTTTGGGGACCAAGAAGACTCTTGGTCTGTTCATGTCTCTTTCACTGCAGTTCACCGTGGCCTTTTTCCTCTTTGGCCCTCGGCCTTCTCCTTGCAGCGGGTGAGTGTAGTAGCTCTTGGCCCACCCCGGGCTGCTTGAAGGGCCAGGAGGCGGCTAAGGAGGGCTGATCCGGAGCCTGAGAAAGGCCTGCCGCTCAAAGGGCCCCAAGGAGCAGCCTAGCAACTTGGGGCCCAATCCTTGGGACGGATGTCCCTTCCGCACCCTCCACCCCGACTTTTCTACGTGATTCAAAGAAGAGGACAGGGAAAGGAAGCGGGAATCCTATCGAGGACGGTGGGTTCGACTTCTTTTACAAGAAATCCACGCGTTTCCAAGGATCCCAGGACGCGCGACCAGAGAAGACCGATCGCCTCCGGGATCTTCAGACCAAGCGAGGGGGGCCAAGGCGCCGCCAAATATGCGGAGACCCAGGTCGAGACACCCACCCGGCCTTCCCTACAAGAGAAGCGCAGCCCCCTCGCCTGCAAAGGGGAATCCCCTCCCGCTGAGCTCAAAGGGGGCTCGGCACGAGACTCCTCGCGGACGGGATGTCCGGGGAGGCCCAGCCAGCGCCCAGGTCCTCGCTTCCCCGGCCTCTTGTTTCTACAGAGCCCGGGCCATCCAGGCAAGAGCCGCCTCGGGGTTTTGGGGGGGGGGGGGGGGTGTGGGTCCCGCTGGGGGGGTTACGGGAAGCGGGGGGGGCGGGGCAGCCAAGCCGCCGGGGAGCCCCCCAAAAGCCCCCCCCCCCCGGTCCCAGGTGAGCCCGGCCTGAACGGGGGGGGCAGCGAGCGCGTGCAACGCAAAACTTTCTCCTCGCTCTCTCGCTCGCCCAAGCGCCGCCGGGTCTCAGGACCGCTCCCCGAGGCTGAACAGGTCGCCGGGAGTCCTTGGCCTTTGGATGGCGGGGGGAGCGGGAGGAGGCGGATTGCCAGGAGTGGGTGGGGTGAGGAGGAGGGAGGGCTGGGGGGGGGGGGGGCCGGGGGGGGGTGGGGCGGGGGGGGGCCCTGGGGGGGGGGGGGGGGGCCGGGGGGGGGGGGGGGGGGCGGGCGAGACGTGCCAACCCCCCCCCCCGCCTTCTCTCTGGGAGGAGGGCAGAGGGAGGCGCAGGCACCAATGAAAAGGAGCCACTGGCTCTCCGAGGTGGTAGGGAAGGGGGACTCAACTTCTCCCCTCTCCGCCCTCCCCCCCCCTCCCGCCTTCCTCCCGGTGCCTGTTGGACGCGAATTGAGCAATGATCTAGTTTACCTTCCCTTCTTGGAAGTTCTAGCGATTGGCGGGATCGTGGCTGCTGCTATTGACCCAACACTTTCCATCGAGGAGTGGGGGGGGAGGAACGGGGGGGGGGGGGGAAAGGCGGGGGGGGGGGGAAGGAACCGCGAGAGACGCTGCCAAGGAAGAGGAAGAGGAGGAGGAGGAGGAGGAGGAGGGGAGTGCCAGCATCTCCCCCGCCAAAGGAAGCACACCGGCGGGCGGCGGCGATGGGCTGCTGGCGCGACTCCGTCGGGACGGCCAGGCGGCGTTCGCTGGCGGTCGGGATGGAGACCTTGCCGGAGCTCCTGCTGGTCCCGCAGGCGAGGAAGACGCGGAGGGCGGCGGCGGCGGCGGCGTCCTTGGAGGGCTTGACGTCGGGTTCCAGAGTAGCGGCGGCGGCGGCGGCGGCGGCAGCGGCAGCGCGAGGTTCCCCCTTGGTCGAGCTGTGACCGGACGCAGCGGGGCCAAAGCATCCCGAACGGCGTTGACCCGAGCGAGACGCCGGCCATGGAGAAGAGCCGGCAGCAGCAGCAGGAGCAGCTGCCCCAGACGGCGGCCAAGAGCCTGGCCGTCGCGCGGGGTAACCTGCTGGGCGCTCCCAAGCCCCTGGCCTTCTCCATCGAGCGCATCATGGCCAGGTCGGGCCCCGAACCCCAAGCCCTGCCGCTGCTGCCCCACTTCTTGCAAGGGGGAGGCGGGACCCCCAAAGCGGCTGCAGCGGAGCCCCTGAAGCCGCCGCCCCCGCCGCCGCCGCAGCAGCAGCAGCAGCAACCGGCGTTCAGTCTGGGGCCCTCCATCCCCTGCATGATCCCCTTCGTGCCGCTGGCTTACGAGCCCTTCGCCAAGGTGGGCTCGGAGCCCAGGAAGCCCCCCTTGGAGCCGCCCTCCTCTTCCTCTTCCTCCTCCTCCGCCTCGTCCGCTCTGAGCTGCGCGCTCAGCCTCAAGCCCCAGGCCGCCGAGCCGCCGACGCTCAGCTTGCCCCAACAGCCGCCCCACTACAAGCTGGTTCGGCCTCGGGTGATCAAGCACTCGTCTTTCCACGCCCTGGGCGCCCTGAGCTACTTCAGCCGGGCCTCGGAGCCCCAGCCTCAACCGCCGGGCCTGAGCCTCCACCCGGTGGCCTCTTATTTCCTGGGCTCGTCGCTGCCGGCCGCCTCTGCTTTGCAAAACTCGACGGCGCCCAAGTCCTACCTGGCCGAGCGCAACAAACTCCAGGCGTTGCCGTCCGGCCCGGAGAAATACTCCCAGGCAGCAGCTTTCAAGGACCTGGCACAGGCCCAGATGCACAACGCCGCCGCTGCAGCAGCCGCCGCCGCCGCCGCCGCCGCGGCTCACCTCCTGGCTTCGGAGAAGCTGCCCTTCAAAGCGGGGTCGGCCGATTTCAGCCGCGGCTCGCCCAGCGCCAAGGCCAAGGTCTTCACCTGCGAGGTCTGCGGCAAGGCAAGTCACCCGCCCTGCGTGCCCCCCCCCCCCCCCCCCCCCCCCCCCCCCTCTCCGGAGACCGCCCCGTCTAATCGCGCCCGTCTCTCTCCCTCTCTCTCTTTCTTTCTTGCAGGTCTTCAACGCGCACTACAACCTGACGCGCCACATGCCGGTGCACACGGGCGCCCGGCCCTTCATCTGCAAAGTCTGCGGCAAAGGCTTCCGCCAGGCCAGCACCCTCTGCCGCCACAAGATCATCCACACCCAGGTAGCGCGGCTCTCTTTCGCGGGGCTAAAGGGTCGTGTGAGCCCAACCGCCCTCAACACACGCCTCGCTCTTGCCAAGGCCCGGACCTCCCCCCCACCTACCCACTCCCTCCAAGTCTGCCGGCCGGGCCTTCGCAGCCCTTCCTCTCCTCGATGCCCGTCGGGGTTCTGGAGGCTGACCCGCTTTCCCTCTGTCCCGCGACCGCTCGCCTTCGCCTGAAAGAGAGAAAGAGGCCAGGAGGTGGACAGAGGTGAAGGAATGGGGGGAGGGGAGGAAGGGAGGGAATGGACTCTTGTCTCGATTCGTATTCCCTCGTTCTCACCACCCTTTTTTTCTCGGGGGAAATGTCCCCCATCTCCGGGCCCCTCGCCTGAAACCAGGGTTTGCGCCTCCGGTTCGCGATTGTTCCCATTTTGGGAAAAAAGTCTTTCTCTTGAGGTGGTGTTGAGTGTTGGGGTTGGGTCCGGCTGGCGGGTAATGCGGACTGTGCTTCTAAAACAATCTGGTTGAGTTAGGTTTTGAGAGTGGTTGTGTGAAAGGGGGCTCCACGCTGGACAAGCGCGTCTTTAAATCCGTTTTAGTCTGGTCACCTCCGGAGGGCTCGGGCTCGGTCCCTCGCCATGATCCACGGCACACACACACCCCGAATCCGCCCAAGGCCACGGATTTTCCCCCCTTCGGAGCCAGCCCCATCGCATCTCCTCCCCTTGGGCTTCCCTTCCAGGGAGGAGGGGCCCCATCCGATAGAGCCTTTGAGAGGGGAGACCCACGGCGGGATTCAAACCTGCGGTGGGTTGCTCTCTACCTCGCGTTACAGGCGCGGGATGGCCAGGGCCCGGTGCGCCCCCTTCCCCCTCTTTCTCCCAAGCGCGCCGATCTGAACGTGGATCTGCTTTTGAGGTTGTCTTTTACTCCCGCTAGGAAAAGCCCCATAAATGCAACCAGTGCGGGAAAGCGTTTAACCGGAGTTCCACGCTAAACACCCACACGCGGATCCACGCGGGCTACAAACCTTTCGTCTGCGAGTTCTGCGGGAAAGGCTTCCACCAAAAAGGTAAAAAGCGGACCGCCGAGAATAGAGTGGGGGGGCGATTTTTCTGCCGGTTTGCTTCTGGTGGGAGGCCTGACCAGCAGAAGAAGTAGTGGCTGGGAAGGGTAGTTTTACCCTAAGTTTTATTCCCGGCCGTGGAAGTGGAATTCAGCGCGTCTGGTTTGGGAGAAGAGTCATTAGGAAATGGTACTGCGAAAATGTAAATGCAAAAATAAAACTATATATATGGAAATATATGAAATTGTAAATGTAAAAAAAAAGTTTTTGAGATTTCGTTTCCCAGATGTGGGAAACAGTTGCTGTCCATTTTTGCACAAAACCGATGAGGTTTTGCCTTATATCTTAAATCTTTTAAGTTTTATTTTTTGATGTATTTAATCAGGCGCGTAGATAAGAAATGTATTTGGTTTTTAAATGTTAAGCATGATTGCGACTGTAATTCCACAGGTAAAAAGTCAATGAACAAAAGAATGCTTACTTGAAAATTAAGTTCCGGGGCTGGGCACAAAATTACCGCCGCCCATACTGCAGTCTGAGAAATATATTCTCAGTCTACTATTTCTTTGTGAGAAAGCAACAAAACGATTTTCCTATTCAGAAATGACAAAAATGACAGTCTAAGGTTGCCTTTTCTCCCCCAGTTACTGACGAATAATTCAAAAGTGAATGGGATGTATTCCCCAGGGGACAAAGTTAAACTTAGAGGCTGTGTCAATGGGGGAAATTATTCGTCCTGCTCTTTTTAACTCCTCCATTTCTTCTGAGAAAAATATCAGTTGCCGTTTTAACCGGATCTGTAATGAATAGTAGCTAAAATAGTAGCGAAAAACAGATTTACCGGTTTAGTATCAAACCCCACTGCTTACAACAGCTATGTAAATATGTACGCTATTTTCGCTTAAAAGTTTCATAATCCACTTTTGGGGACTTTGTTCTGACAAAAGCTAATTTACTTCTTTACTACCAGGTAAGACAAAATTGTCTCTGTGCATCCTTGCGCCCTGATTTAACAGGGGATAAAATCGTTAAATTTTGTTTGCTCGGTTCCACTGATGCGGGTTGAGTATCTCAAAAACGGGGTGCTTAAAGAGAAACGGATTTCAGCTGATCTACTTGGGGAACCCTGTGGATCCCGCAAAAATCTATTTAGTGATTAGACCCGAGATTTTGGGAGATTCCGGTTTGGGTTTTCGAGCTTGGGTTCCAGTTGATCATGGTGAAATTCTGTTCTGCTGCTGCTGAAGTTTTCTGTTCAAAGAGTAGGCAGGCAAACCACTCAAAGCCCAACTTCAGTATTTGTTGCGAGGGAAACCTGCATGCAGGGCGTGAAGTGCATCAGGTTGTGTGAATGCTGGTTGATGACGGGCGGGGTCTGGACTTCGAAAGCTGGCTAAGATACGAGGTGCAGATCCGTGAAAGGCGGTAAACCGAGCTGAGTTACAGAACCTCCCCATTTTGACTTCTCATCTCAATCAGCCAAATGTTGAAACCGGATCGCGCATTTTTCTCCACCTCCTCCCAAGGGCCCAGCCCAGGAAGATTACGGAAAGTCTGATAGTACTAGAGGCTGTAAGCTCTTCCATGTAAAGCTGCCTTTTTGTAATTGACTGACGGTGATTTTTATTATTATTATTATTATTATTATTAGTATTATTATTATTATTGTTATTATTGTTATTATTGTTATTATTGTTATTATTGTTATTATTGTTATTATTGTTATTATTGTTATTATTGTTGTTATTATTATTTTATTGTTGTTATTATTGTTGTTATTATTGTTATTATTTATTATAGGGAACTATAAGAACCATAAGCTGACCCACAGCGGGGAGAAGCAGTTCAAGTGCACGATTTGCAACAAGGCCTTCCACCAGGTCTACAACCTGACTTTCCACATGCACACCCACAACGACAAGAAGCCCTTCACCTGCCCCACCTGCGGGAAAGGCTTTTGCCGGAACTTTGACCTCAAGAAACACGTCCGCAAACTACACGACAGTGGCGGGGGCGGAGGCGCCTCTCTGGGGCTCCCTCGCAGCGGCGGCGGTGGTGGTGGTGAGCCAGACCTACCGCCACCTCCGCTGCTTCACCGCCCGTGAAGCCCCCCCCCTCTTCTTCACTGCTGCGCCGCCTCCCCCCACGCCTCTCGCACTCGCTCCCGAGGAAGCCGCGCTGGTGCTGGCAGAAGCAGCGGGACTCTGTGAACTTTGGCTCCTGGGTTGCTGCCAGGGGGAGCAAAAAAGACTGCAATCGCCGCCTCCCCCCCCCCCCCCCCCCCCCGCCCCACGATTTGCGGAGGGCCAAGCTCCGGGCATGTATTTATTGAGCCTTGTCAGATCCAAGCCATGGCCCACTCTGTAAAGGAGGAGGCCTTCGCGATTTTCTCTCTCTCTCTCTCTCCCTGCGTGTGTGTGTGTGTGTGTGTGTGTGTGTGTGTGTGTGTGTTTGGAGCAGTAAGGCTGACTGCGGGCTGGTGGTGCTTGAGCTCACCCGATAAGGCAGGGGCTCCCCAAACTTGGCAACTTCACGAGACTTGTGGACTTCAACTCCCAGAAAATTCTCCAGCCGACTCTTGGGAATTGAAGTCCACAAGTCTTCAAGCAGCCAAGTTGGGAGATCTCTACGATAAAAGAGAGAGAAGAGGGGTGTGCCGGGGACAAAATGTAGAACGAGGGTCTTTCCGCCTGGTCTCCTTCCCCCACCCACCCACCCAACGGAGCCGTTGCAGCCGGTAGGAAGCAATTTGGAGAGGGAAGGATGCACTTTCGATTCCAGTTCGATTTTTCAAGTATTATTTCCAAGGGTCGGAGCTGCCTTAGAAAGGCAAAAAAAAAAAAGTGGAATGGGAGCATCCGGACACCAAAATCCAGAGCCTTGTTTTTATCAGGCCAGGAACTTAGCAGGCTCCTGCACTGGCCTTTGGGAGTTTGGGACTTTGCTCTCCCCAGAAGCGTTTATTTCTGGAAGCAAAATACTTCAAGGCCCCCTGACCCCCTGGGCGGGCCCTAGAGAAGGGGGCATGCTCCCCTCTCCTCCCTGGAAACAAGCCCCGTTTTTGTGGGGGTCCTGAAAACCAGAATCAAAATCCCTGCCCGTTGGTTTCTTACTCCTGATAGAAGCCCCGAAAGGGGAAAATTGGTCCTGGTTCTCTTGAATGATCTGGATCGGTCTCGCCTCGTTCTGTACATCGGGTTTTTTTCCCAATATCCCGAATGCGGATTTCGCTAGACTCCCTTGAAAAGTTGACTCTTTGAAAGGGGTCCTGAAGGAGCGGTGGTGGCCCCTTTCCCCGAAGCGCTCTTGCCCCGGAATGAAATGTGCTCCTTGGAAAAAGGATGTTTTTGCCCCGAAGATGCTGCTTTTTTTCCGACGGGACCGTAAGGGCGCTCCTTTAGGGTACCCAAGGCGGCCTCCCCTTTGCCAGCCCGATCCGCTCTTTGCCCCCCCTTTCCTTTCTTACCTCGAGGAGATTCCCCGCGTTTCAGAAAGGGCTGACCCGAAAGGCCGGTCCAAAAGGAAAAAAAGGATAGATTGATCCCCCACTGAAAAGCTTTGGGAAGAAGCCTCAAGGTGAAGAGCTTTGGTTGGCTGCAGAGATGCCCACGTTGTTACCTGGTGGGGCCCCATCCCTTTCTGCGGCGCCGAGGTCAGTCCCCACGGGTTTGCCTGGACACCGCATGTGTGAATGAACGGACGCGGGTGCGGGTTTGTGTGTCTTACGGAGAAAGGCTGAATTTTGTCACTAAAGAGGTTGAAATTGCCCCCTCTCCCTCCATCTCCTTCTCGGAGGCCTCCACCGCGTCCCCCTTGGATCTGACAATTCCCCCTTTAGGTTCCTTTTGCTGTATATAGAGATTTTTATCATCCTGCTGTGTTGGTTGACTTTGCCTGCTTGGTCGCTTCTGTTTTGTCCCTCGGGTTTCTTGGTTTATTTCTCCATCGTGGAGAAATCACTTCTCCTTTCCTCTCCTTTCATCCGTTCCCACGGCCCACCTTTCACCTCCTTCATCCTACTGTACACCCACCCCCCACCCCCGACCCCCGCCGGCTTGTGGAGGTTTGTACGGATCTGAAATTTCCAGTTGTATTTTTTTAAATTATTATAATTATGATTATTGCACGTGCAAAAAAAGGGGGGGGGGAGGGGGGAGGAGGTTTGGATCTGGTGGCAAATAAAAAGAGGTGGCTCGCCTCTTTCAAACGCTAAAAATTGTTTCTCCCGCCTGGCGAGGAGGAGGAGGAGGAGGAGGAGCCGAGGGAAGGGAATTCCTCTGCAAAGGGGGAGGGAGAGGAGGGTCGCCAACCCGGCCAACCTCGGAAGGTGAGCCAAGCAAGCCGAGTTGCCAACGCGAGTCCTTGAGAAGCCGAGCCGGGCGCTGGTGTGTTGTCTAACTACGAAAGCTCCGTGTCTTCCTGCCAAAAACACGGGCCTTCACGGCTACAAGAGTTTAACGAAGACTCCGGGGTAATTAGTACGGATTGATCAAAGCTCCGGGCCTCGAGAGACGATCCTCTGTAAACCTGCCCCTCCACACACACACAAACTTCTTGGCGAAAGGAGAAAGAGCTGAAAAGGGGGGGGTCTGCCCTTCTGTGATCCGAGGTGAAAGTGATGCCGGGAAGGGGATGCAAGCCCCGGCATTACCCCCCCCTCTCGACCCAGATCTCCCCTCTTTTAACTCCAGATTGGGGATCGGAAGCCTTTCTCTGCCCTTTTCAAGCTTGCAACCAACTCCCCTCTCTGTTTAGGGCAAGGGGATTTCCCCCCCCCCAAAAAAAAACACGTGGCAACTTGGAAGACTTGTGGATTTCAACTCCCAAGGAGTCTGAAGTCCCACAAGTCTTCCAAGTCACCAAGTTTGGAGATCTTTGGTTTAGGGGCTCCCCCTGCCGATCCCCCTTACACCCCCTCCACAACCAGCCCAGCCCCGTCGCCTACTCCGCTCGGTCCTGGGGTCTTTGGCCTTGAAAGCCGCCACCCCCCCCACACTACTTGGGGACCATGGCTGGGCCAATACAAGATCATCTCCTCCTGGTTCCGAGCTGGGCTTTTCCCTCCCCACCCCCCAGGAGCCAACTCCTCCCCTCCCCACCCCACCCTCTGACTCTGAAACACCTGCTTGTTTCTTTCAGGTGACCCAGAGGAAGGGGGGGCTGATATAGTGGCGGGGGG
>NW_020769374.1:40556-58412 GCF_900518735.1 Pseudonaja textilis | reverse complement strand
TCTTCTTCTTCTTCTTCTTCTTCTTCTTCTTCTTCTTCTTCTTCTTCTTCTTCTTCTTCTTCTTCTTCTTCTTCTTCTTCTTCTTCTTCTTCTTCTTCTTCTTCTTCTTCTTCTTCTCCTCCTCCTCCTCCTCCTCCTCCTCCTCCTCCTCCTCCTCCTCCTCCTCCTCCTCCTCCTCCTCCTCCTCCTCCTCCTTTCCTGTTTCTCCAATTATATTTGGTGGCCCTTCATTTCTGGGCTGAAAAAGAAGGTAGCCCTCATACATGCTGATTGCTATACATTCATTTTCTGAAAGCTGTGCAATTATTGTAAGCCACACCTATTATCCAGAACAGATCCAAGATTGTTTTCAGCTAGAGAAAACAAACTGGCTTAGAAACTTCGGTAAAGTAGGCTTAATCCTGTTTAAAATTTCTGCCCTTAAATCTGGAAGTTCTCCTTACTGAGTTCCACAGCCCATGCAGAATATAATTGAATTCCATACAAAACATGTTCCCTTAATCTCTTCTCCCTTTCACTGAACTTCTCAAATTTCCTTATTGAGGCAACTCTCATGGCTTCTCCAAACCCCATAAATTTTGTGTGTGCAAATTAATTTTGGGAATCAGATCCATCACTAAAGAAATGTCAGAGTGTTTTCCTTCTAGCTTGGAAGACATTACTTTTTTTATCTTCTCTTGTCCATTGATATTTTCACGCTAATAAATATTGGTGCTGGGTTAGACTCTCTTCTCATTAACTACCTAGAGGTCCACTCTTTTTATGGGTCAAAGATGGAGAAGCCCAGTGGATATTAGATTGCCCCAAGAGAAAGAGTCCGTGCAAAAACCTAGATTGATTTTATTTCAATTTCAACTCATTAAAACAAATATAATGAAAAGGACTGTTTTCTGTGTTTTTAATTACACTGTAGCCTGCTACTGTTGCATTAATTCCAGTTGACCCTGATCAATCTAAGGTTAAGCAAATTACATTTTAGGGTGATGTCTGAAGAGAGTGAATGTCCAGTGAAACAATCACCTGACTAGACTTCTTCAGTGATTTCCTGTTTTGCATTAAAGAGATCCCTTCTCTTGTGCAGAAGTGTAAACGTTGAAGAAATGTTTGGCCAACATAGCTTTGCATTTTATTTTATTTTTTGCTTTTCTGAGAGTTCGTCCCCCATATATGTGGTTCTGCAATGTTGTCAGTTGCAGGTTGCTCCCATTTATGAATGACAACCAATTTTAAATTGTGTCAGCAGTCTTCACATTATAAAGTGACCTTGAGAAAAATTGCCCTAAGTGTTTGCCGCTTTCCTGATTACCCCTTATTTAGTAATGGGAAAGTACAGAGATCTGTTCAATAATTAAATGGGAGAATTCTGAACGCATTCTGTTTTTCTACATTTTTACCCAATGCTTGCCTGCCACTTTTTCAGAATATAAGTGAACAATAATGACAGTGCAGAGGACAAACCTTATAACAAATACAAGTTTCTGCTCTTTAATAAAGGAAAGGATTATTTGGAAAAAAGTGCTACCAGATTTCTCTTAAACTTCCCAGAAAAATATTTAGGATAAAGAGTCAGAACTGGACACAGTACAATTTCCTAGAGGTTACTTTGAAGATTCCTTAGGATTCAGGGTTCATTCTAAATATAGTTCAGTTTTTTAATTCTATGTTTTGTTTCATCCGAAAGCCAACTGACTGTTTATTCCATTTCTCTTTACTTCAGATTATAAGTGTACTCAACTGAGAATTGGACTTCACTGAGGCTGGTCTCATAGCTAAGCTGCTTACTCTTTTAAAAAGATTTAATGAAATCTCTTACCCATAGCATTATATAGAGAAAATGTTAAAATATTAAAGGGATATATAAGATTCTACTATACCTGGATAGTTTCTAATCTGATTAAATTAATATATTGCCTTCTTATTCTATAAGTTGGCATAAAACAGATCCCACTGAATTACTGCAAAAATACTGACAAATATAAGTATCAAGGAGTTAAGAAAGAAACTCAGGTATCTTTCTTGTTTGTTAAATTTACACTAATTCCTACTTTGATTGCAATAAAAAAAAGGTTGAACATTTACAATTCCTTTGAATTTGGGGGTTTAATAAATTTGATTAAGATTAACTCTGAATCTGAGTTACATTTTAAACTATCGTCGTATTTTTATTCCACCACATTACTTAAGCAAATTTAGATAATTTATAAGATACCAAATACTTTACTTTGCTGGAAAATTTCAAATTAATTTTCCACATCAGTTTAGCATTATTTTAGCACTGAGTTAAGAATCAGAATTCATTTCCTCTTTGGGTCAAATATTTCATTCAGATCCTGGCAAATACCGGGAACTTTTTCTGTAGGACTTACGGTAATTCTGCAAGATATATTTATACAATATTGGTTTACAGATGCAATGTTGGTATTTTAAAATCATGTTACCGGAGTTGCAGTTTAGTTGTTAGAACATTAACTTCTATAGTTTGTTTTAATATGTCCACATTTTGGGCTCAAATCAACAAGATATAATAACTTTTTTGCTCATTGGGTATTAAGGATGAGCATTTCTTTCTTGACTATCTGAATTTATCAAAAGACAAAGAATTGTAGGATTTGTTTAAGATAATTGCTATGTAGAACTGGAACAAATAATCTACACCTGATCTGTAGCAATGGATTGAATTGCAGTATTTAATAAAATTTGAATTAGATTATTTATTCCTTCACCTTCTCCTCTTCTAGATTTGGAGCAGTAAGTTTAAATTTTAAGTCTTTCATCATCATCTTCATCGCTATTTTTTTTTCTAATGAACGCTCAGCAAATGTTGGTGGTTTAGGAGTAATTCAGACTTTAGTCAGATTCTATAGTTATGGCTCCTAATGCTCCAGTAACTATGAAAAAAAACCTTTGCTGGTTTATTCCAGGATATAAACTATCTAAATAAAGCTGCTTTTTGCAACTGACTAATAGTGAATTTGTCAATGTCAATTGCATTCAAGTGGTGCTTCAATTGTTTTGGGATTGCACCCTGTTGTGTGCTCCTTTGCTTTCTTTTGCCACAGTCATTCTATTTCTATCTGCAGGTCTTGTGTGTTGTTATCTTCAGTTCTTTCTCTTCTCTTCTGCTTTCTCTAGACTAGAGGCTGCCATCTCCAGGATATTGTTGTTATCATTATCATTGTCACCATTAAGATTACTGATGTTATGTTGTCTCATTAACATTGCTGTGAGTTTGTATTCCTGCATTAGTTTAACAAACCAAGAGGATTGGTTGAGGTGAGACGATGGTGATTATGTGTGAGAGTGTGTGTGTGTGTGTGTGTGTGTGTGTGTGTGAAGGGTAAGATTGCTGTGTTGAGACGACTTATTGGTTGTGAAAGCTTCCTTCTGCAGAAGCAGGGGAGGATTAAAATGATGCATCTCATGGGAGCTGTGTTGGTTGCCTGAGCTAGTTAACTGGATCCACCTTCTCTGAATTTGATAAGAGAGGTGTCCACTGAAACTCTCTATTAGTATTCCCTATTCTCATTTTTTAAATAAATATTATAAGAAAAGGGGTAAGTGAAGACCACGGAGAAAGGGACTTGTGGGATTATGAGACAAATAACACTGAAATATTTTCATCTAGATATTATTTTCCAAACACCTTCTGTCTTTTCCATTGCACAACTATATATTGCTCCGATGGGGCAGTGTTTGATTTCACGGGTGTCGTATTTAAAAAAGAAGCAAAGTTTATGAAAATATTGCAAAAGCTGTTGAAGACTCCCATTCATCTACAATGGTAATCTGATTAGATATCATTTTCTTAGTTCTGTCAAACCATGGAGGCAGGTAGTTATTGGGTCTACCCAAAACAGTAGGACAAACAGTACAAGTGTTTTAAGAATAGAACTATATTCTCATTCTTTGGCAGAGTTGAGGGAACCTGTGGAACATCTGATGAATGGGAGATCTTTAGGAAATTATTTTTATCCCAAAAGTATAACAGAGGCATAACGATGAAGGCTATTATGACCAAATGTGTCGGGATAGAAACCTACAGTTCCTTGAATGTTAATTTATTGAATATTTCAAACTTTCTCTCCGTGGCTAATGTGAATTTCAAAATGAGAATCTTTTTATCATAAACATTCTGGAACAAAGAACTCTTTCTTCCTTGTAAATTGTCCTTCTGGCAAAGCCATCGTTTCCATTGCAACAAATATGCAAGGAAGGGTAGATTGAGAGCTGTATGTTGTTTGCCCCAAGGATGTTAATGAACAATAAAGGAGGTTGAATGTGGCATGCTAATCTTTTCACTATGTTAGTTTCCCAGCATACATTAGCCATACAAAGAAATGAAGAGATGGCCCACAAGGGCTTCAGTATCATTCAAGAAGGCAACGATGGTTTTGAAATGTGGGTCCTAGTAAATATGTTTTTAGGTGTCCTAGAGCAGTGGCTGCGGCCCACTGGTGGCCCATGAGAAACTTTTGGTGGTCCGCAGAGAAATGCCACCCCCAGAGCACCCCTCATTAATTAATCCAGGCTGCGTAGGAACACAAGGCTGTGCCACTCACATGGCCCGTGGGAAACCTTCCCGCCCACTCACCTGGCAAACTTGCCTGTTAAGTTGCTATTTCTCCTCCTCCTCCCCCCCCGACCATCACCTGTTCTGCTGTGCTGGAAGATTTAGATTAGCTGAAAATCAGGAAATCGTTGGATTTCTTGCTTTCTAGCTAATCTTTAGATCTTTAACTCTGCTGAGCTGAACCTTCCTTAGGAATGAAGCTTCTATTTTTCAGTGCAGACTCAGCTAGCAGATTGCAGGTAGATAGATCTCTAAGTGAATCTGTGATTCTGTGAGCAACTCAATCTGCCTGACTGCTTTGCCTGATTTTGGGTTAAAGTTGCTCTTTTTTTAATAAAAAAATCAATATTTACATCAATATTTATAATATTTACATACAAGCAATGACGAGCCAGTCACATGACCACCAAGCCACTCCCACAAATTAGGCCACACCCACAGAACCGGTTGTTAAGAAATTTGAATCCTACCCAATCTCTGTGTGTGTGTGTGTGTGTGTGTGTGAGAGAGAGAGAGAGAGAGAGAGAGAGAGAGAGAGAGAAATCTTGGTGGTGTAGTGTTACAATGCAGTATTGCATACTGACTCTGCCTACAGCTTGCAGTTTGATTCTGATATGGCTCAAGGTTGACTCTGAAGGTTTACTGATCCTTCAGTGGTCAGTAAAATGAAGACCCAGATTGTCTGGGGCAATGCTGATCTTGTAAACAGCCTAGACTAGAGAGTTTGTAAAGCACCATGGGGCATCATATACTGTACATCTAAATGCTACTGCTATTGCTATTGTGGGGTCCTTTTGGGACATCACCCATAACAATTAATTTTATAACAAGGGAGCTGCTACATCAGGCCATCACGATGGCCATTCAGATACATAGACAAGAGTGACCGTGCTCTTCCACTGTTTCTCCCAAGTAGTTGATGTTTAAGGAATGCTCTTCCAGCACTAAGCTTTAATAGGTAATACTAAATTCTAACAATGGGAGAAAGGGTGAAAAGATCCCTATCATTTATTCCATAATGTGTCTGACCTGATCTATCTCTATCATGTCTGCTCTTACATGCCTTCACTGAATTCTTAAAAATCTCCAATCTTGTATCTTTTCTTTTCAGGGGAATTCCTTAAGCATGTTCTTAGCTCTTTTACTACTCTTCTAGTTCTACCACAAACTTCTTCAAGTGCCATGAATGTTAATTATAAAAGAGAGATTGGGTTTTGTTAGATCTGGGAGGATGGTTCAAGAACGGAGGCAAGACTCAGATAACAACAACAGCTCTTTATTGGTGACTTCAGATCTGAGCGAAATATCCCAGCCGCAGCAGCCCCTTATATAGGGCTGGCTGCAGCTAGGCAGCCAATGAAAGCGATTTGAGTTTGCCGCTCTTGGCAGGGCCAATCGCGGCAGCCCGTTTACTAGCCAATCGCATCAGTCTGTGGCGACCAATCACAATCTGCTATTCGCGGGCCAATCAGAGTTGCAGGCTTTTGAGCCTGCTAGTCCGGAACAGGTTTCAAGATAAGGAACTCATATGAACCCGATCAACAATAAGTCTTGCTGAACTTTTAAAATTTCACACGGTTACTTGAAAATCCGAAGCGACACGCAATTGTTCAGTTGTACATGAAATTGTTCAGCTATCACAGGTTTCCTTATTTCATCCCATGCAGAAAATTCAGTGATTTGTAGCAGAGTTGACCTTTCATAGTTAAGGAGAAACAAAGCCGATTAGGGTTCATGTTGAAATACTGGGAAATACCAGGGCTGTGGATAGATAGGGAAGTGGAGAAATGAAATCTCCAAAGAAGGCAGTGGAAAAATGCTTGCACATCCCTACCAAGCAAAAGTCAAGTAGGTGTCCCTGAAGTTGCCAGAAGTATGACACCTCTGAAAGGAAACTATGTCTCCAACCAACTCTGTTAAGATGTATGACTAGCTGGGAACAAATAAGATGAGAACATCCAGATATCCAGAAGGCAGTAGATTGTAAACATGTAAATACAGATCTGATCAAGAAAGCTCTTGAAGGCTCAAGGTTGACTCAGCTTCCATCTTTCTGAAGTATGTAAAATGAGAACCCAAATTGTTGGGAGTGATATGTTGACTCTGTAAACTGCTTAGAAAGGTGCTGTAAAGCCCTTGAAGCGGTATACCAGTCTAAGAGCTATTCCTATTGAGGCCTCCCAGGAACCTGTCATCAAAGACCACCAAGTGGAATTCAGAACTGCATTTCTTTCCCTTGCTTTCTTTTAAATTAAGTTAAAAATATTACAAATTTTATTTCTTTTATGGAAGACAATTGTGGTACGTAGTAAGATAATATATAAAATGACAGTGTCTTTCTGATGATAAAAAAGTGCTTTCAGTGAACTTATTTTTGCCTTTACCATTTCACATGCCTTCCTTGAGCTTTTCAAATAGCAATTAATTTTTTTTGAGGTGGGGGGAGAGACAAAGAATCTGGATTAAATCACTACTGGAACACGGGGAATTGGAGCCCCGTGTCCCCTATTGGAGGTCTACCTCTGGATTGAAGGTGGTCCTTGGTTCATTAAACCCTAAATCATCCAATTAATAAATGCAATAGTAATATAACTTCTGAAGGATCTTCCTGCAAGATATTCAGAACAAGTTAACAGCTATGTGGATAAAAATACTTCTCTTTTTCTTTACCAGAGCATCCATAAGAATAAGGATGTGTGCCCCACTAAGCTAATTTTTATAAACAGTCAGGCAGATAATATTGATGCCAAAATAATATGGGAATGAAATAAAAATGCTTTTGCTTGAATTGCTAGATAATTGTGAAGACTAGTATGCTGATAAGAAAAGAAAGATGGGGGAAATGGATTTTATACGTATTGGCAGAAGATCAGGCTTTTTAATGGAAATAGTGTCTACGTTGGCTGATTCTCCACATGTGCCTTGCCTCAGATGGGTATGAATTGTGGGTTTTGTGCAAGTTACCACTGCGAACTGATTTTGTGCGATTAGCAATGTGAATGGTTTAATTTCCTGACGGTAAAGAAAAGGCGCTTCATTTCATAACATGCTAGGTGCCCATTCTGGGGAATCTGCATTCAGATTGGTTTAGCTCACACATCAAAATGACCCTGACTGTAAGAGACCAGGTCCACTTGGAACTCCCTGCACAGAATAAGCACTATTCAATTTGGCACAGTTGGCCATCTCTAGGCAGAGTAGCAGGCCTGGTGTGCAGGCCATAGCGGAAGGAGGCTATGCTTAAAATGAAAGGGGCACCTTGCCAAGCCCTTGCAGGCATTATCAACTCCCCAATCAGATGGAAGAAGCCAGAGGTGTTTAAAGGCTTACCTTTCTGTCTTCTGCACGGTAGTGGATTTTTAAGCTGTGTAGATGCAGATAGTTAAACTCAACGAGACGTCCATAACAAAGTACATTTATTGGTTCTTCAGATATCCTCATAACTCACATATGTGATGAAGTTCTCCTTTAATGACCCATCCTTTGCATATCTGCCTCGTAGTAAAAGATGGTTATCTCCTAACCCATCTCGTAGCGATAGAAAGCAGCTCCCATGAGTTTGGGAGTTCAGGCAAAAGTGAAGAAAACTTCCCCCAACCCCTTGAGGGTCAATTTAGTGACCAATCAGGATTACAGATGTGGTCACGTGATATGGACTACATTTCCCAGGATACCTTTAACTACATTTACCATGATGCATTCCCTTAAGGGGACAGCTCATAATTCCTAAGTAACTATCCAGTTCCCATAGACTGGCTGGGACAGCGCAAAGGTAGCTCCTGAAGGAACCAGCAACCCTTTTTTCCAGTGTGGAAAAGTGCAACTGAAGCGGTTGATAGTTTTGGAAATTTATAAAAGCTACTCTAGAGCAGGGGTCTCCAACCTTGGCAACTTTAAGACTTGTGGACTTCAACTCCCAGAGTTCCTCAGCCAGCTTTGCTTAAAGCTTAAAGTTGCCAAGGTTGGAGACCTCTGCTCTAGAGTGCTGACCAATTTTCAAAACTTTCTAAGGAGGAATCATGGGAGGGTAGGAATCTGATCCCAATAATAACATAAAGGAGCTCCATGGTCTGCTTACCCCACTGCTCAATTTTTCTCAATTGTCATAGATTTGGTCACAGATGGGCTGCACATACTTTAACAACCAGTTCGTCTAGTGCGGAACTGAAAAATGTGACTGCATGCGTGCCATTCGTGTGGCTGCAAAATCCAGGGGAATTCCAGCGTGCCGCAGCAGGGTAAGTAGATCGGGTGAGCAAGCAGCTACGCTGCCAGAGCAGGGTGAGCAAACAAAAACATGAGATTATATAGGATGGGATAGCACCTGGGCAGGTGGGCATGCCCACCCAGGGGTCGTAAATACCGCTACGGGCGAGCCGATCTGAACTAGCAGCAGCCCACCATTGGTTTTGGTTAATCTGGAAAATTAGAAGGGGGAAAAAAAAACCCCACAAGCAATCATATTCCCAGTTTGGGGTCTTCTGTAAGAAAGAAAAACATTTCGCAAACTTGAAATGCATTGTTTATTTGTGCATTTTGGTTCAAGTCATTCTTTATTGCATCCTTGTCTATACTATAGCTAGTTCTTACGGAGCATTATGTCGGACCGTGATGGCGAACCTATGGCACGCATGCCACAGGTGGCACACAGAGCCATTTGTGTGGGCATGCAAGCCCCAGTTAAACTTACCTGCACTGCACATGTGCGCACCTCCCAGCTGATTTTCGGCCCATTTGAGGCCTCTTTCGCCCTCCCGGATGCTTGAGGGAAGCCTCTGTAGCTTTTGGAGGCCGAAAAATGGGCCCATTTTGGCACTTCCGGTATTTCTGAAAGGCCAATTTTTCGGCCTCCTGAGGCTGCAGAGGCTTCCCTTGAGCTTCTGGGAGGGAGAAAAAGGCCTCAAACGGGCTGAAAATCAGATGGGAGGTGCGCACATGCGCAGTGCAGGTAAGGGGGGTTGTTGCGCACACATGTGTGTGTGGGGTGGTGGTGCATTGCATTGTGGATGCCAGCCCATCCACACCACAACAAAAAGGTTCGCCATCACTGATACAAGTACTTCTCCAGCATCTTCTCCAGAGAACTGCCTTTTGGATAATATATCTGAAGCAGGATAATTTAAGCCTGGTCATTTATACTTTTTGCTTCTTCCGTATCAAGTTCTAAGTTCATTTTAGTTTCAGTGATACAACTGTGAAATGTTGTAGCTTGCAGTAAGACCCAGTAGAGTGTCCTGCTTAAGGACGTGTCTCTCAACCTTGGTAACTTTATGACATCAGGACTTTTTCTTTAATGACATGGCTGGGAAATTCTAGGAATTGAAGTTCAGATATCTTAAAGTTGCCAAGGTTGGAAAATACTGGCTTAAGGTGTTGGATTGGTGCTGAGGAAACCCAGGTTCAGGTCTATCCTTTTGCTCTGCTTCCCTATCTCAGAAGAGTTATTTTAGAAGGGAAATGAGGAGAGAAAGCACTCTGTATATGTTTCTTTAAACTTTTAAATCCAACAAACAAATATTATTCTGTTCTTCACAGTACTGTATAACTGCCTTAGTTTCACATTTGTAAATGTTTTACTGGGCAGTAGTATATTTAGAAAGTTACTGTAGCCTCCATTTAATGAATTGACTTAATCTACATTTGATACTATGACATTGTATATAAGCCAGGATCTATAAGACAGGGAATTTCCCAAATGTAAGAAAATCATTCCCCTGTGATCCCCATTTCCACGTCACATGTAAGCACTACCAGTCTTTGAAAAGAGCCTTGATGTTTTATAGATCTGTAGCTACAAGATGTTCACTTAAGAGAAGACAAAAACTTTCAAGCAACAAACAAGTAAATTGTCTTGCTGACTACAAACTTTATATTTCCTGCACACTGTTATGGATATCATAGAGTTGGAAGGGCCTGTGGATCATCATCTAGCCCAACTCTATGCAATGTGCAGGAAACCCAAATAAACCATCCTTGACAGGAGACTACCCAGCCTCTCCTTAAAAATCTCCAAAGATAGACAAAGTTCAACTTTCATAAGTAAACACTTCCTCTGTTGTGTTGGAAGAAAGATCCATCTGGTTCAGTTGGGTGTTGGCTGGACCAATTTTGCGTCATCCACATCTCTGATAGGCAGCTCCTCAGTTCTGTCATCCAGGTCATTAGCATAAAGTTGAATAATAATGGATACAAGGCAGATCCCTGGGGAATGACCCCCCCCCCCAGTTTCTGCTCTGCAATTTACTCTGCAATTAAGCATGTTTGAGTGTGGTTAGATGGACAGTTCAAATTGCACTTTAAGAGCTTGTCATTGATAATACATGGAAATATGTCAACTTTGCTGAAGTAGATGATAGCCCCAGAGTTCCCAATGTCCATCACAATTTTTACCTTGTCAAAGGAGATCACAAAGATTTGTCTCACATGGCCATTCGTTTTTGGACAAAGCCATGTCCACTGCTTGCAATCACAATCTTTTCTTCAAGATGCTTCCAAGGGCCTTAATATCTTCTCTAACATCTTTCCATGTATTGATGCTAGGCTGGTAATTATTGGGATTTACTCTTTGCTTGAAGATAGGGACCATATTTCTCCTTTCCAGTCCTTTGGCCTTCCCTAATTTAGGGGTTCTCTGAGCTTGGCTGTTTTCTTTCAGACATTTCACTATCCAAACTAGGTAGTAGCATCAATGCTAGCAGTGATCAGTCTTAGCACCTTTCAACGCTGATATTTTCTTTTATTGGTACTTCCCCACTTTATCCAGGATTCTTCAAAGATAATCAGTAGAGGTTCAGACAGGTGTTTCAGATAGTTTCCTAATATTCTAGACTTTATTTTGTCATAGCCTAGGAAATTGAAGGTGAGTAGAGCATCTTTTCTTACATTCATCTTGATCTGTACCTCATCCCCCCTTGTTATTTGTTTCCAGACTCTGTTACTTAAATCATCATTTTCTTTGATGAAGAGGCAAACAAGGAGTTGAGTTCCTCTTCTTTTTCTTGGTTTTAGATTTATCCAGTTGGAATGAGCAATGAGCCATCATCTTTTTTTTTTGTCTACTTCTTGACATATATGAAAAAAGCTTCTCTCTGGATTTTGCCTGCCTTGATAGTCTTAGCTCATTTTCTGCCTAAGCTTTTCCAACCTCATTCTTGCATGTTGGACTGAAGCTTTGTAGTTTTCCTTGGTCATTAGCACTTCCTTCCATTTCCAGTAAACATCCTTTTTTTAGCCTCAACTCCTTTGTAACTTGCCTATTCAACCACATTGGCATCTTTAGATGGCTAATTTTCTTCTTCAGTGATATTGTTTGAGACCATCCTATTCTTAATTTCCTTTTCAAGAAGTCCCACCGAGCTACAACCTTTTGCCTTTTAAGATCTCCTTTCTCTGGGTATCTTGCTTATTATTCCTCTTTGTTTATTAGAGTTGGGCTTTCCAAAATCAGTTATTTGTGTTTGATTATTTTTCCTAAGCTTTTTGTTAAAACCAAGAATTCTAACAATACTTGATCACACAAACCCCAAATTTCTATTATTTGAATTCTTAGGCATCAGGCTAAAAACGGGTAGACTATGAGTTATTGTCCCACCTTAAAAACAAAGCTAGCTGGTTGATCCAGGGCCAGTCACTTCCCTTCAACCGTAGGAAGGAGGCAACGTCAAACCACTTCTCAAAATCCTTGACAAGAAAACCGCATGGATTTATCTGGATGTTTTTTTCTGAAATTTTATGTGTAGAAATTCCTTATCATAACTATGATATTTCATGTTTTTTGTGGCTTTAATTATTTGCTAAAATAAATCTTCATTTCCTGCTTCTCGTTAGTTTGTCACAAACTTAGCTGGGCTTTTATTCCATGCCTACTATTCTGCATAGATATTTTATTGGATCTCTGCAAGCTTCCGTATTAATCAATTGAATCTATTTGAATTCAGAAATTAATAAATACCAAATACGTTTCCTTAATTTTCTGTTAATTCTCATTAAACTCTGGTTCCAAGTACTGTAATAGTCAACAGATAGAATGTTGAATTATGTGTTTATATATCTAATTGTGAAGAAAAAATCCACTGGATTCTTTTGCAGGTGTTTCATGTGAAGAAATCAGATCTGCTCGCTAATTTAGGTTGTCCAAGATTGTAACTTTGCAGCTTCGCTATTGAAAATAGTGGTTTTTAAAGAGCAAAATGTGGCGTCCTCTAGCGGACATCTATTATACTTCTAAATTGAACCATGAGTATTGTACAGTTTATCTTCTTACTAATCAGATTTACTGATACTATTTAAAATGCAGTATTGCAATTTATGAATATTCTCCTATCTTCCATGCTTCCTATGCTAACAATGGGAGATCAATATTCTAAATAAATGAAATAATTATCTTATTAAATACTAGAAAAAAAATAAAGAGTAGTTTAAAGCTGATCTCTTGTTCCTTCTCATAAAATACGGTTACCATATTTGGCCTGTGAAAATCCAGGCAGAGAAACAAAGAGTTAGAGTTTTCCATATGGTTTTCCTCTCATCATTGGTAGTCAAATCATTAAGATTATAAAACTAAGATTATATATCAGTTGTCTAAACATATCTATATGCAATAAAAATAAGCAAAGTCAAAACCTTTTAAAAGCAAAGCTATCCCAGTATAAACCATAAAGCATTAAAAGCATTACAACCATAAAGCATCACAGCCAAATAACTCAAGAAGAAATTAATAAAGAAAAAATCCAAACATAAATAGAAATAGAAATACGTTTTCATAGCAAGGAAGATAAAGCAGGTTAAACTAATTATTTAAAGAGGAAAATGTGTTGTTATTTGGATATCACTTCTGGAATTTGGGCTTGTGAAGCAAAAAATGAAATTTTGGTTTTGTTGATTAGAAAGATTTGGTGCCATAGAAATGGCTAGTTATATATTAATGCGCAAAAGCAAAAAATTTAGGCTCGAGTGTGTTTATCTTGTACTGTGCTAAGAAAAATTGGAAGTCAATGTCCCCTTTTCTTTCTTTTTCTCTTCCCCCTTGTATTTCACATCCCTTTTTCCTCGTTCCCTTTCCCGCCCTTAATTTCCTATTTTTTTTCTTTCTTTTTTTGGTATTTTATATTTTATATAATAAAATAAAAATGATATTTAAAAAAGAAAAAAAAATCCAAACATACAGTATATTTGATGGTCAAGAAACCTGCAGAACCATTAGATAAGAGCAAAGAGTTACAAATTTCTGTTTTTGTCTTTGCTATACCAAGAAGCAGCATCGTGCGTTAAAGCCGCTTATTGGTCATCCACTGACAAGGTGTCCACTTGAAACAATTAAAGGGAAGAAAAGGAAGGGTGCAGTGTTACTGAATCTCCTTCCAAAACTGAGAGATCTTTTCTTCTGCACAGGAAGGCTTTGTAACATTAATTGATTAAACTGAAAAGGTACATCAGAAAGTCGCTTAGTTAAATGCCCTAGAAAAAGGAAGTTTTATTGATCCAAGGTAACAGGGTTCATTCTGACTGCTTAGGTGGATTTCAGCATGCCCACAGGATACAGTAGCAAAAGTAAAAAAATGGCAGCCACAATAATGCAATCCAAACTCCATCTTTCTTTAATGTGTATTGTGCAACACAGAAAACTGGTAGTTTTGATTATGACATTGTGGCCACCATATTGATTTGTTTTTTTCACCCTACTCTGTGGACGCCCCTAAAACTGCTTGTGAAAGACTTATAAAGTGAATTGGGGGGTGGAAACTCCCTCCTTTTACAGTATTCTATGCTATCTAGCTTTCATGGGTGACTAACATGGGATTAATCTAACAAAATATTTGTATAATGTTCAGGTTACGGAAATGGTCTAATGGAACTTCAATCCGTTACCTTTTATGAGGGTACTAGAGAAGACAAACTGAGCTAAAAACTGGATATAGTCATGGAAAAGGTTACAGTTAGGATTTGCAGCATCTTTTCCTGTTATCTGGTGGTCACTCTCCTTGAGTTATGACCGGAATTGAACCTGTGGTTGTAAGTTGGTCATAAAGAGGATCACAATGTGACCGGATCCAATTTTGTGACTTTTTTTGTGGTGGTCGTAAAACGAACACCAGAGCTGTTTAACTGAATATTGTGGTTGTTAAGCAAACATAATGTTTGTTATGGGGTGGTTTTTGCCAGAAACTGGAAGTAAATGCTGATTTCTAGCAAAGAAGTCATAAATTGAGGTTATGCGCGGCACTGCAAAAACTGTAAATGCATGGCCAGTTGACAAGCACCCAAAATGCGGTCATGTAACCCATGGGGAGAATGCCCCTAATGTCAGAACTTTGAAACCGGGTCATAAATAGCTTTTTGGGAGGTGTGTTGTAACTTCAAATCATCTCTAAGTGACTGGTTGCAAGTTGAGAATTACCTACATTTGCAGGCCACATAAATGATCGCAATGAAACCTTGGTTTATTGTGCCCTCACTGAATGGATCTCATGCAGAATATCAACTATCCATCTACTAAAGTAACAGACAAGTTAACTGCATATGAAAGCATCCAACAATTCATTAATTTTCACCTTAATTTTACAAACTCTGTAGCGATTTACACCTTTGTGTCAATTTGTATCATTTGTATACTAATGAATTGCTATGTACAGGATGTAAATGGATACCGGTGACATAATTTGCACTGTGTCTGAGAGATTAAGAAAAGAAAGGATTGACACTTCACCTCTCCCCTCAGCCTGCCGGAGGAATCCACATGCATGTTCAAATGCTCTCACAGGGTTACATCTTGTTTGAATGGTTAATGGTCCCTGATAATATATTTCAGTGTCTATTGATCTCAGCCAGCAGAGAATTAGATGTTCTGTTTGTGGATGATGGACACATGGGCATCAGCTAAGAGAAGACTGCCAAAGCATGTTGGATGTATAAGTGCAACCTTATTCATGAGTTATGACAATGATTAGACATTTCAAAAAAAGGCAAAAATCCATTTTTTGTTACTGTTTAAACATTTATAAGCAAAAACAAAAACAAAAACCCAACCTCTTCCTAATCTCCTGGAAGAAATCTAGCAATCTAATTCTAGCCAGTAGATTGCTGTTGATAACCTGAGATTTTAAAGAGACATGTAGCTTTCTAAAATCCTTGAGTTCAACTCCAGAGCTCCAGCACAAATTGCTACTAATCCATAATATTTGGGAAATAATCAAATTGTACCATACCAAAACCATTTTTCTTCTGGTTCCTTCCGTCTTTTGGAGTTTGCCCCAATATGTCACCTCAAGGACAGGTGTGGCTCTCGGTTCTCCTCTAGGTTATATGCATTTCTGCAGTAGATTGTTGATTACCTTTTATGTAGGGTCTGGGCAGGGAGCTACCTGTGGCCTCTCCTTTTCCCATGCATATTGTTTCAAGCTGTTTATTGCACTTAGGAGACTGAGAAAAAGATAAATAGGAGAAATCTTACTATGCTTCAGTGACTCAGTTCCACTGTGTCTCTCAGGTCATTTTGTTTTCTTAGCAAATTATATGTTGCTTTTAGCCCTGGGTTACTTTAGGGCTAAAAACAAATTATGTCCTCTCTTTTTTTTAATATGCTACAAAAACTGCATTTTTTTTTCTTGGAGCTGCAATAGTCTTATTCTGTGTTGCTATAATTATTTGTCACATTACTTTGCTTGGAGAGAATTAGATTCTCTTTCTCAGAAGTTATTTCAAGTCCTTAACATAGCTGATCAGTGGGTGAACGTTTACTGCAAATTATAGCACCGCATCAGTAATCTAATGGAAATGGCAAGATTAAAAAGCTCATATTATATGAAATGAAATAAGGCTTCCCTGTATGTCTTGCCTATTTAACATAATGAATACTTCCATAGCAACAAAATTCAGATGATAATCAATTATCTTCTTCTAAGTCCTTGAAAAGAAGACATTTGACACGAAACAAGTGGTGGAAATCAGAACGAAAGAAAAGATTTGGATGAATAAGACTTTTTGCAACCCTCTTTTTTTCTCTACAGATAATAGCAATAGCACTCAGACTTATATACTGCTTCACAGAGCTTTACAGCCCTCTCTAAGCAATTTACAGAGACAGCATATATTGCCCCCAACAATCTGGGTCTCATTTTACCAACCTCGGAAGGATGGAAGGCTGAGTCAACCTTGAGCCTCATGAGGTTTGAACTGCTGGCAATTGGCAGTCAGCAGAATTAGCCTGCAATAGTCCATTCTTACCACTGTGCCATGTTTTACTGATTCAGGTGTGATGGAAATTGGAAAAAAAGATGGAGGACTGCAAGCCACAGTTGCTTGGGACCAGGAGCATCTACAGAATGCAGACGCTAAAAGAATTAAAGAAAGCAGTTGGGAATAGGTGGTTGAAGCTTGTCTTGAATGGTTTGAACATAGCCCCCAAAATAATGATGCCTCAGTCACAAAATTGCAATCTCCATCATTACTCCCTGTGGATAGCTTTTTGGAGATTCCTTAAGGCAGGGGTGTCAAACCCTATTTCATTGAGGGCCACATCAGGGTTGTGTTTGACCTCAGAGGGCCAAGGGGGCGTAACCTGGGAGGCATGGCCATGGTGGGTGTGGCCAACTCGACGTCACTCATGTCGGGGGCACCTGTGTTGGCCAAGTGCTAAGGCAGGTCTTCCCTGAGACCCTCACTCACTCTCATTATAATATTCCTCCCTTCCTTCTTCTTTTTCTTCCCTCTTTCTTCTTCCTTCCCCTCTTTCCTTATTTTTCCTTCCTTGCTTTCTTCCCGTTTTTCCTTCTTTTTGTCTTTCCTCTTTCCCTTTCTCCTTTCCTGTTCCTTCTTGCGTGCTGCAATGCAACAGGGGAAACATTTCTCCTTTTGTTTTGTTTTTAGTGTGTTTTGCTAGCCTTCTGCCAGTGAAAACAGAACTATGCGCAGCCCCCCCCCCCCCGCAACCTGAGTTTTCACTGGCAGAAGCACCGCAGGCCGGTCCTTTGCTGTGATGGGCCAGATCTAAACACCCCGTGTGGCCCAGGTCGGGCCCTCAGGCCTTGACTTTGACAACCCTGCCTTAAGGTATTCATGATCTCTAGGACACTTCCGTGTCTCCTTTTGAATCTCAAACAGGGAGCAGAGATTGATGTGGCCTTAAAATACTCCAGTCTTGTAAGCACCATCCTTAATGCTGTTGTTTAGAAAGAGACAAGAAATAAGTTCCTTGACAATAAGATTAATGGAGCTTTAATCCGTTTAATGGAAGCCCCATAATTATTTTGTTAAAGATAAATGTGTAAATAGCTAAGAGTTACAGCAAA
>NW_020769374.1:0-35556 GCF_900518735.1 Pseudonaja textilis | reverse complement strand
CCCCAGAGCATCCCCCACAAAGCAATTAATCCAGGCTGCGCAGAAACACAAGGCTGCACCTATATTTATATAAATATTTATAATATTTACATACAAGCCATGCCCAGCCAGTCCCACGACCACCAAACCACACCCACAAATTAGGCCACACCCACAGAACCAATTAGTGGTCCCTGGGATTTAAAATTATGAGTCCCTGAGGTCCAAAAGGTTGGCGACCCTTGCTCTGGAATATCCTTTTTTCAGTTGTGGTGATCACAACGATAAGCAGTGCTTCAAGTTTGAAGTCATAAAATCATATAAGGAAATTCAGTTGTTGTCTTTTTTAATTCTTGGTTCCCTTCTGAATGATTCCATTTCAGCAGCCATACCCTGGGTTGATATTTTTTAATTTTATTTATTTGTTAAATTTATTTGCCACCTATCTGGCCATGAGGTTATTCTAGACAGTTATTTTTCTTAAGCTACCTATCTGTGAGTCAAAAATAGGTCTTCTGATCTGCTTAGATCCTATTAATGTGTATTTGAAGTTTAGATTTTTTTAAAAAAAAATGTGAATGACACCCTAGTTTCCATTTAATTTGTTTTCTGTTTGATAATTGGGATTGATCCTATTGGAGTTCATTATAAACTCCTTTTGCTTTTAATATAATTAACACAAATATTATTAAATTTGATCAACTCACTGCTCTCCTTATAGAATCCCGGTTTGCATTTTTTTCCAAGCATGAAAACTGTTCACGTATTCACTTTCCTATGTTTAAGTCAAGTTAACAAAAGAATATGTGCCTTCTTATCCCATGTTACTCATTTTGGTAACTGTAATAGTCAAGCTCTTCTATAACTTTATATTGATTTTAGAAGTGGCAACTGAACTGTGAAACAACGTTGCTGTTTGCAGAACAGTATGAATATCTTCGCTACAGTGTTTAAATTGCTACAGTGCAAACAATCGCAAAATTATTTGTGGAACTTTTTTTAAGGCTAAGATTTCTTGTTCCTTCTATGCTTGCATGCTAGTACATGTATAAATTCTAAAATTGCAGTGACCATGTAAATAATTGAATTGCAAGAGCACTCTAACTTTGGAGGTATAGTGACTGTTTGAAATGGTGGTTACTGTGGTGGAAAACTTTGAGGGGTTGAGAACTCCCAACAACAGGAAGGAAAGCTGCTTTCTCTTTTGTTCCGTTGGACGTCTAATCGTGAACAGAATTCCGTGGTTCTATAGATAATTTCTTATCTTCCCCCCTGGAGTAGCAGAGGACAATCCTTTGCTACCTTTCTGATTCACAAAGTTTCAGGTGTTTCAAAAATGTATCCCTGTGCTTGGGTGAGAATATCGCCCAGCCACGCTATAAAAATGTTTGGAAGGCGTAGTCCAAATAACATCTAAAATCATTATCTCCACTCCACACTGGCATAAATCAGTGCGCAATTTGAGAGTTTCTCCGGGAAAGAGGAAGAAGGGGACAACCCAAATGTGATAAATAAATAAATAAATTCCTGAAACCCAGTAGTACTACTGGCACTTGATTTTATCATACTGGTTCAGAACTATCTTATCCTGTCCCATGTGTTCCTGAGTATGACTGAACTCGTTCCGATTATTGCTTTAAAGCCCAAAGTGACCTCAGATAGCCAGAGCAAACCTGATATGAGAAATGCCACTTTTTTCTCTTGTGAACCTACTTGTGAACATAGATATTGATCTTCTCCAGCCACTTTTGATGTCAAAACACAATGCAAATGTCAGGTGCGGAGAAGGCTTTTCGTCGATGGAATTTGGAATATTTTCCCCGAGGAGTTTCACTGGGTTCCAATTTATATCTCTCTCCAGTAAACTATTTGTTTCAGTTAAGCCTTTAAAAACAGTGTTAGATGAGGTCAGATAGATATATGTCAGAACGTTATTTCATTGAGTGTAATATTATTTCTTAATCATAATATAAACATTTAAGATAAATTTAAAGTTGCATTGTTTGGTGCTTGTGCCCATTTGCATAGTTTGGTGTAGCAGTCAGAGCACCAGACTAGACATTGGGGGAGACTTTCTGGTCCCTCCTTTGGCACAAAAACCAGCTGCGCAACCTTGGGTCAGTCACTCATTCCCAGCCCTGTGAAGTAGATTACAGATTAACAGAGTTGGAAGGGACCTTGTAGGTCATCTAGTCCAGCCCGACCGCCCCCCCCCAAAAGCAGGAGACCTTACACCATTTCTGACAGATGGGAATCCAATCTCTTCTTGAAAGTCTCAAGTGATGGCACTCTCACAACTTCCAAGGGAAAGCTGTTCCATTGGTTGATGGTTCTCACTGTCACAAAGATTCTCCTTATTTCCAGGTTAAATCTCTCCTTGTTCAGTTTCCATCCATTATTCCTTGTCCGGCCTACAGGTGCTCTGGAAAATAGCTTGACCCCCTTCCTCTCTGTGTCAGCCCCTTAAATATTGGAACATTGCAAACCATGTCTGAAAAACCTTGCCAAGAAAACTGCAAATACACAGGTGGTCACCAAGATTTTTTTTTTTTAAAAAAAACAAGATTTGAAAGCACAGCCGCCGCCCCCTGCCCCCCCCAGCATGGTCTGTGGTCCTTATGGAAGAGAATTAAAATCTGGCTGTGCAGGCTGATTTGGAGCCCCGATAGGATCGCTTAAGGCTGGGAGTGGCTGATGGGTTAAAGAAAAGATCCCCATCCCTGTGTTTGCCTATCCTGTGGCTTTTTAGTCTGTTACATTTTTCTTATTTTTTAATTTTTTGTATTATCTTATGATGTAAGCTGCCCAGAGTCACTGTTAACAGCGGTCTCTCTCTCTCTCTCTCTCTCTCTCTCTCTGTGTGTGTGTGTGTAGAGCATATAAATTTAATCAATGAATTTAAAAAATAAATAGAATTGGAATTGTGGATTGTGGATTATTTTAATTTTGATCAATGTGCTTGGTAGGAACTTTTATTCCGAATCATGAACAATGTGAATTCTAGGAGAAGGTTAGATTGATTGGTTTGGATTTGTTTTTTGAGTTCTTGGAGCACCTTTGTTTGTTTTGAATTGCACGTGTGTGTTTATCACACTTCTCCCTTTTTCGATATGTTACCTGCAAAGTTCTGTTACGATCTTGCTTAGTCAAGAAGAGCCATTTGAACAAGAGAAACAGGTCTCGAAGTTGCTTGACTATTGGTAATAGTAATAGCAGTAACGGTAATAATAACGGCAATGTGCAATTATGGCTTATTAGCTGCCTAAATTTTACAGCAGATTTCTAAGGGGTCAAGATTTCTTTTCTCTCTTGTTCCATTAAAATGTTGCTTCAAAAAAAAAAATTATTTATTTTTTTAAAATGCTGCATTTGTTTGTTGCTGCATCTTTGCCGTAGCAAGGTTTTTAATCATGCTGCAAGCGTTCAAACACACGGGGGACCGGTTTGAGAGGCACCTTTCAAGATGGCAGCATTATCATAAGTCTGTCCTGGCCATCAGGAGAGAGGATGTCAATGCCTGGGAAAGAAGAGCCCCTCTAGCACCACGCCATGTCAAGATGTTGACCAACCTGGGGTACAAAGTCCTGGTGCAACCATCCAATCGCAGGGCCATCCATGAAAAGGTATGTGTGGTGGCGTTTGTGTGCGATATTTTGTTTTACTCTTTTGAACAGAAGGGATGCAGGAAAGGCACAGGCAAATGAATTAAACCACCGAAGCTGTCCATACTATAGAGATAGATTTGTGGAAAGCTAATGAAATCCTGTCATGGATGGGCTGAAATGCTGTTACTCGGGAGTACAGCAGCTGGAGGCTTTCAGAAAAGAAAGAGGGAAGAGGCAGAGGCTTTGGGAAAAGGATGCCTGAGATGTTAATAAACTTTTGATCAAAAGGCAAGGCTCAGAAGAAGGGATGTAACAATAGAATGATAAGAAGAAGTAGAGATAGGCAAGAGCAGCAGAGGGGAAGAAGGATGGATTTTACATTGAAGAACCTTGTTCAGAAGCTTCTGGTGTCAGGATTCCGGCAGTTACCCCCATTTAAATCATGAGTCTTGAGCCAAACTTCCAAAACTTATAAAGGGTTTATTGGGAGTTAAACTGTCTCCCAATACTTGCCTAGGCACTACCTGGGTGTAGCCGATTTTGAGATACATAATTCATTGTCACCCTTGACCCTGTTTTTCCCCCACCCTCTGGGTATATCATAATTCATATCCTCCAATGGGACACATCCATAGCCAAGAGTCATCAATCATGCTCTCCACTTAGAATTTTGCGTGGCAGAAACTTCAGTCACCTAGTTACTATCTTTGAAAACATTGATGGAATGCAGTTTTGGTTTGCAAGCGGCTGCACTGCTCCCCGCTCCCTTTATGTGGGCAACTCTAAAAAGACAATGGAAATATTTTACGAGGTGACATCTGGCTTTCTTTTAAAGTGCAAGTAATTATATTGCAGCTCTGGGCTGATGAATATGGTCTAACTCAGGGGTGTCAAACTCAAGGCCCCTCCCTGGAAATAACAAAGGACTGACCCGCGATGCCTCTGGCAGTCAAAACGGTTTGCAGCGGTTTGCCACGCATGGTTCCCCCATGCCCTGTTTTCTGCCTGGATGGCCTCTTGCAGCACTCTGCTGGCCAAAATGGGATGCAGGGGACCCTCCCGCGACTCTCCCATACCCTGTTTTGGTTGGCAGGGTGCTGCAGAAGGCGTCCATCCTGTCTCCCCCCCCCCCACCTGGCCCAGAGCTACAATGCTGGTCCAACTGCTGCTCCGCCTCTGGTCTAACTGAAAATCAAAAGCGTGTTTTTCCCCCTCTACAGAACAGTAGAACCACTCCATGGGGAAGCTTCTGCTGTAGCTATGTGATCCTGGAAACAGATGTGACTTAATGAGTGGCAGGCTCTGTATTGGTGGTCCTTGATGTACAGACACTTGTTTAGTGGCCGTTCGGAGTTACACTGGCACTGGAAAAAAAAATGACACCGGTGCCCATGCTTAATGACTGCTGCATGGTTCACTTAACCATAGTGAGTTGCTTAACAACCATTCAAGTCACAAAAATTTCTTTAGCATCAGAAATTCTAGTTCCAATTGTGGTTGTAAGCCAGGGATACCCTATATTGAGCCTTTGCTGTCTTCTAAAATAGCTCTTCAAAATCACATCTGAAGAGCTGCCCATTTCTCTTGACCAGCATAGATATAAATTATACTCGTTCAGAATTGGCTTTAGAAAACACCTATCGACGTTTTCTGCTTTTGTTCACCTCGGCTATGTCAGTAACCTTTTAATGATCCCTTGGCAGGACTATATTAAAGCGGGAGGCATTATACAAGAAGATATTTCACAGGCTTGCCTTATTGTGGGTGTGAAGAGGCCCCCAGAAGATAAGCTAATTCCCAACAAGAACTATGCATTTTTCTCTCATACTATCAAAGCTCAAGAGGCAAATATGTCCTTGCTGGATGAGATCCTAAACAAGGTAATACTGCACTTACAGAGAACTATTGTATGAAAATAGCATCATGAAATGCAAAAGAAGCCGTGTGAGAATACTTGTCAAGCGTGCAATTAGCTTTCTGTACTATGACAATTACCTATAATGTGTGTTAGGAGTTTTAAAGGCAAAAGGGAAGAGAAAAACACACACACTTCCAATCTACGGTTAGCTTTTTTAGACTATATTAATCTAAGCAGACAACATTCCCATCAGCGTGGCTTACATTTCATTACACAGGCATCAAACGCTTGATTTAATTTCTTACTACGCTTAAAAGATGTTTATCTTTAATTGGCTTTACCTTCTGTTCCCGTCCATATATATTCATGAACTTTTCTTCATTCACACAGTAAATTATTATTTTTTAAGTTAGATTGGAGAGACTGAAATTGTATTTTGGGTAATTTCGAGAAATTCAAGTGGAGTAAGGGAAGGAAAAGTCAAATGCAAATTAAAAAAAAAATCAAGATTGTATTGAAATAAAATAGTCACTAATACTAAGAAATACCCTCTGGGGACAAAGCTGATTTTAATCATAATAATGATTTTTTTTTTTTAAAGACTACATAATATTTTGAACTCGTGAGTAAAACAAAGGCACATTTCTCTTATGCTGCTATTTCTGAAATGAAAGATATTAAGGCTGGCTTAATCTTTGATACTTGCTTCAATCCCATTTGCTCCAGCGATATATGCATAAGATTTGTGAGGCGCCCAAACCTGATATAGAAACTGAAACCATATTCACTTCTGTTAAACGTACCTGTATCTGGATCACGGAGACTAATGTGAGAAGCAATGTGCTGCCTGCCTGGCTTCTATGACTTGACACATGCTCTCTGCTTTTATGTTTTTAGAATATTCGATTGATAGATTATGAGAAAATGGTGGATCACAGAGGAGCGCGAGTTGTAGCCTTTGGAAAGTGGGCTGGAGTTGCAGGTATCTGGATTGAATATTAATATTGTGCACTTATTTTTCAAGAAGAATATTTGTGCTAACTATGAAATGATAGTGTAGATAAAGCGATACTTCTGTTTTGTTCATTTTATTTCATTCATTTAGAACAGGGGTGTGTCAAACTTGATTTCATTGAGGGTTAGGGTTAGGATTAGGGGGACATTGCCGGGAGCATTGCCGGGGATGGGCGTGGCCATGGTGGGCATGACATGGGACTCGTGTTGGGGGCACCTGTGGTGGCCAAGTGCTAAGGCAGGACTTCCCTGAGACCCTCCCTCACTCTCATTATAATCTCCTTCCTTCCTTCCTTCCTTCCTTCCTTCCTTCCTTCCTTCCTTCCTTCCTTCCTTCCTTCTCTTCTCTTCTCTTCTCTTCTCTTCTCTTCTCTTCTCTTCTTTTTCCTTCCCTCTTCCTTCTCCTTTCTTCTTCCTTCCCCTCTTTCCTTATTTTTCCTTCCTTGCTCTCTCCCCATCTTTCCTACTTTCTCTTTGTCTTTCCTCTTTCCCTTTCTCCTTTCCTGTCCCTTCTTGCATGCTCAAATGCAAAATGGAAAACATTTCTCCTTTTGTTTTGTTTTTAGTTTGTTTTGTTAGCCCTCTGCCAGCAAAAATGGAGCCTTGAGGGCAGCATGCGTGGCCCTCTGTGCCCCATTTTCAGCCTGGATGGCCTCCTGCAACCCTCTGCCAGCGAAAATGGAGCATGGGGCGGGGGGAGGGGCGGCCCTCCTGATCTCCGTTTTCACTAGTAGAGGCTCTCAGGCTGGTCCTTTGCTGTTCCCAGGCCAGCCTCATGGGCCAGATCTATGCATCCCCCAGGTCTTGAATTTAACACCCTTGATTTAGGATGTGTTAAGTTTGGGCAATATATGGACCTCTACCTTATCCCAAGTCAGGCTATTTGCATAGCTCAGTTTCATTTGGGAGTTTCATTTGTAATCTTCCTGGTAGATACTCATCCTGCCTCTTCCCATTAAAACAAAAACTAGAATGCCTCACTCAGGGGTGGATGGCCCACATTATCTAAACAGTAGGATAAGTCATAGATTATCTTATCCACTATTTATTTGGATAGGAGATTGCATTTGTATGTAGGATCTGGTCTGGCTCAGTTTTAGATAAGAACAGATAGCAACTTTCTCCAGTTGGGAATCTTTCAAACGCTGTAGGTTAGAGTTCCCTTGTTCCTAGTAATTTATTTGATAAAGGTAGGAAGGGATTTGTACTTCTAAGCTTCAGAGCTGACCCTTTTTGGAAAGGAGGAGGATATATTTTTTGATATATAAGCTATTTCAATCGTGTTTCAATTGATTTGTTTGTTTGTTTTGGCAACGTGATTGCATCATTTGATTAATAACTGTATAAATTGCGATTCTCATCCAGGCATGATCAATATTTTACATGGAATGGGATTACGTTTTCTTGCTTTGGGACATCATACTCCGTTCATGGTAAGACCAAGCTGCCAGCCAAATGTTGGATTACAGGCATTTTTTAACCTTTCTGAAAGTGTTGCCGACAACAGTGTTTTGTCTTTGGTTTCAGCATATCGGTATGGCCCATAATTATAGAAATAGCAGCCAGGCCGTTCAAGCAGTTCGGGATGCTGGCTATGAAATTTCCTTAGGACTGATGCCGAAATCTATTGGGCCGCTCACATTTGTGTTTACAGGAACTGGCAACGTCTCTAAGGTATGACACATTTGAAATGTGCCGCGTTAATACCTTTCCTCACTGAAACTATAAGCTATTATCTTCATCAGGGTAATAAATAGCTTTTAGAAGTACATAATGCCTATCTACTTTATTTATTTACTCAGTGCAGTAACGTGATTGCCCCAGGTGGCAGGTAGAACAAGGCATTGCCCTGATGTCATTCCCGATGCTTTTTTCTCTTGGCCCCAGGACCAAATGTCACTGAATTTCTCTTATTGTTGTAAGTTGTCCTGATAGTTAAAGATGCTAGTGGTTTTCACTGTGTTTTCTATGGAACCACAGTTCATGAGAACTGGAGGAGTTTTACCGAAGACTTAAGTGCAAATTGTCTCTCTCTCTTCCCTCCCTCCCTCCCTCCCTCCCTCTCTCTTTCAAACATACTACCCTGTTCCTCCAACCATACGGCCTCCCCCAATAGGAAGTCCCAGCATGTTTTATAGGCATGAAATGAAATTAAGCCCCTCCCCCCCAAAATTAAGGCCTATATTAAAACATGCGAAATGGGGGGGAATGGTGTGGGGGGCTGGCC
The DNA here is from genome assembly GCF_900518735.1 of Pseudonaja textilis. The sequence goes on along the minus strand of NW_020769374.1, from coordinate 26,873 downwards.
GTTAGGAAGTACTTTTGTTGCACACCCGGATATGGTGCTGCCTGCGTTGACCCCGATACGAAGTGCCCCACCAACACCGAGGTCAACATCCAAGCCGTCGCCGCCCGCCCGCTCGAAGATGCAACGGGGGGGGGGGAATTAAGACACCCCCGAAAAGACGGCCTAGCCATTTTTTCGGGGCTCAAAAAAAAAATAAGACCCGGCCTTATTATATGAGAAACACGGTAGACATTTTAAAAAACTCACACACTCACAGCTTTATGGGCCAAAAAGTATGAATACTCCTACAATAGTCAGAAAGGTACATTAGGAATCTTAATAGGAAATTTAATTTAAAAAGTTGATATTAGTAAGTAAGGTTTTTTTAATGTTTTGTGGAAAGAAAGTAAGGGCAAAATAGCTGTATTTTACTTTGTATTAAATTTATATGCCACCCATCTCATTATAAAGCTTCCACAACACACCTTTTTCTCCTTAGCTACCTCTTCCCCCCCCCCCCAAAGCTAGGTAGATGAAAATGGCTACAAAAGTTTAGTCATATTAAAACTATATCTCACATTGGAATCAGGTATACTTCTTGGTAGAATCTACAGGATTTTAGACTTTCTCAGATCTCCTCACAGGGTTCCTAGGCTGAAAGCAGATATTTTACCCCTTAAAGTCAGAGTTTGAAATAGCATGGGGAAACATGCTCTTATGGTCCAGGGTAACTCTCTGTAATACCTACCTTAGATGAGCTTTGGATTCAGTAGTAGGGTCTACAGGGAGCAAGAAATGAAAGCAAGGATCGAGAAGGAGGAACTGGCGATCTAAGGTCAGGTAGGACTTGAATGGCATTTTCCTTGGCCAATTGGAGCATCATACCATTATTAGCTCAGCATATTGACTCTATATAAAGCAGAGGTCTCCAAACTTGACAACTTTTAAGACTTGTGGACTTCAACTCACAGAATTCTCTAACCAATATATGCTGGCTGGAGAATTCTAGGAATTGAAGTCCACAAGTCTTAAAGTTGCCAAGTTTGGGGACCCCCGCTATCAAGTATATAGTATGCAGAGATCTCTAATAATAAATATTATTTCCCACTGCCTTGCGTTATTTCTAAAATCTTATATTTTTATCTGCAGGGCGCCCAGGAAATGTTCAACGCTCTCCCTTGTGAGTTTGTGGAACCCCATGAGTTGAAGGAGGTCTCTAGAAGTGGAGGTACTACTAAATCAAATCATACGTGCATTAGAAATTTGCGGTATCCAGTGTCTTCTGTCTGATTTACTGCCTGTTTCATCACAGACCTTAGAAAAGTATATGGAACAGTGCTAAGTCGACATCAGCATCTTGTAAGGAAAACTGATGGGGTATATGATCCAGTAGAATATGACAAGCATCCAGAACTCTATACATCACGGTTTAACAATGATGTAAGTAGGACCTCTGATCTTTCCCAGGTTAGGAGCTCCTTGTTCTTTGATATTCACCATAGATTGTGAAACTCCTGCCTTCTAGTCATCAAACACTTGTCTGAAATTCATGCTAGCGCTGGCAATTCTTGGCAAGGTATCCTACCTGAACAAAGACCTCCAGCCCCCCCCCTTTTTTTCTTTTGGGTCCTTCAACTCTTGATTACCTGAACCTACTTCTGAAAAGCCCCAAATTGATCACCTGTTATCAGGGCAGCCTGTTTTGCACCCAAATCTTTGGATGTCAAAATAAGTGCGAGTTGATGGAAACAGCCATTCAAGGTAGTTAATTTAACGCGTGCAACGGATATCACAGGGAATAAGTAAAATACAGTTTCATTTACAGATTGCGCCCTATGCTACCTGCGTGATAAATGGAATCTACTGGGAACAGAACACCCCACGCTTGCTAAGCAGACAGGATGCCCAGAAGCTTTTGACACCACTCCAGCCGTCTCCCGCTGCTACAGAGGGCTGCCCTGAATTGCCACACAAGTAAGATGTTTTCACCATGACGTGATCTGAAAACAACCAGCTCACAGTGGAATGGATGAACCAGACTTAGAGCCTGTGGAGCTTGACCGGCACTGGAAAGAAAGAAAAAAAAAGCTGGAAAAACATTGGAGAAGGAATGCTCTTTAATCTCCCGTTTGCTTTTGTGATTCCCTATGCCGCTTTAACATTTACTCCAGAAGATGCTGACATTCTGGAACATGATGAGAGCTGGTGCTGTAGGTTTGCAAGACAGATGATGATTGGAGAATTGGCCCTAATATATGCAAAATAGCCAGATGCCAAAATGATCTTCTTCAGCTACTATCTTCATCATTCCTATTATTAGTCATACAGGTTAGGCTGGCAGTTAGAGTAATAGGTGACAAGTAATTTATCTCGTTGCTAGTTAAATATCTCTCTCCTGTCTAATTATTAGATAATCAGACTACAGAGTAATAAAGTAGCTTTCCCCAATTGATAGGAAGAATATTAAAAGGCAACAAACAGAGGGCAAATATCATCTAAAACTTGCTAGGGCAAGCGAGATGGTTTGAAAAATTGCATATCATTTGGATGAAAATTCCTTTGCCTGTTGAAACGTATATAGCATTGAGGGATTCCTTGCCAATCTGAACATACAGTATTAAAATCAAGGGTGGGATTCCATTTTTTTAACTACCGGTTCTGTGGGCGTTGCTAGGTGGGCGTTGCTAGGTGGGCATGGCCATGTGACTGGGTGGGCATGGCGTTTTTGCAGCAGCAGCAGCAGCACCCATTTTTTGCCTCCTGGGCCTCAGGGAAGCCTCCTGGGGGGTCGTTTTTGTTCCCAGGAAGCTTCCCTGGGGCCCAGGAAGACAACAAATGGAGCATGGGGCGGGGGCGTGCAACACCTCCCGCCACCTCTTTTTGCCTCCTGGGCGAAGCAGTAAGACAGTGAGTGGGATTCCGGCAGAGCTGATCATCGGGAGGGGAAAAAAGAAAGAAATACCTTAAGGAGTGACTGGGTGGGGGAGAACGCGGTAAGCGATGTCGGGCATGTGCGCAAATGTACATGCATGATAAGGACTGACTGGGAGGGGCGGGCCGGGCAGAGAGGGGCAGGCCCATGATTTGCCAGTTCTCCGAACCGCGCAGAATCATAACAACCGGTTCTATAGAACCGGTAGAATCCCACTCCTGGTTAAAATCCTTATAAATAGCATGTTTTCAAATTATGTCAAGGTTTATAGACCAATAATTTGAGTCTGAATATAGGCCGCATCAACTCTAAAAAGGGACGCATTTAATTCCAATTATCAGCATTTTCTGGGAAAGATCCTGGAACTGCATTTCTAATGAATAAGTCTGTACCAAAGACACAGTTGACTAAATTGGTTATCCTTCTAGTCTATTCTTACCAATGCAGTAACTTTTCTGTTATTGCTAATAATGATGATTTTTTTTTCTACTGAGTTCACGTATGCATATGAATTCAGCTGCACTTCTCTATCTTGTGTAGGTAACCTGGTGACTTCAAATAGTGTGGATTTATACTGTACAGTCTTTTGCCACTAGCCATGGTGATTGATACTGGTAAAAATGAATCCAGAATATTTGGATGACAACAATTATCTATCTCTGCCTTTTATGACCTACTATGCATGGTTATTACATTATGATTTCATTAATTTTAGGCATGTCACATTCAACAGTCTTGATTTTAAACATATCTTTAAAAATACCAAAATAAATAGGAAAAAATATTCATTCTGCTATACTTACGTCTAAATCTTACCTGGTGACGAGTATTGTGTTAGCATTCTTCCTCACTGCTTTCATTCCTTTTTAATTAAATTGTACCTTGGAATGGTAATGCTTCTCAAGTTTCCAGTTTTATTGTTTTTTATAATTAATGACAATCTTGCTGAGATGAATGTAGTTAAATCAATCTCACTATATAAGGGATAATAATAATGTAATAATAATATATATAATATATAATAATATAATATAATAATAATAATAATATAATGTTGAACACACAGAGAGACAAAGGAAGCTCCAGAACTATTCCTAATTTGGGTCATTGTCCAATTAGAACATGGTTAGAAGCTGGATATTCAGAAATACAATTCTCATAATTTATGAAGATAGCATTTTTTCCACTTAAATCTATCCATAATGACATTTCATTCCTTATTCTGAGGGATATTTTTGTCAATGGATTATTATTTTGTTTTAATCAATTCTAGACTTGTTGCAATATGCGACATCTCAGCAGACACTGAAGGATCTATAGAATTTATGACAGAATGTACAACAATTGACAGTCCATTCTGTATGTATGATGCTGACCAGCACATTAATCATGACAGGTAAGAGATTTTATTTTTACATTTGTATTGGGTAGCTTTTGAATTGAGAATTCAGGGCTTTTTTTTGTTTTTTAATATGGTTTTGCAATCCTTTACTTAACTAGGATGAATGTTATCAACCATAAGGGATGCCAAGATAATTTAATTTAAGGAATTTCTGGAAATAAAAGTTTCCTTCTTAACTACCCACTTCTTGGCAGTTATTTGTAAATGAGCCCTTTCTCAAACCCTTCTGGCAGGGCAAGGGTTCTCTTAAACAGTGTGCAAAAATTAATCAGACTTTTTGGAAGAGAAGTGAAAATCTTATTCTGTGTACTATTTACTTGAAGATCCAAGCCAGATTTGGGAAGTAGGTTACGTTCCCCAGCATTCCCTAAACCAGGGGTGTCAAACTCAAGGCCCGCAGGCTGGATCCGGTCCGCAGGGTGCTTAGATCTGGCCCATGGAGCCACCCTGGAAACAGTGAAGGGCTGACCCATGGTGGAGGGCCACAGGTGACCCTCCCAAGCTCCGTTTTTGTTGGCAGGGGTTTGCAGGGGGCCATCACAGCCAAAAAGGAGATCTTGGGAGCTTGTTTTCTTCGGCAAAGTGCTCGCGCCACCACAGGCACCCCCCGACACGAGTGATATTGGGCTGGCCATGCCCCTCCAAGGTCAAACACAACCCTGATATGGCCCTCAATGAAATCAAGTTTGATACCCCTGCCCTAGACCCTACCTGATAGGTGGCCTCCTCCACCTTAAGGGACAGTTCAACTCTTCCCCAATTCCATTCGTGGCATCTTTTTGACCGTTCATTACATGGAATGAAATGTCTATATCTTCCAGTGTAGAGGGACTTGGAATTTTGATGTGTTCTATTGATAACCTACCAGCTCAGCTTCCAATAGAGTCAACAGAATGTTTTGGAGACATGCTGTTCCCCTATATTGAAGAAATGGTAAGTAGAGGATGCACCCTTTGATCTATTCTAACTAAAAGAAATCTGCTGTAAAATGTATCAGGCTTTCATGAAATGATTTCTAGATACTCTTTTTTTTTTCATCTTGCTAAAGTTTAATCTTTTCAGATGGTTTAATATTTTCAAATATTGTTGGACAGCTTTTCTTCCTTCCTCTGCTCAACATTGTTTGAGAGAAATTCTTCGTATGGGGATAAAAATGTAGGAGATGAATGTTGCATACATATAGTATATCATCTAGGATCCATTTCATTAAAGTTGTCTTCCTACCTAAATTATGATAGTTCTTTTCTGGAGATGTTTCATCTATGCTAATTTGGGCAGGTCTTCAAAAGGTGGTTAGTGGAACATTTAAAAAAAAAAGGCAATGGATAATATTGTACTATAGCCCAGTCTGATTGGCTATGTGGTATATCATGATATCATTACATTTGTGATATTTAAAGTGGAAAATGGACATTATTGGATTGAAAAAAAACAAATAGGCTTTAAATAGTTATGGTAAAACCAGTGAAAACCTCCAATACAGTGGTTACAAAATTTAATACAGCTTTAATTTGCACTGAAAACGTATTTTGGGTAGAGTTGGGTAAAGGAATAACTCTATTTTAGAGTACTTGGTGATCTCTGAACTTGGTTGTTTGCTTTTTATTACCTGAATAGGTAACATCATCAAAGGTAGTGAGTATACTGTTTGCTCCCTATTTATATATGTAGTAGCTTACCCTACCAGTGTTGATAGGAATGTGATTTTTTCCTTGGTAGTTTTTGATTAGGATATTGGGGTGTTGTTTTTTTTTGCTAGATTTTGTCTGCTATTAATTCCTGCTTATCTGAGTTTTGGTTGCTGTAGTAGAATGTGGCCTTTTCGTCTCCTTCTTAGCTTTTTTATTGCCTCTTTTGAATAGTGTGCCACGCCTACATCACAAAGGTGCAGCAATGCTTTTGACATTTGACAAAAGCCTCCAATCCTATGGATGCCTCAGGGAACTATGGTTAACCTGATTTTATTTTTATCTTTATTGATTCACCCAATAAAACAATTTTCTAACGTATAAATAAAGGTTAGGAAAGATTTGTGTCTGACAAAGGTTATCTGGCAGGGACATGTCTGTTGCAGTGGTTTTCTAGATACTAGACTGCAATTCTATAGCTTTAATCACTAATTGTGTGACATGAAAACAACGAACTAAATATACAGCAGCATTATTGACTGTTTTGAGGATAGGATGGTTCAAAATAGCTACTAAAAATAAATATATGTTAAATATCAAATTTTAATCAATTTGGATTCTGAATACATTTTAAAATGGAGACGCCAGTGACTGAATTTGGGATAATCTCATATAAGGCTATGCTATTCTGTTGGCTAGAAATAGATTTCAAGTGTTTTCATAGCACATCAGAAGTATTTTATGATGCTTCCAGTGCAAGTTATTCCTTTGCTATAAGGAATTACTCAAATATATTAGGACTACAACATTCACAGTCATTGGTGTGATATCTGTTTGCCTATCCCTATTTTAAACAATGCTTCTGTAAAATCCAGTTGTTAAGCTGGTTTCTTATAGTTTCCTGAATTGTTCTTTTGTGTTGTGATATGAAACATTATATGTGTTAAATGTAGTTCCTTTCCAATCTTACTCAAGAACAAAAAGAATAATCTTTTATATTACTTTCTAAGAATCATAGTTCTTGCGTCTCTTGCCTTCTAGATAAAACTTGCAATTAGGGAATGTACATGTCTTATAGATTTGGCTTTTTGTTTGTATTTTGTTCTTTTCTTCCTGCCTTCCTGCTTTTATATGTGTTGCAGATCAGGCAACCTGTGGATAAAAAGTTGGAACTGATTCTTGATTTCCTCTTTAGAAAATTGTGTGTGTGTGTGTGTGTGTGTGTGTGTGTGTGTATTATAGACTGTGGTATAAAAATATATTGTGCTTGTATCCTTCTCACCTCAGTCGTGTTAATATTAAGTGAAAATGTGGAGAAGTTTAATCCTAGAAAAGTTTTAATTGCCAATTAACGTTCCTGAAAATTTCTCATTTTCAAAATAATGTGGCTACTATGCAGCCAGCCTTTTCATTTGAGTTTCTGTCTTGACAGTTTTAATAATTTTTTCCAAGGTTCTCTTATCTGTCCAACATAATTACATATCTGAGGATGTGTGTCTGTATAAAAGCAAGTATTCTAACGGAAAACCTTTCTCTCCACAGCTCCTCTCTGATGCTACAGAGCCCCTGGAAAGCCAGAATTATTCACCTGTAGTTAGAGATGTAAGTCTTACAATCAATTGTCTTTCTTCCACACACTTTAAAAAGGAAATCTGGCATGCCAAGGTCAAATGTCAAAAGAGTAATGACGTCTTTCTTATACTTTTCTAGGCAGTGATTACATCCAATGGTTCACTGACTGATAAGTATAAATATATCCAGAAACTGAGGGAAAACAGGTAATACACAGAGTACTTTTTCCCCTCTTCAGAATATAGTCATCTCAGGTGTAATGCTATGTGTGTGCATACTAATATGAATGTTTTGCTTTATGAGGTTAACATAGCAATCACAACGTGTCTGTGTAAAGCAGGAGTTTGCAAACTTGGCAACTTTAAGGCATGTGGAGTTCAACTCCCAGAATTCTCCAGCCAGCAAAGCTTAAAGTCTTAAAAGTTGCCAAGTTTGGGGACCCCTGATATAAAGTCATGCAAAAACAAAAGGAGCAAATATGGACCATTCATATTAGTGTTACAACTAATTAGATATTTGTGATTCTTTGGAAAAATGTCCACAAAGTTTAACTTTTAAATCTGATCATCTTGGACTACAGCCACTGAATTGTGCGATGTATAAAGATTCACTTGAAGGCGACATTGATTTGAAGGATTCATTTGAAAGCAATTCAATTTAGTGCAGAATTCAATTGATATAATAAAGTGGTTTCTGTGCTTTGTTATTTTGGGGACATGCAGACAACACACACATACAAACACACGTATGTATGTCTTTTGTGCCCTGATCAATGCACACTTGAGGACTTTATGGCAGTATAATAGAAACCAATTAATATTGCTAGTTTCTGGGCAAGATCTGTTTAACTTGTACATATTTTAATCTTGTATTTTATATTTTAAATTTTATATTGTATACCAGTGATGGCTAACTTTTTCCACGCCATGCACCAAACGGGTATGCCCATGGTGCAATGCGTGCATGACCCCGCCTGCCCCCTGTATATGCGCACGCATTTCCCACGCACATGTCTTCCACGCATGTGTGGCAGATACCCGACAATCAGCTGGCTGTTGGGGGGCGTGCACACATGCACAGTGTGACTCTTCCGGGCGATCTCTCATGTGCTGGCCGAAATGGCTATGCATGCTACTTCCTGCCCATGTGCCACAGGTTCGCCATCACGGTTGTATACTATGTGTTATTTAATTGTGATGCTTCCGATACGATTAAAAAAATAATGAAGTGGCCTTATGTAACATAAATTCTGAAAAGGTTACATTGATTCCCTGTTAGCTTTGGAAAACACGATGTTGGTTCCCACCTTTACTGCACATTCGGAGTGTATATTTAACATTTAGCAAGATGCCAAGGATCACAGTGGGAGAAGTAATGATGGAAAATAGATGAACGTTTTTCATCTTTTCCCCCTTGGGTTTTTGGAGGGATTTCGATTCTTCTTTGTTTTAAAATGTATGTCAATCATGTTTTAAGACTTAGGCTGTATTTCTGTGTGTTTCCCATCACACAATTCAGAAAAAAACATGTTACCGTTTTTAGCAATTTAGGACAGAGAACCTTCTAGAGATTGTGATAGTTGAGGCTTGTTTTAATCTCTTAAAATGATTCTATTTCTCTTCTGAAGTGTTTCTTTCAGTACCCCACCCAGAGAGAGGGAGGGGCTTCCATGTTGTATAAGGGGAGATAACCTCTAGTTTTGCATTGATTATAGTAGCGCCTAGAGCAGGGTTGTGCGGCACTTTTTAAAGTTTGGATGTCACTTAAGAGTTCTTCTGGAAAGATTTCCATCAATATCATACAGCCCCGGGTCTTTTGTTGTACACTTCTGGCCTCAGACAATACATTTAATGCTGCCATTATAGTCTCTGTAAATTTTGGGTTGTCGCAAGATGAGTTGTCCTGATGTAGTTTGGGATGATGTAGTAATGTTGTGGGATTGAACCCTATTGTCTATTTATTATTATCCCTCCTTTTGTGAATGAATTCAGACTGGCTAGCTAAATGATTCTTACATCTATATTTAAACAAGTCTCACTGATCAACAGAGGAATGGCTATAATTTCTTGGGCTGTATTTAATAATATGTGTTGATATTATGACGACAGCAGAAATATATATTGATTTCACTGTAACCTTTTAAGTGTAAAGCTACTGCTAGTGTTAGTAGAGCCATAGAAATAGGGGCATAGGGATAGAGGCATACATTTGCGCATTATTAAACTGACCATTTTTCACAATCAAATGCAATATTGAAAATGTTTTTGTATGGGTTGAAGTTAAATGAGCTCTGAAGGAACAAAACCCCAGTAATCAAAAGTTTTAAAAGCTAATTTATAATGTTAACAATTTTCATGCTTATTTTATTGATATTCACTTTTAATTGTATATATGTTGTAGGGAATATATGTTATCCCTGACCATGGATAAGAAGAAGAAGGTTTTAATACTTGGATCTGGATATGTTTCTGAGCCTGTAATAGAATATCTTACAAGAGACCCCAACGTTGAAATAACAGCAGGTTTGTAAGTAAGGTTATAACCCTAAACCTCAGCTTTTATTTGAGAAGGATTGTTTCGTTGTTCCTTCTGTTTGTTCTTGGCTGGGGTATAGGTAGTCCTTATTTTATGACCACAATTGGGACCAGAATTTCCATTGTTCAAGCAAGTCAGTTGTTAAGAGTCACACCCAATTTTACAATTGTCATGGTTGTTAAGTGAGTCAGGCTGTTGTTCTGGCTTCCCCCATTGACTTTGCTTGCTGGAAGACAACTGGGAAAGTTGCAAACGGTGATCTCGTGACGCTGGGACACTGTAACCAATGCTGGTTGCCAAGTGCCAAAATTGGGTTTTTTTGGCCTGATCGTGGAGATACTGCAATGGTTGCAAATAGCACTTAGACTTATATACTGCTTTACAGTGCTTTTACAGCCCTCTCTAAGTGGTTTACAGAGTCAGCATGTTGCCCCTAACAATCTGGGTCCTCATTTTACCGACCTCGGAAGGTTGGAAGGCCGAGCAAACCTTGAGCCGGGTGAGATTCAAACTGCCAAATTACAGGCAGTCAGCAGAAGTAGCCTTCAGTACTTCATTCTAACCACTGCCACCGTGGCTCTTCCAAGTGCAAGGGCTACTCATAAGTCACTTTTTCAGTGCCCTTTGAATGATCATTAAACTCATGGACCGTGCAGGCTCTGTGCAGGCTGTGCGGGACTGTGTAGATTCTACTTGCAGAAGGGCATCACTCTTACAGAGGCATCCTACCATGAAAACATTTTAACATTAAATCTTATGAAAACAACTACACTTATTAATTTTGGAATTACATCAAGGTATGGGTAAAAGCAGAGGAAGGCAAGCCTGTGTTTCAGTGTGATGGGGTTCTGTACATCTTCAAGCCTGCATGTGTGAATAGTTGCTTTGCTCTTCCTCAGTGCCTGTTTATTATTATTATTATGTGGTGGGCTTTTAAAAATCCTAATATGGAAGCTGCCTAGAGTTGCTTCTATGACTGAGGTTTATAGATGTTTATAAATAAAAAAAAAAAAACCACCTCTGAAATACTTACCCTAAGATGGAAATAAATCCAATATACCTGTGTGCATTGGTATTTGTAATGTGCTGCTAGATCTTCTTTCTGAAATATGCTGTGTTTCTTTGGAATTAACTTTTCCAATACTGGCATTAGCATCTCTGTATTATTATTTTTTAATTGCAGAATTGAGATTTGGATGGAATCCTGGTCCTTAATTTTTTAAATTTTGTTCAGTGATATTGTCAACATTTCTCCATCCATGATAAAATTGTAGGGTGGGGTGTTTTTTTTCTTCTTTTGCTTTATTTAGTGGAAGATACAGAGTCTTATGGCACTTGCTAGCGAGTTGAGTTAAAATTCACCTGGCTGCTTTACGGTGTCACCCACATTAAATCCCTGCCTGGTGGAGAATGTGGGAGTAGTTGACCTGAATGGCTTAGAATGACTAAGCCATCATTTCATTATTTTCATTTGTTGATACTCTTGATTTCTTTCCCCTTCAAACAGTTTCTTCGGTGAGCCTTTGTCCTAGAACAGGTACTGCTCTGCCTGCATGGATTAGCTTAGTTTTAGCTAAATATTGATCAGAACTCCTCCTCCTGTTCTTGCCACTATCTACCACAACATGGTTTTAGAGAACATTCACTTTTTGGTCACGATTCTACAGATAATGTTTTTCAAGCAATGAGCCTTGTTTGTTGAAGTTTTATTGCTCTAATCCATTTGATACCTCGTTCTCCTTTCATCTCAAAATTCTGCCTCCCAGAAACCATTGCTTCATAATGGTTCATAACAGCCCCTTCATAATGGCTGCTTCAGAAACCATTGCAAATCACGGAAGTTTATTACACCTATTTTATTGCCTAAGAAAAATAATTTTGCCGACTTGTGATGGCTAAGGTACTAAAAAAAATTCCCATTATTGGTTTACATGACCAGTTGGCCTTGATATCTCACAGATAATCCCCTTCTTTTCTGGATGGTTCAGCAAGCTATGCCTAATCTGATAAGGATGTGAAACTTTCTGACATTGTTTCAGTGGAGGAGGAGTGCATGAGAAAAAGGTTTTCCTGATCTCATCCTGCTAACGCTAAGCTACGATTCTGGTTCTGGTTTTGAGAGGCAGCATACTTGTCAAGTCCAAGATAATGTACAGGTTAAAAATTCTGTGGGAGCCAGTCTTTTTCAGCTATCATTTGCACTCTCCAATAGCCTCTATCATGAAGACTCAGCTTGAGCAGTTGTCCAAGAAATACAGTAATGTTGTTCCCATCGTTATGAACATCACAGAAGACGACAGATTATCATCATTGGTGAAGAAGCATAATCTTGTTATTAGGTCAGTATTTGAACATCAATTTCAGAAAGTGAAAACAAACTGTTCCAAAATAAGGCTTGATAATTTAAGCATCTGATTCCTAGCAGTCACCCAGGTTGGAATTTTATTTATTGAAACCTTTTAGGTGTTTACCGCCAATCCTATCTTTAGATAACATTAGCATTAAACAATAAAGATGAAATATAATGGTAAAATGATCACAAAAATGAAGTCTAAATGTATATATTCATATCTCTCATAAGTATACCCTGATGAAATATAGTGAAATTCACAAAAGATTATATGATAATACATTTGGTCTTATATCGATGTTGCCTTTTCTATTATTATTTAAAACTTGTTTTTTTTTTTAACTAAGGACATGCTCCAAGCTAATTGAAACATACAGTATATTTTCTGGCTCAGGTATTTTTTCCCAAAGAACTGAGGATTATATATGCTAATTTCCCGCAATTTGGTGTTTCTATGGAGTTTGTTGGAAGATCATAATCTGGAACAGCACAGTTTGAGAAAAAATGAGATGTAAACTCCCTTCCTCCCTCCCCCCGCCAATTTTATTCTTAACAACATCTTTGTGAGAGAAGGATAGTAACTGGCTCATGTTCACTCACTGATATTATTTATTTATTTTATTTATGTATTAAAAATGTACTGTATGGCTGTACACCTGAAGCCAATAACTGGATGGAAACAATAAAAACCAATATAAAACAACGAAGATATAATATAAAGAGACAAAATAAATGCAAAAGCTGAAGCATCTTATGCATAATTAAAAATCCCAATGCCCCTACACTATATCACGCTCCGCTAACAACTCTTACTATTTTAAACCCAATTTATTCAGTTTCAGATTTGTCATAGTAACTGAAGAAGTTCATAATTCTGATTTCAGTGGACTATGTAGAATTAAAGAAGTATGTTTTTCTGTGTATGGGTGTGTGAGTATCCATACAAGCATGTGGGTGTGTGAGTACTGGTTTTACATACACACACATGTACACACACACGCACGAAAGCTCATCTAGCAAGAACTAAATGCATTAATTGCCTCACCTTTAATTAAGTATTGGTCCATTTGAGTTAGCATTGACAACTAATGATTTCCATAATCATTAAACAGAAAGAGGGGCAGACATAGATCTTCTACCTACAAATGTTAATGAGAGATTCCAGAGTTAAACCTGGACCATTACATATATAGCATGTGCCCTAGCCCTCTCAAAATTTCATTTAGCAATTTTTATATGTTGTTGCAAAAATGCTGCTTGATAGCATTTGAAAAATAAATTAGAGCATATTTAGAGACAAAAAAAGTTAGTCCATTTCTCAGAAAATTTATTTTTAAAAATCTGACAAATATTTCCTTCTTAAACCTTGATATTGAATCCTATTTGTGGATGTAAGTGTGCCTAAAAAAAGAAGTTATTTTTCTTTTCGCTTTGTAACCTTATTTTAAAAGTCAGAGAATGACCTTTCCAATTAAACTGATTTTATAGAAATTGGTAATTATGGTTACCTTTCTCTTTAGAAATGAGACAACATTGGCCTGGATTTTCTGCCTGTTTTGACAGCATAGAAAAGAATTGGCATTTTCTACTGTTCACCTTGCCCTCACTTTTCTCCCCTCTTGTTCTAGTTTGTTGCCATATTCATTCCATCCTCTGGTTGCTAAGAAATGCATTGACAGCAGGGTGAATTTGGTGACCGCAAGTTACCTGACGCCTGAAATGAAAGAGCTACAGAAAAGGTACGAGCCTGTTTGAGCACTTAGCATCCTCTGCAGGTTTCTCAGCATCATTCTTAAAGCTGAATGTAAGTATAAGTCAGGTAAATGACTTAAATGTGCATTATCTCCAGGCACAGAAATTCACCATTTAAATCAGAATATCAAAATCCAGCATGGCTAAGTCATAACTTTGCTCCCATCTTGTGACAAACGTACAAAGGAGGCAAGGTTTGTGACAACTCTGCCCTGCTGCTGAGTGACAACAGTCTGGCCAGTCCTCACTTCTCCTTCAGATGTCACTTCCTCCAGCAAGAATGAATAACTGGCCTCAAGGTTTTTTCCTCAAAATCCTTTGCAAACCATGGCTGGATTATCCCGCTTAAGAAAATATAAACAGTCTTTTGGTGGCAACACTTAGCTGTTTCTAAGAGGATGAAACAAAGCAGGCAGGATGATGTCATGCCCCTAATATGTTGGGCTTCCCAGCCATTAAACACCCCCCCTCAAGTTTCTGCTTTGTTTCATAAGCATGTAATAGGCACATGCAATACTATTATTTTTTTCAATTTTCCCACCTCATTCAGAACCCATGACAGTGATTTTGGCAGTTATAACAGGGAGGTATGTACACCAAAAGGAAAGGAAACGGAAGGAAAAGGAAGGGAAGGGAAGGGAAGGGAAGGGAAGGAAGGAAGGAAGGAAGGAAGGAAGGAAGGAAGGAAGGAAGGAAGGAAGGAAGGAAAGAAGACTAGCTATGACCTGGAGTCGAAAGTTGTTACCTTTGTTTGAAGGAAAATCATTTAAGTTAAAAACTTGGTTTTCCAGATAATTGCTTATATGTAGAAAACACATGTATACCAGTATAGCCTACTCACTGAAGGAATCAAGTGTGGCCCATTCAATTCATTGCAGCGATTATTTGAAAACAACTTGAAATACAATTAATTTTATGTACCCCACTTCTTGACAATTGCAAGGTTGAAAAGCCCTGTGTTGGAGGATGGTTTGGGAGCTACTGAATTCAATTAACAGTGGAATATAGGTAGTCCTTGACTTATAACCACAATTGAACCCAAAATTTCTGTTGTTAAGTGAGACAAGTAAGTTTTGCCCCCTTTAGGACCTTTCTTGCCACAGTTGTTAAGGGAATCCCTGCAACTGTTTAATTAGCAACATGGTTGTTAAGTGAATCTAGTCTTCTCATTGACTTTGCTTGTCAGAAGGTTGCAAGAGGTGATCGATCACATGACCCAGGGACACGGCAACCGTCATAATATGAACCAGTTGCCAAGCATCCACATTTTGATCACTTGATCATGTGGATGCTGCAATGGTGGCAAGTGTGAAAAATGGTCCCAGGTCACTTCTTCAGTGCTGTTGTACCCTCAAATGGTCACTAAACAAAAGGTTTTAAGTCAAAGGCTACCTGGCTACCTAGCATAGCAGTGTCCAACTGGGGGCCCGCAGACCGGATGTGTCATGCGCAGGCCGTGCCCACCCCAAGGGAAAAAACATTGCAATACATCACATGATGGCAACATGACACCCGTGCTGTAGTTTGATCCCCGTGCTGTAGTTTGCTGTTGCCTTTCACCTGACAGCTTTCCTTGTATTATAGTGCAGAGGCAGCTGGCATTGCCATTATCAGCGAAGTAGGTTTGGATCCTGGCCTCGATCATATGTTGGCAATGGAATGTATTGACAAAGCCAAAGAAGTGGGTGCTGAGGTAAGCTCGACTGAAAAAAGAATCCATGTCATCACTCCTTGTCCCCCTTTTGTTGTTATCCTCCTCTTCCTCCTCAGAAAAAAAATAGAAAGCTTTCCTTTTTCCTTTGCTTTTTCTATGAAGCATCAGGTTCTACCGCAGGCAAAGACAAAATGGAAAAGACCAATTCCGATGACTCTTTTATTTTGAATTTCATCTGAGTGAAGTCCCTAGTCTGAGGAGCAGATGAAGTCCTGCAGAAACCAATAACATGCAGCTGCTGTAATTTTAATAAATTTATAATACATCCCGTCATTTTCAGAGGGGTGTGAAGTAGAATCCCGTTCACGCCATTCCTTTTTCTGAAGCTCATCAATAGCTATGGGATTAGCTATTGGGATTTGTTTGTGCTTAGAATGCGCAGGGTTGGCATGAATAGAAGACCCGGACTTTAATTTTTAATTCTCTTTTTGTTACTAGACATTATAAAAGTTAAACGAATGAATTTCTAAAGAAAACGGTATAAATGTCTTAGATGCCTTTCTGCAGACATACCGCAAAGCTAGATTAATCCGAAATATAGAGTTAGACTGTGTTAAATAAATTCAGGAATCTCTATGGGATAAACTTAACTGAATTTAAATTGAGAACTTTATTTTCATCAACTCCAGGTGATCTCCTACACTTCCTTCTGTGGAGGCTTGCCTGCTCCTGAATATTCTGACAACCCCCTGAGATATAAATTTAGCTGGAGTCCACAGGGAGTCCTGCTAAATACAGTTAAATCTGCAACCTATTTAAAAGATGGAGAGGTGACGTAATTTCTCTTTAAAAGTATATACATTTGTTTGCATGTGTGAGTGCTTTCAAGTCAATGCCTTTCTCGTAACATTTTCACAAATGATCTGCCACTGCCTTTCTCCTGGAACTGGAAGAAAGTGACTGGCCCAAAGTCACCCAGCTGGCTTCATACCGAAGGCAGGACCAGAACTCCTAGTTTCTATAGCTTGGTAATTTTGACCACTCTAGTTTCCATGTGTATACATATATATGTTAAAATGAAAAGATGACTAATATGTATATCAGGTTGAGGAGTTTTGAAAACTCTTCTGAAGTGAACGAAGTTAGTTCTTAATGGAGCATTATATTTTTTCTTTTCTTTTTTTAAAACGTATTTTGTTCATTAAATTATTAAAACATTGGATATGGTCTGATAGTCCTGACATTTCTTCTTGTTATACATATTACATACAAGTTATACATATTTTATATACATTTACACATTTGTACAATTTGTTTCTATCTGTAATTATCCATTCTACAAATCCTACTTTTTATTTTGGGTCCTTCCTTTCTTTTCCCACCATTGATAAAATTTATTCCATATCTGATAGTATTCTGTTTCATCCTTATTTTTTAATTCCAGAGTCAAATCTATCAATTTCAGTCTATCAAATCAATATCTTTTTTATCACCTCACCTTCGTCAGGAATTTACCTTTCCATTTTGGGGCAAAATTCATTCTTGCTGCCATGATAATGTGTACTATTAGATAAATCTCCTCTTGCTATATCTTTTTGTCGTAATTCCAGGTAAAAATAATTCCAGTTTATAATCTATTTTCTGTCCAATCATCTACTCTAACCACACCTCGATCTTATGCCAAAACTCCTGGGGTTTCTCACAAGACTACCATGTATGGTAGTATGTTCCCTTAATTGGACATTTTGATTTTCATTTAGGCAGGGGCAGATATAACTGAGACAATTCAAGCACGGCCATTTTTGTATCACTACCCTTTTCCAAAGTTGTCTTTCTCATGTCACCCATGGCTAAAGGAAATCTAGCCTTAGCTGTCAATCACCTGTTCTATTAACTAAATTGTTTTGTTCCTTCCTTCTAGAAGAATCAATGGACAATACAATGGTCACCCAACTGTTATGTGGTTAGGTGATCAAGGAAGACATTGCTCTATGCGGGAGATAAATTTGATAAATAATAAGAGAGCAAGAAGAGTCTTCCTGTTGCTATAATTGGGATGGAGACTGTTTTAAAGAAAAGCAAAACATTGATCAGCTGCCAGCGAGGAAGGGGAGCACCCACTTTCTCCTAATTCTGAATTAAATCTGCTTTTAATTCAGCCACACCCATTGGGACAAATTTGAAGAGGAACAAACAATTTGGCATAATAATAACTTTTGTTACTTCAAAGGACTTAAACATGAGATTATGTTAGTAACCTAGACTTTTGGGGCATGAATCAGTAAGATTTGAGGCAATGTCAGAACTTGCCTTAAGAAAGTTTCAGTTAAAGGGAGTGCAGCTTATGTCTGTCGTGGAGCACACTGTAGGTCTTGCGAAAGAACAGAGGACCAAGTAGGGACTTGAAAGAAAGTGGCCATAAATAAGATTTGGAAGAGATGCCCAACATTCATAATTGTGGGAGACAGGCATTTGTAAAGAGGAGCTTAAAGGTTTGGTGGGCCCTGTCCTCAAATATAATTTACTTACATGATTGTTATTTTTCATAATCCTTAGATTATTAATATTCCAGCCGGAGGAGCTTTGCTTGATTCTGTTACTGTCATGGATTTTTTCCCAGGATTAAATTTGGAAGGTTTTCCAAACAGGGACAGTACAAAATATGCTGAACCCTACGGTATTCAATCAGCTCACACTCTTTTAAGAGGAACTTTAAGGTACACGGTAGGTACATTTGGCCTCATAGATGTGTGATTGATCCTAGAGAGAGCATGGGCGCCCACGGGAGGTGGGGACGGGAAAATGGATGTCATGACTCAAACCACGTGGATTATGTATTTGCATGGGATATGGAACAAAAGGATGAAAGTCTGGGCTTTTGTGTTGTGATATCTTCATGCAGGTCTCATTGTTTTTTGCATCATTGTGGTTTGTAATGCATACCTGGGTTAGAGAGCTGAAGTATGTACTGTATGTCTGTACCAATTAAAAGATTGGTCAGTTGCTCTCTGGTTTTTAATTCTGGAACAGGAGGCCCCTTCTTTATGCATAGATAATCCACAACTTGCAACCATTCGTTTAGCGACTGTTCAAAATTACAACCGCACTGAAAAAAGTGACTTATGGGTGGTCCTCACAATTATGACCGTTGCAGTTTCCCCCTGGTCATGTAATCGAAATTCAGGCTCTTGACAATTGGCATGTAACTAGTTGCGGTGTCCCAGGGCCATCCAATTTACCATTTGTGGCCTTCCCAACTGGCTTCTGACGAGCAGAGTGAATGGAGTCAATATTGTCATGAGCTGCTTTCGTGCTTCTACGGTCAGCAAGATTTGGGTCATTTCCTAATCCTTTCCCTTTCCCTTTTCCAGGGTTACTGTAAAGCTATAGAAGGTTTTGTGAAATTGGGACTAATAAATTCAGAACCATGCCCTATGCTTAGTGCAACTACACCTCCTGTAAAATGGGTAAGTATACCCGTTCCAAATGAGAGAAATAGAACTGAGGTTGGTATGATAATCAATTAGCTCCTGTAAATTTAGTAAGTTTACAAAATGTATTGTTTTAAATTAGTGTAAATAAGAGCAAACCTGTAAAATCATTTTCTCTCGAGGATTCTGGGTAGGGGGGCCATCATTCAAAAGGCCCAATCTTTGGTGTCTACCAGCCTTTTATGATTTTTATTGAAGATTTTTTTTTACAAAGTTAAAATTACAGAAAAATTAAAAAAAATCACCAGTGCATCTATTTTCAGAACAAAACTTAATAAAGGGTTTCTAGTCTTTTCTAAAAGTAAGTTCTATTGCTCCTTCCCTAGTCAAATAAGTCAATTTAGCCATTTCTACACATTCTGCCATCTTCCTGATTCAATCTTCCATTGTGGATTTTTCCATCTTTGTGTATATAATAGCCTTGTTGCATTTCTCTTCTATTTCTCTTCAGACTCTTCTATTTGTCTGTCCTTAAATCCTATTAGGAAAAGGTTTTAGCTGAACATTAATTTTTAAAATTCTCTGCATATGTATGTATATATGTATATTTAATATAATATATTTAATATAATAAACCCGTTTTATGGCCATTTTGTTCTCATGATTTCAAATTCTCAATTTTCCTGTATTAACAAATCTTGATATGTTACCCATTTTTCAGAATGCCAATCATTTATCTTTCTTTGTGTTTAGAAAGAGCTAATGTGTAAGTTACTTGGACTTCAGCCTTCTGTCAAATATGATAAACTCCAACAGGCTGTCTGCAAACAGCTGAATGAGAACAAAAAACAGTTGGAAGCAGTGGAATGGTATGATAGAAATTTTAGGATTTCCTCTTTTTTTCTCCACTTCTAGCATTCAGATATTTCATATACTGGACTTCTATACTGTTTTTCTTTGAAATATGTATAAGTCATGTTTGTTTAGCTCCGTGAATAAATCAGTACCTGGATGTGCTTGCAAGATTACTGGCAGAGGTTAATTTATTGGTGTTCTTTTTTTTAGCTGCCAGCCCTCAAGTAACGGTAAGCCGAGTGAAATAATGTTTAGAACAAAAGTGACCTTATTAGTGAGATTAATTATAGAGAGAGCAAAAGACAAGTCTTGAACTAAAAATATCAGCAATATTCTGATTTTGGTGAATAAGCACAATACATTACTGAAGTCACAAAATTTTATGACTGTGAGGGAATGTAGGCAGGAGGGGTGCGTTCCAGAGGCAACCCAACCTTGATTTTATGTGAGTGGGAAAGGGGGTGAAGAGAGCCCCACCATTATAGTTTACAGAATAAATTGGAGATGTAATACTAGAGTCCTCAGTCCAGGGGTGGGGTGCTACTGATTTGCCCCGGTTCGGGCAAACCAGTAGCTAATTTGATCATTTTTAATGATAAAGTAGTTCAGTGAACTGGTCAATCCCACCCCAGCTGGCCCTTCCCACCCCCTCCCCTCCCAGAAGTCTCCATGTGGCCTGGTTTGGGTGCCAGGTAAGTACAGGGCCTGTGTGGAGGCTCCAGGAGGGCAAAAAACGGACCTCCCAGAGGCTCCAGAGGGCCGGAAACGTTTCTGTCCTCCAGAGGGCCTCTGGAGCTCGGGGAGCCCGTTTTTGCCCTCCTGGAAGCTCGAAGAAATCCTCCAGAGCTCAAGGAGGGTGAAAAATGGGCCTCCCGGTGGGCCCTTTTCCAGGCTCAGAAGGTTTTCAGAGCCCGTGGAAGCCATTTTCGCCTCCCGGAGGCTGGAGGAAAGTCTCGGGAGCCTGGGGAAGGTGAAAACACCCCCACTACCATAGTGCAGGAGGCCAACTAGGCCACGCCCACCATGGCCATGCTCACCCAGCAAACGGGCAGAGAACCGGTTGCTAAAATGTTTGAAGCCCACCCCCTGCCTCAGTCTGGCAGGATTATGTCTATAAACGTGGAAAAAAAAACCCGCAAGTCATCTTGGAAGAATCAACGTGAGTCATCCATCATTTAAGGCCTGATATCAACAGAACCATCTGTTTCCCCCACCCCACCCCACAAAACCATTGCTTGTACCAAGGAACAAAAGTATTCCTAGACTTCATGCTTTGTCATTCGGATAAAGAATTCTCCCCTAAGAAAAGGAAGTACTAAGAATTCCCTGTTACCTATCTTATTTATACTATTTCTTCGTAGAGTCCTTTGTCTGCACAGCAAATGCACACAAGGAGTCTAAAAGCATGGTAGTAGCCTGAAATTCCTTGAGAGAAATTCTTTTGTACAGCTGTTCATCTGTCATTTATATCACAGTGTCAAATTAGTGGTACACTTTGTAAATATATGGGGTGAATTCAGAGTTTGGGGAGAGGTTTAATATCATTCAAGTAGTCCTTGACTTAAAATCATAATTGAGCCCAAAATTTATGTTGCTAAGCAGGACAGTTGTTAAGTGAGTTTTGTCCCATTTTATGACCATGTTGTTAAGTGAATCATGCAGTCTTTAAGTGAATCTGGCTTCCCCCATTGACTTTGCTTGTTAGAAGCTGGCTGGGAACATAATAAATGGTGATCATTTAACCCCGGGACAGATATATGACAGTTGCCGTGTGTCTGAGTTTGGATCACATGACCATGGGGACAGGGGTGTGGGATTCTACCAGTTCGCACCTATTCGCTAGAACCGGTTGTTAACATTCTAAGCAGTTCAGAGAACCGGTTGTTAGAAGAAATTACTGGCCTAATCCTGTAAGGAAGGCAGGAAGGAAACATTCTGGTGTTGCTTACAGAAACTGCCTCTCCGTTAACCCTGATTACATTATTGGCAGGACTAGACTTCCTGTCTCAGGAATGTCTTTGGAGTTTTTTTCCTGTCCTTTGCTGGTACTTTGCTTGTGTGGAGTGACCATTCAAAGTTACAACAGTGATTGGTCTCATTTGAGACAACATGAGATGAATCCGCATGCAGACTGGAGGTTGTATAACTTGCCTTGTGGTGTAACTGGAACAATCTGGAACTGAACACACTCAAAACCGTAGAAATGGTGGTAGACTTTAGGAGAAACCCTCCCATACTACCACCTCTTACAATACTAGACAACCCAGTAATCAACAGTAGAAACCTTCAAATTTCTAGGTTCTATCATATCACAAGACCTAAAATGGACACCTAAACATTAAAAATGTCATCAAAAAAGCACAACAAAGAATGTTCTTTCTGCACCAACTCAGAAAGCTCAAACTGCCCAAGGAGCTGCAGATACAGTTCCACAGAGGAATGATGGAGTCTGTCATCTGCACCTCTATAACTGTCTAGTTTGGTTCTGCAAGCCAACAAGACAGACACAGACTCCAGAGGGTAATTAGGACTGCAGAAAAAACTATTACTACCAACCTGCCTTCCATTGAGGACCTGTATACTGCACGAGTCAAAAAGAGGGCTGTGAAAATATTTACAGACCCGCTCACATCCCGGACATAAACTGTTTCAACTCCTACCCTCAAAACGACGCTATAGAGCACCGCACACCAGAATAACTAGATACAAGGACAGTTTTCCCTTGAACGCCATCACCCCGTTAAACAAATAATTCCCTGTCCAACTATTTACGAAGTCTGTACTACTGTTACTATTAATCTTCTCATCACTCCTTATCACCCATCCCCTCTCACTTGTGACCATGACTGTAACTTTGTTGCTTGTATCCTTACGATTTATATTGACTGTTTCCTAGTATGATTTGATTGTTGATTGTACCCTATTACTAGTATTAAGTGTTGTACCTTATGATTCTTGACTCTTGACAAATGTATCTCTTATGTACACTGAGAGCATTTGCACCAAGACAAATTCCTTTACACCTGTTGAACAAACTCCACTTCACTGGGCAAAAGTCTTCTTATTGTTCTTAGCATTACCTGTTTTTATCTGCCTTTCAGGTTGGGGTTACTTGGAGATGAACCTGTTCCAACAGCACATAGTATAGTGGAAGCATTGGCCAAACACATGGAAGCAAAGCTCTCGTATGGTAGGTGACATGCTCTTCACCCTTAGTTTTATTTTCAACATTGGTAATCCTCAATTTATGACTGTAATTGAGCCAGGAATTATAGTCCTAAGTCATTGCAGTCATTAAGGGAGTCACCACGTGACTCTGTCTGATTTTCCAATCATTTTTGTGTTGGCCATTAAGCAAATGCTGCAGTTGTTAAGTGTATCCATTTTATCTAATAAGTATTTTTGAGTGGAATCTAGAAGCTAATAAAATGAAGGAAGAAAATATCTAACTACCAGATGGATTCATCCAACCTGTATTAATTAGTATCAAGGAAACAGCAAAGCATTGAGATGGTCAGACCATTTAAATGATACAGTACAGATATGCTTCAGTGCTAATTGGGACTTGAAAATCTATTGTTAAGCAGTACAGGTTTGTTTGTTTATTCCTGTCAGAAGCATCACAATTAAAATAAGGCATATACTATATGACATAAAACTTAAAATATAAAATGAAAATATGTACAAATTAAACAGATCTTACCCAGAAATTAGCAACATTCATTGCATTCTGTCGTGCTGCCCTGATCGGGGGACAAAGGGCAGGTATACAAAGGTGTTGTTGTCTGCACCACAGTCACAAAGATCAGAAGCAACCAGATGGCACCATTTCTTCAGAGCGTCTCTGAATCTTCTTGGACCCGTGCACAATCTACTCAATGATTTCCATACTTCCCAGCTTTCATCAGACCCAGGTGCCAGCTCCTCCATTGATTCCATCCAGTGTTTGTAGCTTTCCATAGGTCCACTCTGCTTTCAAGTTCTTCAAAGTCTTCAAAGTCAGCCTAAGGAAGCTTTTCCTGGATTTTAATCTCTGCTGAGCTGTTGTAGGCCACAGAAAGGGTGTTGTGTAGTTCAGAGGTTTCCAATCTTGGCAACTTTTAAGCCTGGCAGACTTCAATTCCCAGAATTCTGTGAGTTGGAGCCTGCCAGGCTTAAAATTGCCAAGGTTGGAGACCTCCAGTCTAGATATTGAGGATATGAGTCTCTCTCTCTCTGTATGCTTCTTCTTTGTGAACAGCAGGCAGGGCAATTGCCAGCTAAGTGGTAGATCTTTATCTAGACAAGTAGGTTTAAGGCATTTGGTGAGAAGCAAAACATCTTTCTTTTTTAAAACAAATTTTATTAATTTTTAAAAACAATACACAAACAAACAAAACATAGAATATAAGAACATAAGGCATCTTTTCTGAGAGCTGCTTATTGAATTTTAACAAAACAAATAAATCATCTGAAAACAGCATAGTTCCAAATTATCACATTTCCATACAAACACAATTTGATATGCATATTTATATTATATATTCAACTTCATATCTTTTTCCAACTTCTATTTCTCCCTTTCCTTCTCTTGCCTTAA
Source organism: Pseudonaja textilis (assembly GCF_900518735.1). The sequence goes on along the minus strand of NW_020769374.1, from coordinate 2,204 downwards.
TTTCTATATCTTTTGCCTTAATTTCTATATCTTTTTATTCATTGTATACTTCCATCTGTCTTGTTTACAATTTCATTGTTCTCTTCCAACATTATTCTAGAATTTTATTAATTCAAACATAGACAAACAAAACACAAAACATAAATACATAAAACTTCTTTTTGGAAAGTGGCTTAACCCTGGGTTACATCTTTTTGTACAGACATAAATCAAATTCATGCTCACCTTATATACTATTTTATATCTTATTTAACATTCTATATTTTCTATATGTTTTCTCTCCTCTATTCACTCTCTTAATTATATTTTAGTTATTTCATCTCAATTTAAATCATTACACTTGCATCTTTTGTCCGTTCTCTTTCAATTATCTATTTATCTTTTCTTTCTAATACAATATTTCTCCTGTAATCACTGGTTGAAGTATGACGCCTTTTTATCTTTCCCCTAAATTTAACACTTAAAATAATACATACTTTCCATACTGATTCTGCTTAGTACATTCTAAATACTACATTTTAGAATAATAAAAAAAAGAAAAAATATGCTTATAATATAGTAAAAACAATGTTCCATAGGAAATTAAACTCTATTGTTAAATTTTAGACATTTTATACATTCTTTTTAATGTATTGTTAACTCATATAATATTCCAATTTTCTAACTCTATTTCAAATACTAATATCTACAATACAGTCTTATGTACTTTTGCAGAATCTTTTTTTTAAATTGTATTTTACCCTTTGTCTCTAAAAAAACCCCGTTTTTTAACATCTTGTTTTAAGCCTTTGACTTCTCTTCCCTTTTTCCCTTCCTTTCTTGTCGATTCTAACCTTTTTACCCCCCCTCTCTCAATCTCCACTCTCTTAGTCTCCCCTCTCTGTTGTATTCCTCTTTTTCTGTTGCTTTCTGACTTTGTATCGATTTTTCGCCTTATTTTTTCCTTTCTTGATTGCTTTTTTAAGTTCTGAATTCTCCATTTTCTTTCCCCCCTTTCTCTTTTCTTTCTCAACTAAAATTATTTGTCCATTAAAGATGGCTTCTTCTTCTTCATCCCAGCTTTCTTGTTGTTGTAATTCCTGATAGGTAGAAATCGCCATTTCTAAAAAGTGAAAGATCCAGAAGAGCCCTTGCCTTCTTGTTTCTCTTCTTTTAACTTTTGGAATTCCATTTGCAATTCTTCAACAGATAATGCAATTATAAAAAATTTTTTTAAACAACCCAAATGTTTTTAGTCTTTCAAGGAATAGTTTCCAAAAGTCCCAAAGTCCCAAAGCAATCCAAATCAGGACAAACTGCTTCATTTAGCACTTTCTTCTTTTTATATTTTCTTTTCCTGGGGTAGAATTCAATTACACAGTTCCAAAATAATTTTTTAGAAGTCTTATTGCCATTTATTTCTGGTCTTATAAGCTCCAAGCAGTCTCCTCTGGTAAAATCTTAATGTAAGTTCTTTACCTCTCCCTTCCCACATATAGCAAAAATATTTTAGTTTTTAATTCCAATGTTAAAAAATCTTTAATATCCCCTTAGCTTTAATTTTCAAGTTTAGTTACCCTCTGTGCCAAAGCAGGTTTTTTGGATTTCCATCTGCTATTTCCGTAGGGAAGGAGAGTGAGAGAAAATAACTTTCCCTTTCCACTTTCTTCCGCCGCTTTTTACGATCTTCTTAGGAAACAATGTATCGTTTAAGAAATTAAATTTCCAGGGTATTTAGAAGTTCCTTATTGTCCCGGTTCAGCCAAAAACTTTCACTTTCTCAGACTTCCTCCTGCACAATCTTGTCCGGCTGCAAGCTTCTTTGTGGTGGCCATTGCTGACCGCTGCTCCACCGCCTTTGGAAAAGGGAGTTGTGCCGGCTGAGGAGGGGGGTTGCGATACCCCCGGACCCCTACCCGGATCTCCCCTGTCTTCAGTTACCTCTACGGGGTAACCATGGCCTCCAAATCCAGCTGGATCGGGGGCACTCCAGCAGCGAGCGCAGCAGGAACTGCGCACAATCACGGATTCCTGCCGCCGCCGAAGCCTTACAAACTGGATGTCTAGAAGCAAAACATCTTCAAGAAAAAAAGTCGTTTCGGAACAACTATGACCTGGATGACTGAGAATGTCTAGACATTTGGTAATAATTCTGCTACCTTCATTCAGAGCAACATTTACCTTCCCATTTACTTTCCCATATGCTGATTTATAGCAGACTGGGC
>NW_020769373.1:6281543-6292052 GCF_900518735.1 Pseudonaja textilis | reverse complement strand
TTCCTTCCTTCCTTCCTTCCTTCCTTCCTTCCTTCCTTCCTTCCTTCCCTCCCTATTATTTGAGTTTTGCAGCACTTGGGTCCTTTGGAGGCTCAGTTAGTCACCCCAGAGAAACTTGTTTCTTGAATGGGCTCCTTTGAGGCTCTCTTCTACTCTGCCTCTGGGAGGGGCGACCTGGCTTTGATCCAGGGGTGGAGGGCAGCCTGGAGCAGCCACCCCAGGGGGCAAGGGTCACGCTTAGAGTTGTTGGCAAATTGGCAGAGGGCTAGAGAGCTCAGCGGCTTTCGACTCCACCGCTGCCTGCTGTTCCGGGTTTAGCTAAGGGTGGCTTGGGGGGGGAAGAGGTGTGCGGGAGGAAGGAGGACCTGACAGATAATCCTGTCTCCGTGCAACAGTGGGGGAATACACTGGAGGAGGTGTAGTAGGCTCATCAACTCTGAAGGTGATGGGCTGAGGGTCTGTAGGTCCACCCCAGAGTGACACACACACCCCTCCAAGGCTGTTGGGTCTACAGACCTGATAGGTCTACAGCGTTGATGGGTCTACAGTGTTGGTAGATCTACAGCCGTTGATGGGTTGATCTAAAGCATTGATGGGTCTACAGTATTGATGGGTCTACAAGGTGGATAGACCTGTGTTGATAGATGGGTCTACAACATTGATTGTCTTGATGAGTTTATGGCATTGATGCGTCTACGGTGTTGGTAGTTGATGAGACTATGGCAGTGATGGGTCTACGGCACTACTAAACCTTTACTTTACCAGTAAAGTAAGTCGGGCCGAAGCCCAGACCCCTTGCAAAGGCAGTGCAATGAGCAACATCCGTGGGGTCCAGATAGCCCTGGGGGGGGGTGTACCACCCACCCAGCCCCTACTCCCTTTGTTCACCATCTTTGGCTTCCTAAGTGGTGCCTCTTGTTTTATTCAGGAGCCTGAAGAGCAGCAGAAGGCACTTTAAGTAATCTAAGGTGAATTAAGAACAGTGGTGTGAAGTTACTTTCCAATGGGTGCCTAATATGGTTTCACGGATGAGTAAGCCCTGATCACGAAGCAGGAAGAGCCAGAGTGGCCTGGACTGGAGGGCGGAAGATTGCTGTCCCCCCGCCTTCCCCCCTGCCCGTCCCCCCTTTTCCTTGTTTGCCCGCACCTCCTCTCTCTTCCCCCACCCCTCCACCCTCCTCTTAATACGTCCCCCACCCCCCGGAGGGCAGGGTTGAACCCATGCTCTTCTGAGTTGGCTCAGGAAAGGTGGGTGCAGTCCCTACTCCACGGAGAGCCCTGCCTTTCCTCCTCCTGAGTGGGGCTGAGTTTGGGGTCTCAGCTATCACCCCTCCTGCAGGTTAGAGGGTCTTTTGAAAAGCAGGTGCTTTTTGGGGGGAGTTGGGGGCGGGGAGGGGGTCAGAACAGTGGCTGGAGGAAGGTGGAGGCTGTTCTCCCCTCTCCTCGCTGGAGTTGGCTACCCCACTGGGGTGCAGCCGAAGCGCCCAAAGCTTGGAGATGGTCTGCCAATGACTCTCCCCAGGGCTTTGCAGGGGGAAGCGAAGGAGCCCCCCCCCTCCTCCTCCTCTGCCTTCCCTATCATCTCACACCAGCTGTGGTTGTCTCAGCCCCACCACCGATTGTGCAGGCTCCCTCTATCAGGAAGTGTCTTGGCTGTGTGGCAGTTGGTTCCAAGAATTTAACTTTTCTCTCTCTCTCTCTCTCTCTCCCTCCCATTCTCTCTCATTTTTTTTGTCTCTCTCTCATTCTCTCTCTTATTTTATCACCTATTCTCTCTCTCTCCCTCCCTCTCTCTCATTCTCTCTCTCTCTCATTTTCTCTCTTATTTTCTCTTATTCTCTCTCCCTCCCCCTTTCTCATTCTCCCTCTCATGCTCTCTCTCTTATTCTCTCTCTCTCTCTCTTTCTCTTATTTTTCTCTCTTATTCTCTCTTTCTCATTCTCTCTCTCTTATTGTCTCTCTCATTCTCTCCCTCCCTCTCTTATTCTCTTATTTTCTCTCATTCTCTTTCTCTCATTCACTCTCTTTTATTCTCTCCCTCCCTCCCTCTCTCTCTCCTCTGATGATGCACATTGTGTGCCTGGGGGAGAGGTCACCACAAATGTGCACAATAGCAGCAAGACTTCAGAAGTGTGTGAAGGGTTTGTGGGGTGCTCTGGCGTGGGATTCGCCATGCGACCTCTGTTTTCGTGTGCCTGTTTTGGCTTCTTCACTTCCACCATGGTTCTGATTCAAGCGGGGATGGGCAGCTATGCCCCCTTTGCGACCTTTGGACTTCAACTCCCAGAACCGCATAAGCGCATAAGTGCCCAATTCTGCCTACCGTCCCTGTCCTCTTGTCCCCATGTACCTGTACCTATTCCCTGTATTCGTACTCATGTTTATACTTAAACCTATTATATGCAACCGACAAATCAAATAAATGAATAAAATAAATAAAAACTCCTGCGCCAACCTTGGCTCAGGAATTCTGGGAGTTGAAGTCCCCACATCGTAAAAGGGGCATAGTTACTGACTCCTGGATTAAAGTCCTGTGAGCTAAGACGTTTTGCAAAGAGAACCATGCAACAGAGTTTGTAGGTGAACAAATATAGGTCAGTTTCCACACTGACCTCACTTCCCTGCACTCTGATAAGCTATCAGTGGCTTTGATGGAGCAGGCCGTGACTCTCCCCACCCACCGATGTACTTGATGGATATCGGGGCCTTTGTTTGTCCTGCAAAGTATGTATGTATGTACGTATGATGAAACCTGCTGGAGGAAGCCAACTTTAAGGGCTTTTCAGTCTCGCGAGTGACGTGTGGTGTGCCGCCTTTCAACGGATGATATCAATAGAAAAGAATATTTGGAGCTCGGGGTTAAACTGTGGGGTCCTTGGTGCTTTCTGTGCTTGATGGTTTTCTTGCAGATGTTTCATTACCCAACTAGGTAACCATATCAGTGTTAGAAGGCAGAGGGGATTGTGGAATGGAGGAGGAGAAGGAGGAGGGTGGAAGAGGACTGTGGGGTCCTTGCTGTTCTCTGAAGTTGGTTGCTTTCTTGCAGGCGTTTCAGTACGGGATTGGGGAACATCCTCGATGCTAGAAGGGAGTTGGCTTTACTTTCTATTTATGTCCAAGTGACAGGCCCTGTATCAATTGTGGTGGGCGTGGTGTTTTCGTCTTGGTGGTTCCTTGTGATTAGGCTGTTGTTTCCTGTCCAATTGTTTGTCTGAGTTGTAGTTCCTTGATTGCTTACTGCTTGGTTGTTGATCTGGTATTACGCCTGGTGTTAACATAGTCCTGGGGAATTCTGGGAGTTGAAGTCCACAGGTCTTAAAAGTTGCCAAGGTGGAGAAGGACTCAGGTGAGAGGTGTGTGTGTGTGTGTGTGCATGGAAGGCATTGTTGAATTGCATTACAGTTGTATCACAATGATTGTTCACTTTGGAGACCCACTAAATAAAGGGAAGTATATTTTATGATGGTTTATTTTTACAACATGGATTTCTTGGCCGAGGTAAATTATGACTTTAGTAACCGTTAAACATAAATGCAGCGGTGTTTGAAGTATTAAGCTGTCATGAAACTATTTTTTGCACACTTCGATTCAGGTGAATGGAAAGGTGCTTCCTGACTTACGGACATAATTGAGAGCAAAATTTCCACGGCTATGGAAAGGGGCGCACCTGATTTTACGACCTTTTTTGCCACGGTTGTTAAGCAAACCATTGCAGTCGTTGAGTGAATCATGCCATCCTTAAGCGAATCTGGCTCCCCGCCAGATTGACTTTGTTTATTAGGACCCTGCTGGGAAGGTTGCAAATAGCATATCGAAGGATTCACGGTACTGCGACGGTCATAACTACCTGGTGGTTTGCAAGGGCTCGAATTCTGATCATGGGGGATGCTATGACGGTCGTTTGTGTGAAGACCAATCATAAGCAACTTTTCTTCAGCCCCGTTGTAACTTTGAACGGTCTCCAAACAAGCAGTTGTAAGTTGAGGCCTGCCCGAATGTCATTATAAAAGCAGGGATTTGATTTTTTGCAGAGGAATACTAGATACCTTCTTTTAATTTTGCCTTACATGACTTGGTGAAATGTACGTCCATGTCTATGTAATGTATATGCAAATAGCTCTGTTTTGCAATTGCAATGCATTTTTCCTTTTCTCTCTCATTGTTTTCCTTTTATTTTCTATTTTTCAAAGGATATGTAAATATGTAAATAATATGTAAAGGACATGTAAATAATTTCAAAGGCCGATGGGGAGCCAAAGGGGAGTTTTCGATGTGCAAAACTGGTGCAAAACTGGTGCTGAAACGGACAGGGTATCTGTAACCTGGCTGTACGTGCAAAAGTTTGAAGGACACTGGAGGGAATAGATTAAAGGCCTCCTGATACTTATTAACTCTGAAGATGCTTAAAACTGGGTGGCCTAAAGGAAGCCCAAGAGACTGGACTTTAGCATTCACCCCGAGACTTTGGTGGGGATAAAATTCTTGGCTGGGTTTGGGAAGAAAAAATGTGTCATGGCCTACAATGTGTCATGGCACGAAGACCCCTAAAACGTGACACACACACCCCTGCACCCCTTGTAAATGGGATGCCACTTGGAACATAGCACATAAAAGGCAGAATAATAAGGTAGGAAGGAGACCTTGGAAATCCAGCCGTTTCCCCATGGCAGGGACATCCTTCTTAATCCCATTCCAGGCTTTTTGGGGAGGGGGGCTTGATAGGATGGATACACAAGAACAACACAAATAACAGAACGGAATAAGAGAGTCGGAAGGGATCCCCGGAGGTCCTCCAGTCTAACCCCGCTCACCCAAGCAGAAGACCCTATACCATTTCAGACAAACGGCTCTGCAGTCTCGTCTTTCAAATGTCCCGTGAACCCTGGTCTACCCAAAGTTGCCTGTTCTCTTTCAAACCCCTGAAACAGGGGTGGAATTCTACTGGTTTGGACTGGTTCTATAGAACCGCTTGTTTTGATTCTGCCCAGTTCAGAGAACTGGCAAATCACGCCATTGGCTGGCCCCGCCCCTCCTCTCCCCGCCCACTCACTCCTTACCTGGCATGTGCGCCATCAAACTTGCTTGCTAAAGTGCTAATTTTCCTCCCCCCCCCCCAAACCATCAGCTGTTCTGCTGTGCTGGGAGATTGAGATTAGCTAGAAAGCAGGAAATGGTTGGATTTCTTGCTTTTTAGCTAATCTAAAAGCAGAGCTGAACCTTCCTTAGGACTGAAGCTTCTCTTTTGTCAGTGCAGACTCAGGTAGCAGATGGCAGAAACATAGACCTCTAAGTGAATCTGTGATTCTGTGAGCAACTCAATCTGCCTGCCTGCTTGCCTGATTTTGGGTAAAAGTTGCTCTTTTTTTAAATTAAAAAAAAAATTCAATATCTACATAAATATTTATAATATTTACACACAAGACGCACCCAGCCAGTCACAGGACCACAAGCCACACCCACAAATTAGGCCACGCCCCCAGAACCAGTTGAATCCCACCACTGCCCTGAAAGGACCCTTCCTGTGGCTCTTTTTCTCCTGACCTATTTGTCGTGGGTGCAAAGCTCCCCGTGGCTCTTCGCACACCCCATTCTACATAGGAAGTTGATCCCCTAACCGTTTTTTAAAAAAACTAGGCACCCCATCGTTCTGCTTTTGACGGATAACCCCAACTTCTATCAAGTTACAGCCCCTCCACCCCAATTTTAACCTCTCTGGGCCCCTGGGATCCATTCTGCCCTCGACGGATGCCGCTGTCCTTTCTGTGGTCTCGTGACGGTACCTTAACCCTCGATGTGATGGGAAACAAGCCAGGTTTTTTTTCCTCCTGTGGGGTTTGAATATGCTCGTGTGTGTGTGTGTGTGTGTGTGTGTGTGTGTGTGTTTCTCTCCCCCCCCCCCCAAACCGTGTGTGCCAGGTTTGGAAGCGAGGATGGAGACAACGTTTGTCACTTCGGTTGAGGAGAGATTATGTCAGCGATTAGGGACTTATTTTGAAGCGGGTTGCGGAGGAAATCTGATGCTAATATATTCTGTCCCTCTAACAAGTTTTTGTGTTGTAAAGGGAGGGAAAAAAAAAAGAAACCCACCCGGTGTTTGTTGTACATGACGCTGCGCCTGCTTGTTTGCTTCTCTCTCTTGTCTCGACAAACCCTTTCTTCCCTTTGAAGATGACAAAGCCCCCATTTGCGTCTTTGGGTTCTCTCAGCACCTGAAGCAGGAATCCGTAAAGCCCTGCCTGGCTTGGTCCTGTAAAAACCAGGTGGCGCAGCCCACCCCCCCCCCCCCCCACGAGAGCCTTCTGGGCAGATGTGAATTGGCCTTTTGGGCTGCTCTCCCAGCCACACACACACACACACACACACACACACACACACACACACACTGTGGGTTGTTTTTTTACTGACAGACTCCAGTCCATCAGGATTTCTGGTGTGCAACTTCTCTATCCTTCCGTAATGGTTGAGCGTTGACTTCAGCTTTCCTGTCAGAGCCAGCCGGCCTTGGAGTGGAGAGAGAGAGTGAGGAGTGCGGACAGAGAAAGGACACTCTGCAAAATGCAGTTCTCAGAGGTTGCTCGAAAGTAGTCACACTACTCCTCCCAATTCAGTTGTTGTTGCTGTTTTCTTCTTTTTCCTCCTCCTCCTCTTCTTTCTCCTCCTCCTCCTCCTCCTTTTCTTCCTCCTCCTCTTCCTCCTCCTCCTCTCCTCCTCCTCCTCTTCTTCTCCTCCTCCTCCTCCTTTTTCCTGTTGTCCTCCTTCCTTTTCTTCTCCTCCTCCTGCCTTTTCCTTCTTCTCTTCCTCCTCCTCCTCTTCCTCCTCCTCCTCCTCTCCTCCTCCTTTTCTTCCTCTTCCTCCTCCTCTCCTTCTCCTCTTCCTCTTCTTCTCCTTCTTTTTCCTGTTCTCCTCCTTCCTTTTCTTCTCCTCCTCCCGCCTTTTCCTTCTCCTCCTCCTCCTCCTCCTCCTCTTCATCTCCTCCTTCTGCTCCTCCCCCCTCCTCTCCCCCCTCCTTCCTTTTCCTCTCCTCTTCCTTCCTTTTCCTCTCCTCTTCCTTCCTTTTCTCCTCCTCCTCCCACCTTTTCCTTCTTCTCTTCCTCCTCCTCCCTCCTCCTCCTCTTCTTCGTCTCCTCTTTCTGCTCCTCCCCCTCCTCTCCCTCCTCCTTCCTTTTCCTCTCCTCCTCCTTCCTTTTTTTCTCCTCCTCCCGCCTCCTCTTCCTTCTTCTCTTTCCCCTCTTCCTCCTCTTTTTCCTTCTATCTCTCCCTTCCCTCCTCCTCCCCCCGGCCCCCATCCTCCAGGTAGTCTCTTCTGTGGAGCAGCAGAGGGGAGGCAGGGGGGGAAGTAGAAGGGAAAGTGTCAGGCTGTGAGATCCAAAGCAATTAAAGAAAATTACGCACCTTTCCAGGAGATCGGAAGAGGTGAGAAATGCTAATCGCACAAGGAGGGTCATCACAAATAGAAATTTCCACCTTCACCAGGTTGGCTGGAGCAGAGGGAGGGCAGGGAGCGATGCCTCCCTCCGCAGAAAGGGCCAGCGGGCATTGTAATTTTCTCCACCTTTTCCAAGGTTTCGCTAGCAACGCCGGGCGCGTCTCACACGGCCTCCTCCCTTCCCTTAATTATCCCCCGCAGGTCAAGGGGGAGGTGAGGACTCCTGATCACACTACAAATGGGTGGTGAGACCAGTCAGGGCAGCTCTTGACTTTTTTGCCTTCTGGCAGGGCAGTTTCTGAACCTAAAAGGCAGAGCTGACACTGGAAATGTCTAGCTGGAACTCCTTGTTACTACTACCTGGGCTGAAGGAAGACAGGTGGGCCAATGGCTGGCAAGGGCAGGACAGAACAATGGAGTTCATCTGGAGGATTCCAAGCCCACTACCCAAATTGGAAAAGCCCTTCTTGATCACGAATGGATCCCTCCCATGGTAGACAGGGCAAAAGAGCAGAGATCTCCAGCCTTGTGGACTTTAACCACCAGGATTCTGGGAGTTGAAATCCACAAGTCTTAAAGTTGCCAAGGTTGGAGACCCCTATAATAGAGGACCTTTTAACAACATTTAGGTTGAGTGAGAGATCTTTCATTGCCTGAGATCTTGAAGGCCACATTTCCTTGGAAGAGGCTGGCTTGGCCAGATCAGGCTGGCTTGACCAGGCCTTCTCCCACAAGCTGAACTCTTTACAGACACCTGGATCTTTTCAGTCCTTCTACTGCTGAGCATCCCAGGAGTGGAAGTCCTCACATCTGGAGGATATCCAGATTGGGATGCCTCCTGGTGTTCCTGTCATTAAAACTCCACTCACAAGTCAAGGGAAGTCCCCGCCACAGATCTCTTCCTTGACTTGTTTGACTCTCTGGTTGGCTCTGAAGACCTTTCCTTAAGGCTAAACCTCCTGGCATTTTGGTTTTTGGTTATGAGCCACCGGGGAGATGTGTTGCCAACAAGCTAAAAGAAAAAAAAAAGAGTCTGAAAAAAATAAATAAAGCTATTTGGTGATGGTTATTCTGTCTTGGAAAACCGAGAAGGTTTAGGTAGACTCTGACCTTGGAGATCTTTGGTCCTCAAACTCGCAACTCAAGATTGGACTGAAGCCTGTCGAGACTAGAATTAGCTCCCCGGATGTTCTAGTCAGGACATCTGGAGGACACTAGAACTTCATTAAAGCTGTTGTGCTTGCTTCATATACTTCTGGGGGTGGGGGGGTGGAATCTGACCTTGAATAAGTTATCGTTAAGGTTTTATCCCACCTTTCTTTGAAACCATATCTAGAGGACCTTGTGGAAGTGAGAAGATACATGGAGTCTTGCGTCCCGTGCTCCCCTCTCGGACATGGGTGTCCAAGGGTCTTCGTGTACCTCTCTCATGGTCCACCTCACCCCATAACTGGTTATTTTTTTTTCTGGAAAACAACTGAACCTTTTGAAGTCAAGTTGCTCTAGTAAGTAGAAGAACCCTTGCTTCAGCGTAGATTAACCTTCCACCGTCAACCTCTTTCATGGCCATTTAATGACACACACAGCCTTGTTTTCCAGCTGGATTGGTTGGGAGGGAGGACACATTAGAAGCGCATCTCCGAGCCGCTTCCCCTACTCTGCATTAATGGATTTTCGGGGGCTTTTGACAGTAGGGAGAGTACAAGGAAATAGAGAGGAGGTGGAAATAGAGACCGCAATTTCTCCTTTAACTATGCCCTGACTCAGATCAACGCTTTCTCCAAAGCCCTTACATCTCTCTCCTTCCATTTCTTCCCCCTTCCTCTCCTCCTAGCCAGTTCCTCCCCCTCTTCGCAGAAAGAGAAAAGTGACAAGGAAATGCATCTCTTGAGCCGTGGGCAGCCCCCAAACTGTTTCTCCAGTGCTGGGGAGGCTGTTCTCAAATTACCTTCCAACCACTCCAGGTCATCCAACGCAGCCAGTCATTAATAAAAGGAAATTGCAATCAGATTCTATTCCACACAAGAGGGGTAAGGAAAAGGGGACATTAGCGACGCCATCAGCAAGCTGGCTGGGGCTGCGTTCAAAGAGACCCAAATTTGTTTTAAAGGCTGAAGCGAGAGCTGGGGAAGGTGCAGGGGGGTGGGGGAGGAAAGGACGGGGAGGGGAGGAAATCCTTTATCTGGGGAGATCAAAGGCACGGCTTGTGCAAGTTTTCTCTCTGGAGGAAGAATAGAAGGTTGCCAGCAAAGCTGGAGAGCGATGATAATTTGATTTGGCAGCCAAGCCGGCAGTTTCTGGTCCCCCTGGATTTGCTCTGGGTCAGGCTGGGTCGCCAGCCTCTGATCTTCTCTACGCCACGACCTCTGAACTGTCCACCGTGGTCACTCACCTCTCTCCTCCTTCGCTCCTGCAACCCTCGATTCTGCAGAAGACACAATGAGGTTGAGTAGAAAGATGGGGGCTTGTTTTTTTTTTCCCCTCTCTGCTCAAGGAAGCATGAACAATAAGCGCAGGCATAACACGTGTGTGAGTCTCACACACACACACACACTAGACAACCCCAGCGACCAAGGCTGTAGGGCAGAGATTGCCCGGTTGCCACCGGGGTAGAGAGTTCAAGATGGCTTCTCCTTCGAAGTCCGTGTTGGGGGGGGGGGGACTTGGCTCGGCTCGGTCAAAGTCCACCTCAACCGCCTGGCCCAACCTTCTAAGACCGAGAGAGGATTCTGGAAGGGTCCGCTAGATCCCAAAATCAGAGAGGTGGTCTCCTGATCCTGTCAGGGAGCAGCCACCCAATCCGTTTTGGGGGGCGAAATAGAAGCTGGTTAATCAGGTGAGGGCATCTCCGTAGCCCACCTCCCTCGCCAGGGCCACGGATCTCTCCAGAAATGCAGGAGGGTCTCCGCCCCCGGCCCCCCAAGAGGACCCCTCATCCCTTCGTCTTCCTTTGCCCCCATTTAGCCCCCCACCCTCGGTGGTATTTGTTTGCTTGCTGGCTTGTTTGTTGTGCAGGTGTTCTGTCTCTCCCACTTCAGTTCACTCGGGATTAGCTCCCATGTTAACCCCACACTGAACAGGCA
>NW_020769373.1:6241791-6281533 GCF_900518735.1 Pseudonaja textilis | reverse complement strand
GAAGGAAAACTCCACTTTTGCCAGGACATTCAGGAGAGGCTGAAGATGGTGTTTTTCCAGGTTTTACGTGGACATCAAGCAAAGCAGTGGCCAACCTGTACTGTCCAGAGTAGAACAATTGTGAGCTCTACGGGTAGCTTGGTTGCCTGGTGGATCGATATGTCCCTATGTGATGGTTAAAAATCAAGGGTGACTTGACCCGTCAAGTCAATGTCTATTACTTGGCAGTCACATAGGTAGACCTTATACAGGATCTGTCCCCAGCTTGGTCCTTCAAGTCTTCAATAATGCTACTATATCAAGTTTCTCTGTCCTCCTCCTCCTCCTCCTCCTCTTCCTCCTCCTCCTCCTCCTCCTCCTCCTCCCCCCTCCCCCCCAATATCATGGACATATCAAGGGAGCTGAATCTTTGCATTGATGGACTGAGCAATTATATGCCATCAAGTCGGTGTCAACTCTTAGCAACCACAAAGTCAAACCTTCTGCAGGAGAATCTATCCCCAACTTTGTCCTTCAGGACTTCCAACTGTCTTCCATCGCCATGATATCAAGTCCATCTATCCCCCTGCAGATTGTCTTCTTCTCTTCCCCTCCCACCTGTCTCCACCTGATGGGCTTATCCGGGGGGGGGGAGGAAGGGGGTTCTTTGCAGAAGGTGTCCAGAATATAACAGTGGAGCTTGATACCTATATGACAAACTCTCATCCTCCAGATCAGAGAAGGATAAGGTTGCAGGTTAGATTCCTGCCCCAATGCTGGCGGCCTTCCCTCCTTTAAGGCTGGCAAGTTAAGTTAAGGCTGGCACCCTAAAAATGGCCCCCAAAGGGTTTGAAAATGGCCCGAAGAACAGCCTGAAAACAGCCCCAAAACAGGCGTGCGCAGGGCACATGTATTCTGGTTTGGGCACTGGGTGGTGAAAAGGTTCACCATCACTCGTATAGGGCCTCCTGCTCCGGCAGGGGGTTGGACTAGAAGACCTCCAAGGTCCCTTCGAGCTCTACCCTTGATTAATTTATAGTAGGAGAGATGATCTTAGAAGCTGCTCTTGGACCCCAAGCGGGCGAGAGGAGAACAGGGTTGCATGTTGGAAGGAGGTGGCAGACACAGAATCCCTTTGGCAATTAAAAAAGGTCTCACTTGCACCTCTAGATTGAAAAAGATCAGAATGGAGGGAGGAGGGAAGAATCCCCCCCCCCTTCCCTAGCTGCTAAGGAGGCTTAGGCTAGCTCACAAGTCAGCGGTGGGTGTGCGCAGACACACAAGCGACAGGGAACAGAAGTGTGTCTTCCCAAGAGCCGGAGGAGGCAGACACCTCCGACTCTTCAGAGCGACAGAGATCAGCGGGGATCAGAGGAGGCAGAACCGCGTTGTGTTATTTGCAACGCAGTGTTGTAGGAGAACGTAGCTGAACCCCCTTTTTGTGTTGGTGTGTGTGCGTGTGTGTGTGTGTGCAAGAAAGCCGGAAAAACAGACCCTTGCTTATCTCCGATGCCCTAAACTTATTACTTTGGGGCACTCCAAATAAACCCCTGGGCACAGCATTTCCCTAGAGGGGAGGGGATGATCTTGAGGGGGTCTCTGTGTGGGCGTAGAACAGCGGCCCCGAAACTTGGCAACTTTAAGACTTGTGGATGCTGGCTGGGGAATTCTGGGAGTTGAAGTCCTCCAGGATTAAAGTTGCCAAGGTTGGAGGCCCCTGATGTAGGGCAACTCCCTGTAGGCAACTGGCCACGACCAACTCATCATGGCCAGTTCTGGGAGTGAAGGTCTTAGCCACGCTTCTCCCCTCAAGTGTCAAGAGAGATCCCGGGTGTTTTTCAACAGGGCCCTGACCCTGGAGAAGGACTTGGAACATCTGTGTGCAGACACAAAGCCCAAGAGACAACCAAAGGCCCACCACAAATAGCTCCAGGCGCACTAATTTTGGCTGCGGCTGGAGAGGGCAACCAATTTTGACAGTTTCTGCTCAGCTGGGGCGTCGCCAAGCATCTGCTCTTTTGATGGATCAACATTCCCCTTCCTTAATGAATTATTTAATTGGGAAGAAATGAAAGGCGCAGACAACATTCTTCTTCTTCTCCTTCTCCTCCTCAAAACCTGGAGGGAAAAGGCTGGGACGTGTGTGTGTGTGTGTTTGCCTCCTGGCTTTGGGGAGACGTTGCCCACCTGCCTTCTTCTCACCCTGCGGCACATAAGCACCAAGGAGCCTTTGGCAAGTTAACTGAGCCCAGAGGAGGCACGGCGGAGGGTTCAAAATGTGAATTTCCCGGCTCCCTCCCTCCCGTCTTTCTTTGCCTTTTAATAATAATAATCCTTTAAAGTTGTTTGACATCTGTAACAAACAGCTGGCGTCTTGTTCTGGAAGAATGTCCTTTTATTTCAGAGCAGGTTGAACTGCCATTAATAGTATAATTAGGTGATTATCACCATACAGCAGAAAACTGCTTAATTGCAGAGAGGAAGAGAGAGAGGGAGGGAGAGAGGGAGGGAGAGGGAGAGTGAGAGGGAGGGAGAGAGAATTTCATCTCTTTTTTTCCATTGGCTGCATTTGTTTTAGTCTGCAGGAATTCCATGCGTTTCCTCGCCACCTTTTTGTCATTTGAGGCATCAATTACTAGCTTTGCACCTGGCAGCTGTTAGAGCATTGCCGAATTCTGCCTGCGAGCATCCTCTTAGTGAGCGATAGGTCACCCCAGAGAGCATCGGGGGTGTGGGGGGCGCGGGGGGGGGGGGAGATCCATGATTAGGAGGAAGCTGCTCGTGCAAAAAGTCCAAGGTTGGATTTGAGTTCAGGAATGCAGCCACAGGTGGGGCAACGTCGACCTCCGAAATTAAGTGAAGACTGTGGGCTCACCCTCTTGTGGGGCCTTTGGTTCTTGTGTCCTTGGTCCTTTCTGAGCTGGGTTCCAGAAGGACTAAGGAGAATCTTAATCTTAATCTGAACCCAGTTCAGAAAGCACCAAGGCCCCCAGCCTTCAACCCCTAGCTGAAAATATTCCCTTCCTTTGGCACCCGCACCCTGGTTTGTTATGGATGCCTGGCCTTCTTCTTTTAAAATAACAGCTGAAAAGGTAGAGCGATGGGCTGCATGCCCACAAAAAGCCCTGCGTCCTCCACCGGCCATTTTAGATGGTGGGTGTTGCCCAGGGGTTGGACATCCATGCCTGGCTTGGGGATGGCACCCTCTGGGTTGACTTTCCAAGGCCTGAGCTGTGCTTGCCTCTTTGTGGCACATTGTGCCACATCTGTGCAGCCCATTTGGGGAGCACATGGCACAGAGGACAGGTGGGCTCGGGAGCCAACTGTCCTTGACTTAGCGGGCGAAACCGGAGAGGGAGATTTTCCAAGGCACCCTGGAAATATTTGTCCTCCTAGCTATTTCCATACCCCACCCCCACCCCCGGAGACCTAGCCCCACTCCTGCCATGCTAGACCCCACATGTGTTCAGAGTTGGCCCACCTTCTGCATGCCAGTTGCCAAAGGAGCAAACAGCCACACTCTTAACTGTGGGTTTCCTGGAGGCGTGACGGTTTTTCGGCAGAGTGCAAGCAGGTGGCCACATGTTTATGGGCTAGTCCCTCTCCTTCTACCTCTTACCCCCACTGGAAACGTTTTGCAAACCCCACACCTGCCTCTGGAAGAAGCCTTCGGTTGCACAATGGCCTCGGGGCTACAGGCACAACCTCCACAATCTCCCAGAGTCGAGGAAACACCCCCCAACACACACACACACACACACACACACACACACACACACACACCAGTCACCCACAGCTCCAAGCTTGCCTGCTTCTAAGAAGCCACTTCAGTGTAACTGGAAAGAGCGGGGAGAGAGGTAAAGTCCTAAGATTAAGAGCCAGTCAATCAGATCCTATTGGCAAGAAGCGAGGAGCCAGGCGCTTCTCTTCCTCCCCTCCCCGTCCTCTCCTCCCCGCGACACACACACACACACACACACACATACACATTCAGCACACAAAAAAAGTCAGCACAGCTGAGCCGCTAACATGCGGGTGGCGTGAAGAGATGAAAGCTTGTGAGCAGAACGTGTCTGTCTCGCTTGAAGAGGAAATATAAAAAGAGGCCTCCAGCCACCTCGGAGCTGATTGTTTGGAGGCCTGTTTCTTTAGTGACTCAAAGGAGAGAGAGACACGGAGGTTTCCACCGGGTCATCGGCTCCATTGCCTGGAGAGGAAGCTAGGGTTTCCACATAGCTCTTCCTCCAGGATGGCAGTGCACCAGCCCATGCCCCCCCTTTGCCCCCCGGGAAGAACAGAATAGCAGTGGGGAAAGGGAGGTCCTCTAGTCTAACCCCCTGCTTGGTTGTAATATCGGATTGGTCATGGGACTGGCCGGCTTTTATGACCATCCCAACCTATTTTCACCAACACAAAAGGGAGCGGGGAAAGGGGTTTTGAAAGAGCAGTGCGGCCTCTTGGAAATCGAAAGTGCATTCCATACGTAGTTTTTCAAAGATAGCAACTAGGTGACTGAAGTTTCTGCCATGCAAATATCTAACTGGAGAGCATAATTGATGACTCTGGGCTATGGATGTGTCTCATTGGAGAATATGAATTATGATACACCCGGGGGGTGGGGAGGGAAACCAGGGGTCAAGGGTGACCATGAAGTGTCTCAGAGTCAGCTGCACCCAGGCAGCGCCAGACATGTTAACTCTCAATAAATCCTTTTGAAGTTTTGGAAGTTTGGCTCCAGGCTCGTGATTTAAATGGGGTTAAGTGCCGGGATCCTGACCTAGGCAACATCCAGGTGACCCCGGCAGACAGTTAGGCTGGTATGCGTGTAAGGTTTGTTGGACACTTAGAAAATGGGACGTGCCCTGGAATAGCTACTTAGAAATAGAATAGACTTCTGTCTTGGCCAAGTGTGATTGGACACAGGGAGTTTGTCTTCGGTGCATAAGCTCTCAGTGTACGTAAAGGTGTGTCCTGCCTGGATTTCACCACTCAGATTGTGTATGCGGGCGCAAAAATAAGCTGCTCATCGGATTTGTCCAATTTCACATAGCCTGGATGATGTACCCAAAGCATCTCAGGACCAAGTGCTTTGTGTTCAGTGCTGGTCAAGTTAGTGGTGTTAATTAGTAGCTGGATGGAGACAGGAATGTCAGGTGGACTTCTAGGTCAATGGGCCATGGTTAATACCAATACGTGTCTCATCAATCCAGGGAGGCCTTGGTTTGTAAGAAGGAACATCAGATGGTTTCCTGGATCAAACCATCATTACGACCCGCATTGTTAGAGTTACGTGAAGTTTTTCATTCCACGGATTCTACTCGTTTAGCTTTGGAATAGACAATTGCATAAATCAACCGATTGGCTTCGGGAATCAACCTGACTTTGATACAGATTGAAAACCTTCTCAACGGTCAGGAGGGCTTTGGGCCTGAACGTTGGTCAACCTGTGTGATTTATGGGGAGCATCTGGAATGGTCCTTTGATGTGGCTTCACCCTCTGCTCCAGGCCTGGCTATGATGCTTGGCTTCCCAGGTGTTCCCAGGACTTCTAGTTCCTCATCTCTAAAATGAGAACATTTAATCTTTTAGCCCTGGGCTGGTTGGAGAAGCCAAGTGTGATGATTATATTGAAATTGGGCCTCAAACAGGTTGTGCTGATGTATTTCTTCTAGTATGTAATTCTTTGATTTTTTGTCGTTGTTGTTGTTGTTGCTGCGGTATATATAACAGCAACGTGGCAAGTTGCCAGTGTTGTCATCTTCCATCAAACACATGGGGAAAATATTCAAATACTTAAGAAAAAAAAATCCAAGACAGTATACATTAGAAAGTAGACAGCTTCATGCCTTGAGCCTTCTAAAGCCAATTTTCTCTCGCGTGCCACATATATATTATATCATCATAATTATTATTCCTATGTCCATTTGAAGTTCATGAGAAAATTGGGAAGCCCATGTGAAGGCTTGAGATAAAGCTGGTTGACGCGTGTTTGCTGGAAGATGGTTTTGAGTGCCCTTCTCGACTGGAGAAGCAAATCATTGGCCCATTGAGAGTCCACGCCATCAATGGTCCACGGATTTGCTTATCCCCTGTGGAGAGATAAACGTTGGAAAAAGGAGCCAGATGTTTTTAGCAGACCAAGCAAAAGTCTGGGCTCCTAGATTGGTCAATGGTCTACTGTGGAGGCAATGCCAACTGCATAGGTCTTGTTAAGCCTTCTTGGTAACAGCCGCCTTTTCTGTCGAAGAATGTTGGTCTTTTAAAGAATCTTGAAGATTGACCTCTTCAGGAGGGCATTAAAAAAGAATGTGTTGATTATTCTGATTCTTGGAGGGTTTTTTTTTTGCTTGATGCAAACTGCTGGGAGATATTTGGGATGGAGTTGACTCCAAGCAACAGGAAGTCATGAAATGCCAACCCTGGCTAATTTAACAAACCTTGATTTAATCAATTGGCTGAATGGAAGCCTATCTATGGAATGCAGTAGTTATGTTGAAGGCTTCTATCTACAACATACTGGCTGGTTTCATCTTGTTGAAGATAAACTTTTGACCTTCAACCCTTCAACCCTTGACCCTTTGACCTTCAACAGAGAGTGTTTTTTTGTTGGGAGTTGCTTTCCCGAGGCCAAAGGTCCAGCACATCTGGAGGGCATCTACTTGGAAACTGTTGGCTTCCTCGGCCACCTACTTGGAGAGCAACATCTGTGGGGTCTCTGGGATTGTCATGGGTTGGTTCCAAGCAAGGCTGATATGCATCTTCTCCCACTACCCTGGACAGCTTTCACCAAAATGTGCATGGGGGAGGAAGTCCCAAAGCTGGACCTTCTTGGACTTTGTTTCTCATCCCAGTTCTGGATTTCTGAAGTTCTCCAGCTCTGAAAAAGCTTCTTGGATGAGAAATGAAATGTTTTCAAAGGGGAAAAAAAACCCCCAAGAACATCCAGTTGCCTTTTGAAAAGCACCTTTGGGACCACCATGACATGACGATTGAGAAGCTCCATAAACATGGGTGAGGAAGGCTCCTCGGAGATCTGTCAAGATATGAAGGCAGTTTCCAAGTCTCTTCAGGGCCACCACCCAGAGGGAAAAGTAGAATCCTTGCTTCAGTGAGCCAAATTAGAACTGGCAGGGGGGTGCAGATTAGCCAACCTGTTGTATGAAACGTTTACCATCCTTCTGGAAGGAGGACCGAGAAACTGCCCTGAGTAGCTGCACATGCTTGTCTCCCATTGTGACGTGTGGCTTATTGCCTCTGGAATCTTCAGGTTGCAAATGTCTGCCGAATAATTACGCCTTAATTTATGATAATCCCAGGAGTGGAGGGCAGGGAAGGAGCCGAGTCTGGGAGGCACCTGTTCCTGTCTCCCCGTTGGGGTTTCTTCTCAGCTCAATGGCGGAGGAGGCCGAGGGACTCTTGAGCAGCGCCAGCCGGGGGAGGGGTCTGGGTGGCTGCCTCCCCTCTGCATTGTCTGCGGGTTTGGGGGGGGGAGCTTTTTGTGCTGTAATAATCACCCTTTATAGAACAATTAGTCAGTGGAACAACTTGCCTCTAGAAGTTGTGAAGGCTCCAACGCTGGAAGTTTTTAAGAAGAGATTGGACAACCTACTTGTCTGAAACCCAACTGTGGGATGTAGTCTTGGAAAGAGAGTGGAGGAAGGATTGGTTCTCCCTCCTCCCCACTCCTGGTTTCTTCCCTTCCCTTCAATTCCCTTCCCTCCCCTCCTCTCCCATCTTCCTTTCCCCTTTCTCTTCTTTACCTTCTCCTCCCTCTTCTCCTTTCCTTTCCCTTTCCCGCTTCCCTCTTCTCTTCTCCTTTCCTTTCCCCTTCTCTTCCATCTTCCTTTCCCCTCCTTTCCTTATCCTCTTCCTCCCCCTCCCCCTCCTCCTTCTCCCTCTCCTTTTTAAGGAAAATGGTAGTTTTGTGCTGGGTAATCCAAGGAAGTGTTGCGTGATATCTCCTTGGGGATCCTGATAGCGCCGGTCCTTTGCAGGGCTGGGAGATCTGACTTGAAGTCTTCAGCTGCTGTGATCTAGCAAGGGCTGGTTATGACTCATAGAAGCTCTCTTTGCAGTCTGGCTCAGGAAGGAGGTGTGTGTGTGTGTGTGTGTGTGTGAGCACCCAGTTCTTTTACACCTGTAGGTTGCGTTTCCTGCAGCTTCTGATGGCTAAAGGCTAGCTAGTGAGTCAGTCAGTAGGAAGATGAAGCTGGATGGGGCCATTCTATGAGAGAAGACCTCTTGCAGAAGACCTGCGAGCTGGTTGTGACACTTGGCGTGGCACACACACACACACACACACACACACACACCCCGGGGCCTTGGCTGCATTTCGCCAAAGCGCAGCTCAAGAGCGAGTCAAAGAAAGAAGATCCACACCTTCCAGCTGCCCCCGTCTCGACTATCTCCCCATTTTCACCCCACCCCAAATAAAGGCACAACCCTAGGCTGAACGCAGACCTCCTCTTGAAACCATGCAGGCCGTTGTGTCAGCAGCGGTATCCCTTGAGTGCCATATCCCGGCATGGAATTGGCATCCTTACATCTCGGTGGATGTCTTTTCATTAAGCTGTGGCGTATCTTGGCTTGGCGTGACCAAAATGGATTAACAACGAACAATAACGTATATCTGTAGAAGCCAAATGCCTGCAACCTGATTTAAATAAGATTATTTAGGAAGCTGGATTGGGTATTAAGCCATCATTATGCCTTTGTTAGGCATGATTAATACATTTCAACCTGGTGAAGTGTAAAGCATTTTGGGGGGTAATTGTGATATCGCCACATTTTTTGGGGGTCCATGTTTCTGTTGTGTTCCATGCTTTCCAGCACATTTGTCACTCAAGGGAAAGAATTAAATCTTTCCCTTTTTCCCAGGACCTTGTTACTGCCTGCTTGACTGCAACCAGAGCTCTTTATGTTTTGATTTATCAAAGAAATTTAGTAAGGCCAATTGGGGGAATTTAACATATTGGCTTGGATCCTGATTTCTCCTATTCTAATACTTAACCAGCCCATGATTGACGGGGCAGCTGGGGATGTGCGAGCAGCCTTCAAGAAAAGTCTGAAATCTTTTCTTTTTTTATGTTGGGTCCCAAACCCAGAAGCTTTTCTGGTTTCTACCATCATCCATGTGGTTTCTGAAGATGAGAAAGTGGAAGAAGGGCTGTGGCAGCCTTCATGGAGGACCTTCATGAGCTCTTGGTTGAGTGTCTTCATTGAGACCTTGAGAAAAGGAGGGTGAGGCCCCACCCCATAATATGCCTCATAAGCATTTCAGGCCGATGTCTCCAAACTTCTCGGATCTGCCTCCGGGATGTCTTACGATAAGTCGTTCCAGTTGTGTCTGCGTTGGTGGGGCAGTGATGTTTGTCTGCAACATTCGTGGAGGTTCCATCAACAAATCTGGATATCGTCAGGTTGGGAAAGTCTGTTTGTTGGCTTCCCTTCTCCCGTTCCCTTGGTCCTCTGAGATCTCTGCTAATGGCTTCCATTAAGGGAGCTGTCTGATGATGATGAAAGAATCCCACACATTTGCGAGAAGGCAAGGGAATAAATCAAGAAAGCGTGAGGTGATTTGTTTGGCTTTCTTTGAGTCTCTTGCAGAGATCTGGCTCTCGCTTGGTGTCTTGCACCGATCCAGCCTCAGTGATTTGTGACAGATCTCTCAGGGTGCTCTAAGTCAGTGTGTCTCAATCTTCTCAAACTGGGGTTGAGTTGCCAAGGTTGAGAAATGTCGATGTAGGTGAGGGGTCCTTGGTGCTCTCTGAGCTTGGTTGTCTCTTGCAGAGCTTTCATTGCCCAAACTAGGTAGCATTATTGGCATTGATGACGTTCCCTAGTTGGGTCATGAAACATAATGCAACAAAACTACCAAGATCAGAGAGCAGCAAGGACCCCACTGTCCTCCTCCTCTTCCTCCTCCATGGTGGTACTGACACTACTCACTTCTTCAGGCCTTCTGGTGTGATCCGTTGGCTAGTTTGTCATTTAGCTGTTTGGAGCCAGTGCAAATAGTGACATTTGCCAAGCATAAAAATTCAATTAAATTCCAGAAGGCAGATTAAATATAAGTGAATTTTAATAATTTGCTTTAAAGGCTGAGGATTACTGTAGGCAAATGGGAGGATATCACATGATATAGAGGGTTGTTTTTTTGACACCAATATAAGGGATTGCTAGCCGAATGCAATTAATCTCGTTAACTCTTTGCTTGGGTGTGAGGTCAGGGAGGAGAAAGAAGGGCCATGTTTGCGCTGCTTGGAGTTAGGGGTCCAGGTGCTTAAGGGACACTCTTAAGAGTGTCAATCCTCAGAAGTCTCTCAAGACTCAAGGTTGCTTCTACAAAGTTGGTGGACTCCCAAGGCCATTGGGAGGGGGGAGAACATCTAAGCAGCAATGAGATTACCTGTCCTCGTATGGTTAACGCCACAAATGGTTCCAAGAAAAGTGGGACCCTTGGAGTGATGTTCCTGTATGCTCTCCCACCAATCCATCTTCCATTTCATTCCAAAAACTGAGCCAAAACACACACAAAAGTCCCATTTAGTGCTAGTAACCTATTTTGGGGGGGGGGTGGGGGCAGCAAGGGAATATCCTTTTGGGGTTTGGCTTTGCAATGCTTGCCAACCTCAACCTTGACAGCTGGCATGGTCAACGTTCCCTCAACTATTGGGTCCAGAGGTCAAACTTTCAAGCATCTGAGATTCTGGCAACTGGACCATTGGTAGCCTGTAGCCAAGCATCAGCTAGAGAGATTGAAAGAACTCCCAAACCCATAACCTTCCTCAGGCAGCCCTGCTGAGCTACTTGGTGGGGGGGGCTCACGGGGGGCTCCCACACGTCCTTGAGCACTTGTTCTCCTACTGTGTCTCTGCTGTATTTCCTGTTGCCTGGGAATAACAGCTGCCCAAAAAGATCAAGAAGTCCTTACGGGTGAATGATGAGCACCTGAAATTTCTAGGGTATTTTATTTTCGGGGAAAACCATCCCATTGCATCCTGTTTCAGTTTGGGTGGTGTCCGCCCGGCCCATTTGCCTGTGACAGGGAACTTTCCTTTTTCCCTCTCCAACGTGTGGTTCAAACTGATGACCTTCAGAAATCTGCATCGACGGCTATCCTCTCAAATGTTTTGATGGGTTCCTTTGTGTCTCTATCAGTCCCCTTTGGGATTTCCGCCTTGCGGTGTGGTCTAGGACAGGGGTCTCCAACCGTGGCAACTTTAAGCCTGGAGGACTTCATCTCCCAGAATTCCACAGCCAGCTAAGCTAGGACAACTCACTGTAGCCAGCTCACCATGACCAACTCTCTATGGCCACCGTGGGATAATTCAACACTGCATTAATCGTTTCATTCAAGTTACTTTTATTCTCAGTGACCACGTTTTCACCAAAGTTATTGTAACTCTTGTATTTCTGAAGGATTGCCTTTCTTTATTTTAATATTATTGACCACGGTTCTGTCCAAATTAATGTAACTTTTTGTATTTGTTGAACTGTACCATGATGAATTGAGTTGGCCGTGGTGAGTTGTTCCATTCTGTTGTGATGGCATCCTTGGCTTTTTAATAGAAGAGAATAACAGAGTTGGAAGGGACCTTGGAGGTCTTCTAGTCCAACCCCCTGCCTAGGCAGGAAACCCTACACCACTTCAGACAAATAGTTATCCAACATCTTTTTAAAACCTTCCAGTGTTGGAGCATTCACAACTTTGGAAGGCGAGTTTTTCCACTGATTAATTGTTCTGTCAGGAAATTTCTCCTTAGTTCTAAGTTGCTTCTCTCCTTGATCGGTTTCTACCCGTTGCTTCTTGTCCTGCCTTCAGGTGCTTTGGAGAATAGCTCGACTCTCTCTCTTCTTTGGGGCAGCCTCTCAAATATTGGAAGACTGCTATCATGTCTCCCCCAGTCCTCTTTTTCACCAGATTAGAAGACATACCCGGGTCCATCCCCCCCTCTATTCTTCCAACCACCGGAGAGAAGTTGGCAGTACATTTTTTTTTACTTTTTTGGTGGCACAAAACGGGCACAAATGTTGACATCTCGCCTAGAGACCTTGTTTGGCACCCCGTGGCCCCGTCCTTTCTGCCGTCATCTCTTGCCTGGAAGAGCTGCCGTGTTCACCTACAAGAATAAACGTGTTGGACGTCCAACTACCCAGCCAGCCGGCCTCTTTCCAACAAGGCACAGATGCCAGGCAATTCCCATCTTGCTTGCTGCCGCACCTGGTGCCATGATCACCTGTCTGTCTGTCAAAAGACGTGGGCTCGGTTGCCCTGGTGACAGAAAAGGTGGGCTCCAAATTGCATTCGGTGAGAAGCCCAACTCTTTTGTGCGTGTTTGTTTGCTGGCTGCTGGCAAATTCAACCCACAATCTAGTTTTACATCATGTAGGTAGCAAACCTTGGCTCGCTGATGATGTTTCATTGAGTCAGGGAAGGGGAGAGGTTATGTTTGGCTGGAAGAGGGGACTTTATTGCGCCTGATTTTTTTTGGGGGGGGGGGGTGGATTTTAGTTGTGAAGTTGCACACTGATTAAGGAAGGTCGATGTAGGAGAAGAAGCCAATGGAACATTAAACATTAAATCCAGAGAAGTGGGAAATCGTGAGATGGAAATGCCAAGTAGTCCTGAACCTGCCTTGATTTTCTCTGGCATTATTATTCTCCTGCAACATAAAAAAAAAAACCCTTTGTGAAATCCCCCGTGGATCCATTTCTTGCCTACCTGGAAGGACCAAAATGCTCAAAAAAAAATCATTTTCCCTGCGCACCAGATCCTCTCTACACCTTGCTACCTTTTCTATCATGCGTCATGTCCAGAGACACATGGAACATGGGAATGTGGAAGGAACACCCCTGAACATGCAAGGGGTGCACTGTGCCTGCAGCTTCCCCTCATTTGCAAGCAAGCTGGTTGCAATTGCATCCTTCTGGGTTTTCGTTGCTTCAAACCAGAGGTCTCCAAACTTGGCAACTTTAAGACTTGTGGACTTCAACTCCCAGAATTCTCCTGGCTGGAGAATTCTGGAAACAGAAGTCCACAAGTCTTAAAGTTGCCAAGTTTGGGGACCCCTGCTTCAAACCAATTTTTCTTCCCCTTACACTTCCAGAGAAGAACCTCAGCCAACCTCTTACTTTGGGGTGGTTGCTCCCCACACAGACCTGTGTGGTCTCCCCCTCCCCAAGTCTACCTGCTGAGCTGATCCTCCTGCTGGCAGACCTTGCCTCCTGGAAGGGGGGGCGTCCATAGACCCCAACTCTCCTTTTCTAGAGAGACCCAGTTCCTCCTGATGCTTCCTTCCCCAGCCTTCTCCAGTGGGCAAAGCCATCTGCCACCTGCTACGCTTGGACCCAACCCTGGCCAAGAGTCACAGCTGCTTTGGGGAGCCAGCTCCCAGCCCTGGGCTTGTGCCTTATCCATTCTCATGCCTGTGGATTTTGGACAGCGAGTCTTGTCACTCACTGTTGACCCACCGGAGTTCTTGGACCTTTGCAGCTTTGGAGAGCGAAGGGGAAAAAATCTGGCCTCCATTTTGTGCCATCTCGGTACTCTCCCCCCCCACATCTTGTGCTTCCAGCTGAGAGAGGATCGTTTGCACACCAAGGCAGCTCGGTTGGTGCCGCAGCCCAACTGCCAGCCAGCCAGATATTTTAGACGGGGAATTTCTCTATCCTTAAATTTTGGAAGGCGGGCGGCTTTTGTCACAAAGGAAAAATGGGATTCTTCACTCCCCACGTTCCTTTCGGGGCACTGAGATAAATTCATCATTTGGCGTATCTCTCTACGTTGTGCAATGACACTTATTGTGAGCCAGAATTGGTTACGTGCAAAGGAAAATTCCAGTGGATATTTGCTGGGCAGGGGCAGGGTCTGCTTAAAATGTAAAGCAAAAATCTCTTTGAATTGTTAGTGACTATCACATGGAGAAGAGGCAGTCATTAGCCCTGGCAAGTGAGAAACAAGAGAGGAGGGAAACGGCGCAGCCCTTGTGGTGCAGCAGATTGTATGTTCCCAAGACGCAAGAACAAGGGTCTTCAAACTTGGCAAGTTTAAGACTTGTGGACTTCAACTCCCAGAATTCCTGAACTAACATGGCTGGAGGCGGAGGAATTCTGGGAGTTGAAGTCCACAAGTCTTAAACTTGCCAAGTTTGAAGAGCCCTGCACAAGAAGTTGGCAGAGATGGACCACGGCTTATATCTGTGCCGGCCCCCACTGTGGTCCTTATGGTGTAAACCAAGATGGAGGCAGGGTTGCTAAGTCCACTCTGCAGCTACCCAATGTACCAGAGGAACTTTGTAATCAGGCAGAAAGACATGTACTTACAAGACAACAATTCATTTTTTTTTTTCCTGCTCCTCCTTTTCATCTCAAACACAAAAAAGGAATGAGAACGAGTGAAGTCTTCTCCTTGGAAAAAATTGGGATTGATTTGCTTCTACATCTTCAAAGTCCTTTACTGAAGGCCTTTTCTTAGATCAGTGTTTCTCAACTTTGGCCACTTGAAGGTGGTGGACTTCAACTCCCAGAATAGCTGGCTAGGGAATTCTAGGAGTTGAAGTCCGCCCATCTTCAAGCGCCCAAGTTTGAGAAACACCGATCTAAGATCTTTGGTGATTGCAAATTACTGGAGATTCTTTGTTTGTAAACCTGTGGGTGGAGCAGGAAAGTACCTAGGAATAATCAAGGGAGAAAGATTTAGGGGCCTACCCTTTAGATGCGGGTTTTCTGCTGGAAACAGGCTGAGATTAATGAGGTCTTTGTGTTGAAGACTTTGAACCAGCTTATAATTGTAGAATTGCTTTCTAGAACTGAAACGTATTTGGTTTTCGAACGTGGAACCTCCTTCTTGAAGAGCAAGACATTTCAAGTCACTCACCTACACCATTTACTCTTCTGAGCCCAAGGCATGTACGATGCCAGAAAGATTGTGAGAGGAGGAGGACTGTGGGAGTCCTTGGTGCTCTCTGAGCTTGGTAGTTTTCCTGCAGACGTTTCATTACCCAAACCAGGTAACATCATCAGTGCTAGTGTCGTTACCTAGTTTAGATAATGCAACATCTGAGGGTCCCAGATTGTTGGGGGCAAGAGGCTGACTCTGTAAACTGCTTAGAGTGGGTTGTAGAGCACTGTAAAGCAATATATAAGTCTATTGCTATCTGCAGGAAAACAACCAAGCTCAGAGAGTACCAAGGACCTCACTGTTCAACCTTGAGCTACAAATATTCTCCTTTTTACATCTGTAGTTTGAGTTATAGCACCCCATCTTCAGCTTGGCCAGGGCAATATATATTGCAAGAGAAGGCGTAAAAAACCTACACGCACTCTGTTGAAAGCAGATACAGCACTTTGCCACTTAAATAATGAAGTGTACATGCATACACATTTTTTAAACCGATAGGCCCCCGAGACCTGTGGCAGTTGGCAAAGGAGCTATCGGAAAAGCCACATTCCTTCCAGCCTCATACCCTGGAAGGAATGCCTCTTTCAAGGCAGGATCTGCTGCCAGAGACTCATGAATAATTTGAGATCCACGGGCAAAATACACCAGGATGCCTTTTCTTGAGAAGAATTGGGTTGCCTCATTGGGATGCAAATGTATGCACATTTAATTGATCACTCAGTTCAAGGCATAGGCTAAGATTTCATTAACCAGGTTACAGATGTAATAACATTCTTGCTGGGTGTTAAACAGGGCTGTGGTCAGCAAAACCTGGCCACTAGATCCATCCAGAGGAATTCTTTTGCCCCGGAGCTGGTCAGCAGCTCTGCATGCAGAATATCACAGGTTCAATATTCGGCATTTCCCTTTTCTTTAAAATAAAAATGAAGTTATACTGGAAGGAATGCAAAAGCCCTTTTGGGGGTGGGTGGGAGGGAACTTGGAAAACTGTGGCCAGAGAAGGAACCATCCATTGCCCAAGTTGGCATTCTCCAAATATTTTGGAAATACAGATAGTCCTTGACTTGGTGGGACTCATCTCCAGGGGGATGAGTCTGGCTACTGAGATGAAGTAGACCAATGGTTGCTTTCGTGGTGTGGAGAGAATAATTTGGTCCTCAACACCAGTAAGACCAAGGAGCTTATAGTGGACTACAGAAGGAACAGAACAGACACCCAGCCCTTGCTTATCAGTGGAGATCAAGTGGAGCAAGTGGCCAGTTTTAAGTTTCTAGGTGTTACCCTAAAAGAGGACCTGACCTGGGGGGAATCACATTGCAGCCCTGGTCAAAAGGGCCCAGCAGAGATTATACTACCTGAGGCTTCTCAGAAAACAACAAGTGAATGGAAAACTGCTGGTGACCTTCTACCGCTGCACCATAGAGAGTATCTTAACTTATTGCCCCTGTGTAGGGCTTGCCAATTGCACAGGGACAGATAGGACAGCGCTCCAGAGGGTTAATGTCATTGCCCAGAGGATCCTTGGCTGCCCTCTCCCCTCTTTGGAAGAGCTTTAGAGCTCCTGCTGCCTTAAGAAAGTTCAAAATATTCTCAAAGATCCATCTCATCCTGGGCACCCTTTTTTTTTTTTTGAACTATTACCATCTGGCAGACGGTACAGGATAATAATAAAAACAAGGACAGATAGGCTGAAAAACAGCTTCTATCCCAGGGCAGTAGCTCTGTTGAATTCTGCTGTATAGTGCAGTGTTGGTGCGGTATTGCGGGGTTTCAGTTCAATGTGCGGAGTGTGAAGGATGTGTGTTTGTGTTTCGTGGCCACGAAGTGCACTGAAGGTGGTGTTTGATTTCGTTGTATGAGGTGCAATGATAATAAAATAAACTAACTTACAAGAGTTCATTTAGGGACCGTTCAAACTTCCATCTGCCCTGAAAAATGTGACTTTATGACCATTTTTCACACTTACGACCATTGCAGCCTCCCTGTGATTCACTTCACAACCGGGTGATCAACTTAACAGTCTCAGTGATTTGCTTAACAACGGTGGCAAGAAAGGTCGTAAAATGGGGGCAAAACCTCACTTAACAACAGCCTCGTCTAGCAACATAAATTTGGGACACGATTGGACTTTACCTGTACAGCTTCCAGTATTTCCAGAGGGCACCAGGTTGGAGATGGCCGTGCTCTGCAGACAGGCTGGTGATTCGATTTGCGTCATTACTTGGGCACTGGATTGATGTGGCGAGATCTTGGTCCTGTCTTTCTCTGGGAACTGCTAGCGACCCTTGGTTGCATATGGGCCCATAGTCAATGCACACAACTCTTTCCTCTTAACGCGGGGCAGCGCTGGTTAGCAGATGGCGCTCGTATTAGGAAAATGAAAATACATGCAATAAATTTGCTATTTGCCAGAGTTAATTTTCTTATCCCTAGGTAAAACCTTCCCACTGGCCTACACCACACCATCTGCGCGTTCATAAAATACATCATGCTGCAACTGGTGGGCTGCATGCGAGCATGTTGGGTTTCCTGCACGCCGGGTCTGTAGCGCACTTGGGAAGGAAATGCAGCAGAGGAATTTTGGTTTCAATCTGGTCCTTTTGTTTTTTTTAACTGGCAGGTCCTTTGTTCTGCCAGCCTGATTTCCTAGTTTATTTAGTGGAAATTTTGAGTAGTTCGGAAAGTGGCCAATCCCACCTCTGACTGACTCCGCCAACCCCATAGCTCAAGAAAGAGGCATGGCAAATAGCTCAGGAATGCCCTCCTCGATTGCTAAACGTAGAATAAGAGAACCTCGAAAGCATGTCAGGATTTCTCCCTACTCCGTCTTAATGGAATGTGGAATATGGGACGGAACAGAATAGAATGTGGAGTAGAGAGTGGAATGGAATAGAAGAGTAGAGTAGAAGTAGAGTCCCCTAATCATTCTGCCATTTTCTGGAGGGCCCAGAGCATTATTGTTATCGCAGATTGTTTTCCTGTCCTGAGCCTTGAAAAACATTCCTGCTGATCACCTAAACTGGCTATAATTCGTACTCGACCCCTTGCATATGGCTTTTGAAACACCCCTCGAGCAGGGGTGTCAAACCTTGGCAACTTTGAAGACCTCTGGACTTCAACTCCCAGAATTCCCCAGTCAGCCACGCTGGGAATTAGAATAGAATAACAGAGTTGGAAGGGACCTTGGAGGTCTTCTAGACCAACCCTTTGCTCAGACAGGAAACCCTATACCATTCCAGACAAATGGTTATCCAATCTCTTCTTCAAAACTTCCAGTGTTGGAGCGTTTACAACTTCTGGAGGCAAGTCGTTCCACTGATTGATTGTTCTGTCAGGGAATTCCTTCTCAGTTCTAGATTGTTTCTCTTCTTGATTGGTTTCCACCCATTGCTTCTCGTCCTGCCCTCAGGGGCTTTGGTGAAGGTTGTCCCCCTTTTCATTGTGGCAGCCCCTGAGGTATTGGAAGACTGCTGTCATGTCACCCCCTCATCCATCTTTTCATTAAATGAGAGAGACCCAACCGTTCTTCGTATATTTTAGCCTCCAGTCCCCTAATCATCCTAGGATGATGACGTTACCCATTCAGTTGTGTCTGGTTCTTGGCATTGCCACGGGCCGAGTCTCTCCCCATCTTCCGATTCTGCAGTATTTCTTTGAGTTGTCCGGTGCTTTGACTGGTGTCAATTCTGGACATTGGATTAGAAGAACTCAGTTACTGCATTCTGTTTCATTCTGTCCCCTTCCCCTGGTCAAGATTATTAAATCTCTTATCTTGGCTTACCAACTCCTTCTCCTCCCTTCCCAAACCAGGTGATTCACAGGCCGTTTCATTCCTGCGCCCAGGTTGGCGAGATTGATAGCAATTGCAGTTGACCTTTGCTAGGACAGGAAGCGTTATCATTAATACTCCCGTATTTTCCCCCGTGTTCGCATGACACATAAATCTCCTATCAACTCAGGCAGGCAAAGCAGTCTGCCGGGCGCCTTGAACACACACACACACACACACACACACCCTTCTCCATAAGCACTTGGTGGAGACCGGGAATTTGAGCCAGAGCTTCCCGCTGCAGCCAAAGAGGCAGGGCTGAGACAAGGCACCTGTGTCTTCCAGGTGGACAGGTGCTATCTCCCATTTCTTTTGTGCCCCCTTAGTGATTTCAGGGCTTTCTGGGCCAACATGAAGGCTACCTGCACCTCTGATTTGCAGGTGAGTCACCAATACAGAGGCTGCTTTTTCCTTGGTCAAAGCCCCACCATCGCCTGCAGGTGTGTGTTTGCGCTCGTAGAAGTGCACCTGCCGTCCTCTTTTCCTGCCTCTTCCAACTCCAGATTGTCTTTCAGTAGGCAGAAGGTTGGCTGCTGCTGCCTGGCACAGCCTCTCCACCCCCAATAGGGTGCCTTGGAGATGCCCGTCCTGTCAGTGTGGCATTCTCAACTGCTCCTGCCCTTGATGCCACCAGCCAGACATGGCTGGCTGTGCAGAGGTGGGGTAAGCATTCCAGGCTGGTGTGCTCTTACACCAGGACCAAAATGCTCTCCTCTGGGTGCATGGGAGCGTGGGACTTGTGTCGAGGCTCATGTGGAATTCTGGGAGTTGAAGTCCACAGGTCCACAAGTTGCCAAGGTTAGAGACCCCTGTTGTAGGGTATCTTAGATGGCTAACAAACCCCGCAGAGGAGGCGACCGGCCTCATGACGAACAACCAGAGAAGAGAGAAGGAGGGCACAGAAACAAGGAGAAGGAGGCTTTCCTGACAGCCCTGCGGCTTTGCCAGCCGACACCAGAGTGGCGAACGGGAGCCCCTCTTGTGGGAGGCCGCGAGGCCCTTCCCCTACATGATGCGCAAGTCAGAGAAAGAGGGGATGGACAGCTTTGACCTCAGCAGATGGCCTGCTCAAAGATCTCCCGGGGGGGGGGGGGGTTAAGGTCCCTCTGAATTACTCCAAACCCTGGGCAAGTCAGAGAGCTCAGCAATGACAGGGATGCCACACATCTGTGTCCTCGGAGGCAGGAGGCGCCCTGCTCACGAGGTTGCAGGAGGCTGTTGCGAAAAGGCGCAGAGCGCACTCCACCTGGAGCTTTGACCCGAGAGGGCCCTTCCCTGGAGGAAACCCTCGACAAAACCCACTCCCCTTCTGAACCGCCCCCACCCCACTGCCACCACCTTGGGTCCCCTGCCCCTTCCTTCGCCCCTCCCCCCCTCTTCCCTTTTTCCTCCCCCGTGCCAGCTAAAGCCCGGGCGAATGTCTAATCTCCAATTTTATTCGTTAGAGCTCCAGCCTGATTTACATAATCCACATAATCACCCGGGTTTTAATTGCCCACAACTCGGCGGAAAGATCATGTGGTTAAGTGGTAAATCATAATTAGATAAATAATTGGTTTGGCCACAGCAAGCTGCTTTGTTATACCTGCCATCTGCTGGGCAAGTCCTCCCCCCTCCCTTTCAATTAGAACAATGGGCCTTGGGTGGCCCCTCCCCTTTCTTATCTGCAAAGGGGGCAATGGAGGGGGCTGGGGGGGTGGGTGGGAATGACGGGAGCCTGGATCCCTGCCCAGACACACACACACACACACACACACACACACTCCCCACCCCTCTCTCTCTCTCTGTGTGCATGGCTGTTTCCCATCCTCGCATCCTTCACAGATGCATTAGCCATTCATTAACTGAGCTGGCATATTGCATCAGAATGAGAAATTTGACTTCTTTGCATAAAAGGGAGGGTGGGGGGCAGGGGGGGCTATGTGTGTGGGGGAGCTGCTGCTGCATTGGGAGGGAAATGTGGTAGCTCTTGGGGTCAGGATCCATAGGGCCAGTTTTTGTGATCCTCCTGCATGTGATGAAAGAGAGAAGGAGGAGGGACAATTATCTGGGGGGGGGGGAAGTTAGCTCACCTGGTCGTTTGTCCTCCCCCCCATCCCCCAAAGACCTAGCCAAGGAAGAAATCGCTTTTGGGGATAGGGTGGGGGCTTCCAAGAAGCTGACTTTGATTTTAAGAGAGATTTCCTCATTTGTGGGGTTGCATGTCTGGGCCTTTTAAGGGGAAGGGGCTGGTCTCTTCATCGTAGGGGAAATTTAATACTTTGCACCCCCTTCCCCCCAGGCCTTTCTGGCCTCAACTCTCCATCTGGGTCTGCAGTGGGGTTTACAGGTGATGCTCCTACCTCAAAGAAACTTGTAATTCCTCCCAGGTGGGGTATAAAAACTCCATGGCCCACACCACTAAATTCATCTCCTGGGGGCTCTTTGGCCACCACAAAAAAAGCAAGACAAAGAGTTCACCATGAGTTGACTTGGTTGCAAGTGGAGCCACGGCCAGGCCAGAAGACCATGTGGGTCAAGAGTTAAGGGCGCGTGGAGAGGGAAGTTTCAACCAGCCCAGCCTCATTTGCAAGCGCCGTTCTTCTCCAGAGCAGAGAACACGTTCTCTTTTCGTGCCTCTTGGAATTTCTTGCTCTTTTCCAGATCAGTCTGCATTTGGGGGGGGGGGGTCTTTCCTCATTTCTCCTCTCTCTCTCTCTCTCTCTCTCCCCCCCGCCTACATTTTAAAATTTATTACTGCAGATGTTTGCTCAAAACCAAGATCTTTTGTTGGCTGTATTCCCTTCTCTGACTGTCTCCCGTGTGTCTTCTCCAAAAGAGAAAAGACTGGGAAGTCCCCAGCCCTTCAAAACTGGTGCGGTTGTGATGGGAGATGCACAAGGAGCTCAGAATGGACTGAGTGAGATGGAGGCGTTCCTGAGTCCTAGGGAAGGTCCCGTCTGAGATGCTTTCTCACGTTCTCTGAGCTTATGGGTTGGTTTCCAAACATTTCATTACCAGGCTAGGTAACATCTCCAGCGGAATTTAGGGGATGTCAGCATTGGTATTCTTCTGCTTCTAAGGGTTTTGTGTGGTTAGTGAGTCTTGTGATGGGAGGGCCACACCAGGTGAGGGTCTAGTGATGGGTCAGGTGTGGGTCACATCAGGTAAGGGTTTTGTGATGGATCCAAAATTCCCACGTTCGGAAACCAAACCATAAGCTCGGAGAACGAACCCGTACCTTCATCCTACGCCTGAGCTACAGATATTCGCCATTATTGCCTGCTTTCTTGCATTACGTTTCTGCCCTGGACTCAGAGTCACTTTTATCAGTTCCTTGTCTTGGTTGTATCTTTTCCTTCTGTTCCTCAAGGTTATTCCTTCTTTCCATTACAGCCAGGCAAATAGGTGCGGTCTAAATAGGAATGAAGTGGCCCCACCTGCCTCCCTTTTAAACGCACGAGCACCTTGGTCCTTAACAATACAGTGATGAATAATTGAAACGATGAGATGAAATCTTCAAGGAGGAACGAGGTGAAGTCCGCATCTCGGCTCGGTGCAGGACGCTGAACTAAACCATCTCCGAAAAGCCATCGAGGTAGTAATTCTCCCCAAATGTGCTGCTTGCCCGCTGCTCCTTAATGCATACAGAGGGCACAGAGCAGGGAGCGGTGGAGACATTGCCCTTGGCGCCCTCGTGCCCTTTGCAAATTGCTTGCCAAACATGGGCATTCTGCCTGACGCTCATTTTTCCGATTGCCCTCAAAATAAACCCTTATTAAACCAGCTTGTTGCCATTTAGCAGACCAGCGACCCACAGCCGGGTGATCGGTGACAGGACCTGCAAAAACTGAGCGGGCTAATCGAGTGGCACCATAAAGGCAGGAGACTCCAGCTTGTGCCTGGGAGGGTGGAACCTACTGAAGACCCGCCTGCTCCATACACAGTGCCCTGTTTCGTTAGTCCAGCGTGCTCTGGGTCTCCCAATCAGGTGTTTTGGCAGGAGAAAACTAGAGCCGTCGAAGAGCTGTCCTCTTAGATAAAAACAGCAGAGCAGCAGAGGCTACGTTCAAGACCATCCTAGGTGTTTTCCACCAAGAACCGGTTTGACAATTCTGTCTCTTCCACCAGCTCATGTTTGCCCAAGACAAGTTTGTTTGTTGTGGGCACTTCAGTCAGGTAAATCCTTTCTTCCTGGAGCCTTAGCAGGACAACAGCTGTTGTTTTTCCTCTGAGGAATCCTGGCCAGGCCAGTGATTTGCATGAACCCAACTTGGATGGTGAGGTTCTGGGTGATTCTGCAGACGTTCATTAAACCTGGACACTTAGAGCTCCTTCTTTTTGAATGAGATGATGGGTGCCTAAGATGACAGCACCACCACTTTGTCTCAGGAGCTTGGGAGGGTGACGTAGCCCCTGGCCAGGACTGTTGAGGGGTGAGGGTTGGCTTCCTTTAAGCAGACAGCGCTGGCTGCACGGAGGGCCTTCCTGTTTTCATTTCAGAGTTATCAATTGCAAAGGCCAAATCAGCCTCGCCTGGGACCCCAAGCAAGTCAGGGGAACCTCCGAATAACTTGTCCTTTGCTACATCCAGGCCAGAGGACTCTCGGGAGACCTTGTGGCAGGGTGAGAAAGGCCGTTGGCTGCGTTAACTCTCCTTCCGCTGAAATCTTGGCTTAATCTCTGGTGAAGAGGCTTCTTAAGGGCGGTCAATTAAAGCTGCTCCCATAGTTTGTCTAATTGAAAGCCTGCCTAAATGTTTTCCTTTCTCCCTGCCCTTGTACGGTGGCTGGGCTCCAAAGAGGAGAAAGCAACTATTTTGTTGGGAATCACTCTGTTCCTTGCCTCTAGTCCAGGATCTGGGGAACGGTTGCATTCTTCCAAGCCAGCAAGGCCAGAAATCCTGAATCAACCCTCTTTAAAATCTCGTTTCTCTTGAGTAGACTCAAAGCTAGGAGGCAGATAAGTTGATCTCTTGGGAAGGGACTGCATCTCGTGGGGTGCTTGGTGCTCTCTGAGCCTGGTTGCTTTCTTGCAGACCTCTCATGACCCAACTAGGGAACACCATCCGTGCTGTGTTTTGCCTGTTAGCTCTGAGCTACGAGGGGGCAGAAACGGGAGACATTTTGCAGTGGGGATTTCCAAGCAGGTTCCCAGCTATCTTTGTTTGAAAAGGAGGGGAGTTACCTTGCTGGAGAGTTGGAGGGAGGGAGGTTGTATCCTCCAAGCTTTTCTTTATAGCTTGAAAATCGGTTCTGGTTGCCAGGACAAACTTTCTGTGGCTCCCAGGTTCTGAAGGTAGTCGTGGGCTTGTAGCCGTGACACGTGCGGGTGCGACTTGCAAAGCATCTGGCGTTCAGAAGGGGAGGTCTGGAAGGGGTAACGATTTGCTAACTTGTCCTTCCTAGCAGCACTCAGGTCTTCTGCCAGCTTCTGTGGGGTGGTATCTCTTTGCCCTGCCTTGGACGTGCCAGCCAAGTTTCCTTGGAAGAACATGATCAGGGGAGTTGAGATCTCTGGGCTCCAGGCAGTCGGCTAATTAATTTGCTAATGAACCATGCTCTTGATATCCTTTGGATCTTTGAAGCAAGAATCTGAAAATGATGCAATCAACTTGGCGAGAGACACCTTCTTTCCGTCGTCATCGCCATCCCGGTCATAATAAATATCAGCGTTGTTGCAACCAGGTGGTATTCCTGCCTGATTTCAGCCACGCAAGCCCAGTTCAAACTCATCTGCTTGATTGGTGTAACCCTCCTTCCTGCTTTGATAGGCAGAGTTGGGAGAAGAGAGAGAGAGAGAGGGAGGTGGTCCAAAATGATTGGGTGTCCAGGTGTTGATGCTTTGGAGCAGGTCAACCAACTTAGGGAGATCGGGAACTCGTTATGCTGCTTCTTGGCTTAGTCTTCAGAGCTTCTGTTGGATGACGATTCCTCCCCAGGCGAAGCCTTTGAGCGGAATGGCAGGCCGAAGGCAGATCTTTGAGAGCAAACTGGTGAGAGGCAGAAGACAGTCCTTTCCTACTCCTAGTAGGTTCCCTATTTCACAATCACCCCTGAGGACAGACAGAGTTGTGGGCCACAAATGGCTTTGCAACACAGAAGTCCGCAGAGAAGCCGACGGCAAAACGGGTAGGTGTGCCATCTCTCCATCTTAATTTTATTGTGTTGTGCTTAGGACAGCTCAAGTGTAGGTGGTTACCCAGTTTCATAAGACTTCATGGCACACATCTCCCCTGGTGTTGCATCACCGGGTTGCCTCTCGTAATCCATCACGATCTGTCTGAAAGGATCCGTCACCTCTGGCTAACATGTTTTCGAGAGAACCATGGATCCTCAATGCTACTCATGTTCAAACCTGCATGCCTTAACTGTCATATTCTGGAAGCCTTCAAATCTTGGCTGTGAATTAAACTCCTGTTTAAGGTGTGGGACAGGAGCCATTGGGAGAATCTGTTATATCTGTGCTTCTAAGGGTTATGGCTGTGTTCGGCTAGTGATAAACTCTGTTAAGGTGGCTTGCCATATTTGTTCAGAGGCGAGGAGTGCTCACAAGGCCTCGCAAACATACCACCAAATGGGTGTTGACTTTGGAATCAACGACTCCTGAGGTGGATCATAGTTAATGTAAAAAGAGATGTTGAGCCTCTGGAAAGAGTGCAGAGAAGAGCAACGAAGGTGATTGGAGGCTCAAACATATGAAGGTTGCAGGAACTGGGTTTGTCTACTTTAATGAAAAGAAGGACTAGGGGTGACATGATAGCACCCTTCCAATATTTGAGGGGTCGCCACAAAGAAAACGGGGGAGGGATTTTCTCCAAAGCCCCTGAAGGCAGGACAAGAAGCCAGGGGTGGGAACTCATCAAGGGGAAGAGCAACCTGGAATTAAGGAGAAACTTCCTAACGGTGGAATAGCTTTCCCTCAGAGGTTGTGGGTGCTGCATCACTGGAGGATTTTCAGAAGGGACTGGATGGTCACTTGTCTGAAATGCTCTAGGCCTAGGGTCTCCTGCTCCAGCAGGGGGCTGGACTAGAAGG
The DNA here is from genome assembly GCF_900518735.1 of Pseudonaja textilis. Next base: position 6,255,807 of record NW_020769373.1, on the reverse strand, counting down.
CCTCCAAGACCCCTTCCAAGACTGTTATTCTATTAATGTACATAGATTGTCTTGTTACAGGTAGAGTTGCTGTGCTAATACACGCCTCAGATTTGGGGATTATTTTGCTTTTGGGAAGTTCTCAGCCCCACCATCTCTTGTTCCAAAAACAATCAATTTTCCTTGAAATGCATCCTCCCTTATGGCAGATTGAAAGGTCTTTGACCATTGACAGATTATTATCTTCCTCTTCTTTCTTTCTTTCTTTCTTTCTTTCTTTCTTTCTTTCTTTCTTTCTCTTTCTCTCTCTCTCTCTCTGTTTCTCTCTCTGTCTCTCTTTTTCTCTCTGCCTCTCTTTCTCTGTCTTTCTTTTTCTCCCTATCTCTCTCTCTGTGTCTCTTTCTTTCTTTCTCTCTCTCTGTCTCTCTTTCTCTCTTTCTGTTTCTTTCTGTCTCTCGCTCTCTCTTTCTTTTTCTTTCTTTCTCTCTCTCTCTCTCTCTCTCTCTCTCTCTCTCTCTTTCTGTTTCTTTCTCTCTCTCTCTCTCTCTCTCTGTCTCTCTCTCTGTGTCTTTCTCTCTCTCTCTCTCTCCCTCCCTCCCTCCCTCCCTCCCTTCCTTCCTTCCTTCCTTCCTTCCTATCTTCCTTCCTTCCTTTCTTTCTTTCTCCCCATGCCAGCCCTTTCCCGTAGCCCAGTCTCAGCTTCCTTTCTCCCCGAGGGTCCCTGGCTTCTCCCCCCACCCCTTCCTTCCGACCCTGGCCCCGAGAAGCGTGGCAGGCAAAATCCGTGCTCTGCGTTTTGCTTTCCATTTTTTTTCTGCTCCATTTGCTGGCAGCCAGAAAGAGAGAACCTCTCCCCGTTGCATTTGGTAATATATTATTAGTTCCGCTGCTTTCGCTTCTGTGAGCTCAAAATAGCTGCGTTCGGCGCAGGCGGTGGGTGGCACGGGTTGAGTTCAATGGCGGCCGATTCCTGAAGGATGCTTGTCTATTATTCACGGCTTTTAGAGGGGCCTCCGTGCTGCCAGCCCGGGGTTTAAACGGCGGTGCTGAACTCAGTTGTGTTCGGGGTCTCTTGGCAACCGTTCTAGGGGAGCCAGGTGTGAAATCCTGGAGGAGGCCGGGGCGCCGCCAGCTGCACCAGCCCATCTCACTGGCAAAGGGCAATGCAAGCGCTGGAGCCCTCCTGATTTATGGCCTCTGCCCCGCTTCCTCCTCCACTCCAAGCACATTTGCCTTGCCTGCCGCTTCTTGCGAGCGCCTATAAATCTCTCCTTGCACCTGTCTACGCAGCCTGGTAATTGCTGCATCCTTCAGATGCCAGGCTGTTCAGAGAGTTTGACCTCCATCTTTTATGAGCCTGGGAGAGAGAGGCTGGGGAGGGCCTGTCAGGACACCCGGAGGCCAGGTGGCGGGGACCCTCTCTCCCCCCCCCTCCCTCCCTCCCTCCCCGAGAAATCAGCCCAGAAAAAAACAGAAGACAGCTGGAGCACCTGGGGAAAGAGGGCAGCGTTTCATCCCTTTGGGAAGAAGGCTTGGTTGGGTTTTTGGAAGGTGGGCCGTTGTGGGTCAGGAATTAACAGTGGGGCGCACATGCGCCATGCACACTTGGAAATATTCCTCTCAGACAGGGATGATTCTTGGCGAGGGGAATTAGATTCACACGGGTCAGATTCCTCTTGCAAACCTGCCTTTGTTTGAACGCCTTAATCCTTAGAAGCGAAATGGGAGCATCCTAAATTCAGACCAGCTGGTGATAGGACCTGGGGGGCGGGGGGGAGAGGTGGGCAAATGGCAGGTGGGGGAGGACCTGCCTTTACAGCCCCTGACTCAATGTCCCTTTTGGGTCAGGCCGAGTGCAGGTAACTCTCGGTCCTTTGGTAGATGTGTATTGTGGCTCTTTTTCCACCAGGGCAGAAATCCTGTGGCTTTCTTTGGGGTTGACTTGCCACCTGGGACGAATGCAGGTAGTCCTTGCTTCGCGACCACCAGCTGGAACCCACCACTCATTGCAGAACGAGGCGGTCACTAAGCAAAGATGCGATCGTGGCCTGCTGTTTTACTGCAGAAGTTCTCCGTCGATTCCAGTTGTCGGATGCTGTCGCGTGATGGAGATTTCGGAGGTTTTGCAATGGTGCTAAGTGGGAGGACTGGTCGTAAATCTGCTTTCCGGCACCGTTGTCACTTTGAGCTGTTGCTAAACAGGACAGTTGTCGAACGAGGGCTATTCTTAGTGCTTTGGAAATCACGGTTTGTGGCTTAGCCTATCAGAAGACGTCAGCCCTCAAACTGGGGTGGGATGGGGGGGGGTTGCAGCCAGTGCCCCCCCCCCCCTGAAAGAAGCCCAGTGTTACCTGGCTATCCAAGACTCTTCCTCCCCCCCACCCTCTCCGAATCAGCAAACTCGGTCCTCCGCCTTTTCCATTTTCATTTTTAAACGCCATTCGATACCTTCCAAGGCTTTCTCTGTGGTTGTGAGGATGCTTCCCCACTTACCTGGAGGCGCTGATGACCTTGCACTGGGCGAGGCAGGGAGCTGCTTCCTTCTCTTGCTTTGGGAGGGGCGAGCCAAAGGGGCACCTTGAGTGCCAGTGGGGCATTAACCATCAAGGAGACTAAGCACCTGCTTAGGGCACCAGGCCCAAAGGGGGTGCCACAAAAAACCCTTATGGAGCCTATGTCTTTGTTTGCACAGTAGGTACAAAGCGGGGGAGGGGCACCAAGATTTGTGAGTGCTTAGGGCGCCAGTGAGCCTTAATGTTGCGTGGCCCCAACTGCGCCAGCCCAAAGAGGCAGCTGGGGGCACAGGGGCTGCAGGGCTCCCTCCCGCAAGGGCAGAGAACATCTGTCGACCAGATTTGCACCAAATGCTCTCGGATGAGTCTGGAAGCGTCCACAGCTCAGGCCCTCCAGGGGATCTGGGTCCCCTATTTGGAGTTAGGGCGCCAGGAGGAAAACACTGCCCAGCCCGCCAGAGAAGGAGAAGGAACATTTCCTGGAATGGGGAACCACTAGACGTCCAGGGATGACTGCACAAGGCCTACCAAAATTCTTCTTCACTGGGCCAGCTCTGTGGGGCTCCTGGGAGATGTAGTTCAGTTATCTTTGGAAGCCCCCCCCTGCCCCCCGCTTCACCTCTGCTGGGCTGAGCAGATCAACAGCTGGCCAGCTGCCTCCTCCTAGTGGCAGCTAGAAGTAATGCTTCTTCTCTATTCCATCCACTAATTTTTGAGATGATGTGGTGGTGGTCCCTTCTCCATTTTAAGAACATCAAAATGGTTTGGACTAAAGAATGAAATCCTGCAGAAAGAACTCCTGGGCTTGAAGGACTTGTGGGTCCAGAGGCTTTGGGCATAGCAACCACACTGTGGCCTCCAGACAGGGTTACGGCGTTCTGTTTTCCAGATCCAGATGTTAGGTTGCAATGTAGGGCTGTGAAAGTTGGACCCTAAGGAAGGCTGAGCGCCAAAGAATGGAGGCCTTTGAACTCTGGTGCTGGAGAAGAGCGCTCCCTTGGACTGTCAAGGTGATCCAACCTGTCAGTCCTACAGGAGATCAGCCCTGACTGCTCTTGAGAAGGCCAGATCCTGAAGAAGAAACTCAAAGACTTTGGCCACCTAATGAGAAGGAAGGACTCGCTGGAGAAGAGCTTCATGCTGGGAATGATGGAGGGCAAAAGAAGAAGAAGGAGAAGGCAGAGAAGGAGGGGGATGGATGGAGTCACTGAAGCAGTCGGCGTGACCTTCAATGGACTCCGGAGAATGGTAGAGGACAGGAAGACCTGGACCAAGGGCCTTCAAACTTGGCAAGTTTAAGACTTGTGGACTTCAGCTCCCAGAATTCCTGAGCTAACATGACTGGAGGAGGAATTCTGGAAGTTGAAGTCCTAAAGCTGTCAAGTTTGAAGACCCCTGGCCTGGAGAAATGTCGTCCATGGGGGTCATGAGGGGTCGACACTACTTCACAACAACCAATATCCTCCACAGAAGACCTTCTAGGCCAGATAGCCAAGCTGGATGATGGCTTCCCAAACGGAAATACAGACACAAGCATTGCAAAGTTTGCAGTTGTGGGGGTTGCTGATGACCGCAAAGACAGTTCCAAGTTGGAAGAAGCTTTATGAGGGGTTGTGAGCAAAAAAAAAACCATCGCCTACAATGAACAAGCCAGTTGTGAAAGCAAAGGTGTAGGAAAACACCCTTGGGAAGCAGGATTCCGAGATCTGAGAGGCTGGGAGGGGAGAATAGACACACAAACCATTGAGACCGCAGGCAAATGAACCGATAAGCTTATCTCATAAATAGCAATTTAGCCCAGCTGGAAAGAGTACCAGGAACCTTTCGAACCACACAGAGACCCCACCTTGGCGAATTCACTCTGAATGAGGGACAAGTTCCTCTTACCATTTCCAAGACTTTGCATTTCGTGCTAAAGATCTACGATCTCGATCTGTGCAGTTCTAGTTCCTTGGCTGTGCCCAGTTCTGGACAGCTGGACAGGAGGACGAAGGCAGGTTCTCCTCCCAGTGAGGGATCTCTGCAGCGTCTTCTGGGCTAAGCAAAACCACCTTCAATCAGAGCCACAAGGGAGTTTTTTTTTTTTCCAGCAATTCTGGAAAGGGCCCTTGGAGCGTTTTTGTTGGGCTTCCACCGGAGGAGCCAAAGCTGGGCAGGTGTCTTCAGAAAAGTTTGCATCTTGAGATGAACGTTGCGTCCTCACACCTTGGTGCCATTTTGAGGTGGTGGCGATTGAGAGGCATCGCTCTTGGATCTGGAGAAGGGCGTTTCCCAAACTTGGCAACATTAAGATGGGTGGACTTCAACTCCCAGAATTCCTCTGACCTGAAGATGTGGGGAGTTGAAATCTACACACCTGAGAGCTGCTAAGGTTGAGAAATGCTGCTCTAGAATATAAAAATGGCTTTCTCCTTCTCCTCCTTTTCCTTTTTTCTACCCACCCTCCCTTTCCTTTCCTTTCTTCCCCTCTTCCTCCCTCCTCCCTCCCTCTTCTTCTCTCCTCCTTCCCTCTTCTCCTCTCTCCCTTCCTCCCTCTTCTTCTCTTCCTTCTCCCTCCCTCTCCTCCTCTCTCCCTTCCTTCCTCCCTCTTTTTCTCTTCCTTCTCTCCTCCGTCCCTCTTCTCCTCTCTCCCTTCCTCCCTTCCTTCCTCCTCTTCTCTGTCTTCCTCCCTCCCTCTTCTCTTCCTTCTCTCCTCCCTCCCTCTCTCTTCTCCCCTCCCTTCCTCCGATCCTCCCTCCCTCCCTCTTCTTCTCTGTCTTCCTTCCTTCTTTCCCTCCCTCCCTCTTTCCTGCCCTTTCCCTCCCCTTCTTAAAGGACCTTTAAGTCCCCACCACCACGTCCCCTGAAGAAATCCAAGTGTCTCTCCTGGAATCGCGCCCTTCCTGGGGGAGGGGTGATGCTGAACGTCAAAAGCCTCGTTGCCTCCTAACCCGAGCGAGAGGGGCTGAGCGAGAAGGCCCACCGAGAGGAACTCTCGCTTCCACCCACTCTCTTCCCCCTTGACAGCCTGCAAGCGTGTCATTCCCACTCTCCCCACTGCTCCTTCCTCCAACCGACAAGGGCCCTCCCCTGTCACCAAGGCAGGCAGGCAGGTTTCACTTCTTGGCCCGGGGCGTCTCCTCTTGCCATAAAGCCACGGAGGAGAAGATGGCAGCTTCCCAGCGCCTGGTTCCCTGCCAGCAGAGAAGTCGGAGGCGTGTGCAGCGCCTGCCGGAGCGGCGAAGCCTGCAAGTGCTGACAAACGCACTCGCTCGGGGGTTCTCGGAGGCAGTTGGAGAGAGACACACACACACACCTGCATCTCGGGCAAAGCGATACCCAGGTGCTAATTGGGTACAAGGCAAAGCTCTGGACTGAAGCTTTCCACACCTTTATTTTGTCCTCTCACAGCCCAGCCACAGTCCTCGTCTTGCACCTTGCGAGACCCGGGAAACCATTGACTCTGAAGCAGGGTGAGGATGACCCCTTGACGCCAGCGTTCCTGAGCCAGGTGGGCCAGCCCAGGTAGCCCAGCTAGGTGCTCCCCTTTCTCCCTCCACCCCTGGCAGACTTGGTGGAAAGCCGCCTTCCCTGCGTCGCTTTGCTGCAGAGCCAAAACTGCAGCGTTGCATCCGAGGAGACAGGCAGTCTGTCTCCAGTGGGTCATCCCAGGCACTCTGTAACTTCAGCAAAATTGCGAGGTGCTGACGGCAATTCCTCAGGTTCCCGTTGGGCTGTGGCAGGTGGAGTCCTTCCTCCCTACCTAGCACCTCCGTGCGGTGCAGGTTTCATCTGTTGGATGGCTGCCTGTGGGGCAGCTGTTTGATAGAGGGCAGCTGGCTAGAAAGAAGGCAGGCTTTTAAAAAAAAACCAAAAAAAAAAAACCCAAAGCAGAAAGACAGCCAGCTGGTTTGTTTGCTGAAAAGCGGCACCCGACTCTGGTTTGGCATGGTAGGTTCTTTTTTTTTCTTCCTCCAGCCCTGTCGATGCAGGAGAGGACAGAACTGGGCGGGGGAGAAGGGGATAGAAGAACTGAACTGACACTGAGGGTGGGGGGCGTTCAGCTCCGGCAGGTGGTTTGAGGGCAGGGGACACAAACGGGGAGTCCCTCCCCATCTCTCTGTCGGCTGGTTTGCTCCTGGCACAAGAAATGGAGGCAAACACTGGAGTAAGGCAAGGAGCGTTCGACCTTTGGGGTGCTTTCCTTTGCAAAGGTGAGTTTCAGAATGATTTTACACACACACACACACACACACATAAACATGCTCTTCCAGTTTTTCGGGGTGTCAACTTCTTACGCTGCCCTCCTCATTTCGGGGAGAAGGCTGACCACTAAATTTTACAAAGGGGTCTCCAGATGTCCGCCGGACAAGCATTGTATGATGCTGTCAGTGTTTTTCAAACCTGGCCCCTTTAAGATGGGTGGACTCCAACTCCCAGAATCCCCCAGCCAGCTAGGCTGACTGCAGCATTCTGGAAATTGAAGTTCATTCATCTTGAAGCATCCTGGATGAAGGATTCTGAGATTTGAAGGCCTCCCATATCTCAAAGGGGCAAAAGGTTGAAAAACACTGCTGTCAATCAAGGAAGCTGCTTAGTTCCTTCTCGGAGTCAAGGAAAAAAGCACTCTGTGTATGGGCAGAAAATCGTTTTCAGCAGTGATGTCAGCGTGGCTCTGGCAACAGATGCAAGGAGGGTTTGGCTGAGCTCCAGGGGTAGGTCAGGGCGAAGCAGGGCAGGGCAAACAGACTGGGCTGGGAGTGAAATCCTATGCCACTCAACTGGATGGCTGGAGTTGGTTAAAAAGGTGAGCTGGTTTTGACATTTATGTTTTACACAGCTACCCGGTTCTTTAACTGTGTTTCGTCGAGAAAGATGCACCCAGTGGTATCTTGGGTTGTGTCCAGGGGGAATGGTGAGGATTGTGTGCCACACAAGGATGTTGACAGAGGAAAGGAGAGAGGGAAAGGCAGATCTGGAAACTCTGCAAATGTCCCTCAAGTAATCAGCAAAATGTTTCATGCTGTAGACGAGTTGAAAAGATGTTCCAAAACAGAAGCTTGTTTTGTATGGAAAGGCACCTTGTATGCACATGCGCGTCGGGGAGGGGAGAGTGTGAGGGGCTCCGCATGTCACAGTCAGAAGATGACGGACGGGTTGTGGTTTTCCTGGAAATGCATCTGCTTGCAAATCAGTTGTGGGCAGTTTAACGAAGCAGCTGCATCGGTTGGGCTAGAAATATGGAAGAGAAGAGCGTTTGCCATGAATAAACGCGTCGGAGGAGGCTGTGGAGCATTGTGTGTCAAACCTGGCAACTTTTTAAGACAGGTGGACTTCAACTCCCAGAGTTTCCCAGCCAGCAACCTGGGAGTTAAAGTCTACATATCTTCAAGTTGCTAAGGTTGAGGAACCCTGGTCTCTGTAGGATCTGCTCCAGTGGTGGGATTCAAATTGTTTTATCACCGTTTTGGTGGGTGTACTTTGCCTAACACCGACAGGCAGCTTTCCCCAAACCAGCTGAGGCCTGCAGCGCCAATCAGCTGATTGTTAGAGGATTTTTTTCCCCTCCTCTCAGCTGATCGTGGGCTTTTTTTTTACTACCAGTTCAGCCGAACCGGTAGTATACCACCACTGATCGGCTCAGGCTGACAAACACTGGTTTGAAGGATCTGCTGAGGCTGAGGAACCCTAGTCTGAAGGATCTGCTCAGGTGCTGTGCAGAAGCTTCAGTGGCCAACTGATCTGGCTGGTTTTAAGGCCTCCTTACATAGAGGAGGAAGGTAGGACTGGCATTGCTAGCTCCATAAATTGTGGCTTGATTGTTCTGTTTCATAGCTGTCCGCTTTGATGGCTGCATATGATAAACTCAAGTTCACCGGAGGAGACCAAACTCACAGAGCTGAATCCTTCAGCTCCAGGGATTGTGGAGCCAGCTCGGCTTGTTCTGCAGGTCCATTGACATGCGCCCCAAATAGCTCCACTGGTTTTGCAAGCAGTACAAAACAATTAAGGCTGGGTTGTAGAGAGCTCATTTGCTAAGGTCCCCCAGAAAGCATCACTGGCAAGACTTCAGAAGGGAGCAGTCAGCTGGACCGACCCTCGTTGAGATTCGCCAGGTGGTTGGCATCGTATTACCTGACCAGGTGGTGGTCAATGTTGTCAGAGCAGCAGGACGCAAACGGAATATTTCCTTGGCCACTGGACCTTGGAATAAGTGTGTTGTAATAGCCCTAGCACAACCCTACTGGTGCTTGATGTCAGGAATGTACAACAAGTCCTTGAAGGTCTCCAGAGGTTCTTCATAGCAAAGCCACCCAGTGATGAAGGAGGTGAAGATGGATTTGCCTGAAGTTCCTCTGATTATTTTGGACATCAGGCAACTGCTGAGGAAGTTGTGGGGGTTTTTTTTTGATCCCAAGCAACACCTTCCAGGTTTATGGGAAAGCTTGCTACTCGTGGATAACTCCTGCATCTTTAGATATTGCAGGCAGGGAACAGAGGGAGGAGACCATCCAGGACTTGCTGTAACTCCGTCCCTGCTGGTAGAAGGCTCCATGCAGTGAGTAGGCACTCTTGCAGAGGGCAAACAACGTGGGCAGAGATGATGGTGGAATTCCCCATGAGAAAAGAATCAACACGGGTGCGAGGGCAGGAGAAACTGTCCTTGGCGTGCCCATCCAAACCTGGAAAAAATTCAGACCCACCTGTTCAATGATTAAAATGGACTTGGATGGGCTGTGTCTTTTCTTGGGACTCCTTGGTTGAGAAGAAGAGACCTCAGAAGAATTAGCTCTGGAGCCGTCACATGGGGTTTTAGCTACGTAAGATCTGAACCGTTCCCATTTGTTCGTGGACTGAGGGCTACGTCCGTGTGCCGCTGGCTGGCCTTTTCACATTCCGCAGGCTGCTGATCACGGTTGCTTGTGAGAAGTTTTCACATTCTCTGGCTTTGGGTGATGGTCTGTTTGCACAAGAGGTTGAATGACATGGAACACCAGAAGCAACGTAACATTGGTCGAAGAACATTAGTGTCGGGGATTATCGGAGCCTTATCCCCCTTACCTCTGAGCAAAGCTGCTTTCTATCAAAGCAGTTTTTGGACAGCTGTCAATTATGAGAACATCTCGAACTCTGCTGAGGCTCTTGCAGATGGCTAGGTGGCATGGTGGAAAACACAGGCGCGAGCATATTTACCTACTTGACATTCTTCATTTGGTACACAAGACATGCTACTCACTTACCTGGTATTATGAGGTGGCTGGCTGGGTGGACCTTTTAAGGGTTTTGCACAGACTTATACAACTTGACTTTAGAAACTGTATCCTGGAAATAGATAGGGGTTTGGAGTTTCTGGCAATTAAATGGTTTCAGGATAATATATATGGGGCTGATTCACTTCTGTGGGTCTTATTCATGGGTCTCCCATCCACCCAACTCCATGGTTGGTGAAATACTCTGTCAAGCTCTGAAGTTTTTTCTTTTCTTTATCTGGACGAATATATGCTGTTGCGGATTTCCAGAATTAAGCCATGTCGTGTTGTGAGAATTTAGGTGGTCTTTTCACTCGTGTTTTGATGAGGAGCTGAGGGAGAAAAAAAAAATCTAACCTCCCCTTGGATGATACAAGGAATAATAGAAATAGGGTATCAGCTGTTTTGCCCAAGCCAGATTTAATTCCTAATTAGGCTCCAAAGAGAAGGGTGTGTGTGTGAGAGAGAGTTTCCCACTATGCACCACTGATCCAACCCCAAATTGATAGAAAGACTTCTAGCGGTCATCTTGTGGTCAATCAATGCTTGAGGTCCACTCAACTTATAATAAACCTGGACAGCTCTGCAGTGAAGGAATGTGCTTTCTCAGTTTGTCTGGTTGGAAAAGCTTCGTGTACATCGTTCTGTACCACAGTAGCAGTACAGCAGCCTGTGGCGCAAGAAAAGCCAGAAATTTCAACCAGCAGATAATGAAACCCTGTCAGCTAGAAGCAGATTTAGAAGCTCCTGTCCTTAGGACAAACTCTGAATGAGTAGGAAGGAAAGCCACCAAACTGGTTTGGTAGGCCTTGGAGGGAGATAGCAAAATAGGCCTAGATTCTATTCAAGGGTGGAGAAAGCCAGCCTCCTTCAGTTGAGGTTCCTCACCCAAAGCATGGAAGTCTGTTTTTTTCTAGAAAACTTCTATTGCTCAAGATGGAGAGCAGAGATTGCATAAGGTATTCCTAGGCTGAACCTAGGAAGAAACAGGCATTACCTAGAGAAGAAAAGGATTAACTTTTGAAGATCCCCTCCGGCCAATCAAATGTGGTACGAAGAAAGTAGGTTTTCTCCCTCTGTCAAAACCCAAGGAACGGGGGTCGTTCAGTGAAGCTGATTAGAATGAGAGATGAAAGTACACCTTTCCACAGCACATAATTAACCTGTAGAGCTCATTGTTGTAGTTTGTATGAAAGTTAATTTGGATTGGTTTAATGGCGATTGAATTAAGTGTTATGGAGAATATGAATATCTAAGTCTACCTTGAACCCTCTGTGTTATCTCCGGGACTGGACATATGATCCAGGCATCAGCGGAAGATGAACAGTGATGAGAAAGGACTACATTACCCATCTCCTTCTGACAATTGGCCTATGTGAGAAATTAAATGTAGGAATAAGATGGGCACAACCCAACAAGGCTCTTATTACGAATATCTACACTTTGGCCAACAGGTCAACCATAAAGATGGTTTCTTTGGTATTGAGAAGGGGAATAAGAAGGGAATAAGAAGGTTTTGTTGTTGGGGGCTGTTGTTTCATGATCATCCTTCATGTTGTGCAGTGATGTGTCTACTCATTCCAGCTTGTGTAGAGTCTGAAGCATCTTATAAAGTTGTTTCGTTGTCATGAAACTATCTGGGAAAAGGAAAGGGGCTATCCCAAATTTCTTCCACTCTTAAATTAGCTATTGCTAAATAAATCCCCACACTTGCTTTTAGTTTTGTACATCTTCTATCTCCACCCTTCTTTCTCTCCTGTCATCTTGAAGATGGCTCTCTTTGAGTTGAACACTTGGGCAATAATGGAGATTTAGCATCCAGAATTGGAAAAACCTTGGAGAGTAATTTATTTATTACTCATCTATGCTGTCACTAGTCATGAGGCTCTTGGCAATGCACAAAATTAGAGCATAAGCAATAACGTATCGCGTAACAATAAAACCTCCACAGTACCATAAACAAATAATCGAAACAATCAATATTCAGCGTAAAATGGAAGCAGTCTACAAAAACCTAATATGATCGGGTCATTTCCTAATTAAATTTCAAAAGCTCTCTGGACAGCAGTTGTCTTGACCTGCTTCTGAAGGCCATCACTCTTGAGGCTGAGCATGTTCTTCCGTAGCCCATGGATCATGATGGAGAAGTATCTTCTCCTCATCTCAGCCCTGCTAAGGTCACAGAAGTGAGCGACCATGAACCATCTTTTCCAGGCTGTTCATCTTGGAAGGATCCATTCTGGCTGGATGTATCATAATACCAAGTTTTAGAGGTCAACGCTTTCAACCAACCCTTTCAATTTCACCCGAAAACCTCTTGGGACAGGTGTTGTGTTGTCTTTGTGTTGTGCGTAGTGCTTGTGAACCTACAGGCCACTGCATTTTTTTAAAATCCTCACAGGCTTTGAGTGGGATAGGCAGTCCTTACGACCACAATTGTGACTAGAACTTCCCATGGCTAAACAAGATGATGTGAGTCACACTGAATTTTAAGGCCCGTTGTGCCACGGTGGTTAAGCAACTCTGTCATTATGTGAACCATGCGATCCTTGAGTGAACCCGGCTTCCCCCATTGAGTAGGCTTGTCCGAAGTTGGCAGGGAAGACCGCAAACAGCAGTGACATAACTGTCGCAAATACAGGCCAGTTTCCAAGGGGCCAAATTTGCATCGTGTGACCCTGGAGCTGTCGGAACAGTCATAAATGCCAAGGACCGGTTCTGAGTCACTTACTTCAGTGCCGTAACTTCAAACAGCCACCAAACGATTGGTTGTGAGTGGAAGAACAGCTGCATTTAGAGGCAGCCCCATTCAGAGGGATTGCAGTAGTCCAGCTGAGCCGTGATTGCAACCTTGAGCCACCTTGCAAGCGGCTCTTGCTACAGGGAAGAGTAGGGCCATCTTGTGGGGCTAAACAACGCAAAGGAACATCATGTGCTGTTCTCCTTGGCTCTGGGTACATCGTAGGCAGACAAACAGGGTGGGAACTAACACTTCCCATGTCATCCCCCCACCCACCCCCCCAGCTCCAGGCTAGGCTTGTTCCCAAGGAATCATAAAGATGAGCCTTTGTGGGCACCAGAATTCCTGGGCTGTCCTCGTTCACAAGCATTTTTTACCCCCCGGTAATAAAAAATTACCCAGAAGGGGTGATTACTCGATTTGGACCTGCAGCTGAATTGGAGGAAGGGGGTGGGGGCTTGCATCCTGCTGAGCTCTGCTTCCCGTGGTATAATTATCCCAAAGGGGGCTGTCAGGGGGGGAAAAAAGGGGCAGGATTTGGCACTTGAAGAGGGGGAACGGGGTTGGCAGCCGAGAATTCATCGGAGCTATTAACTGGTAATTACAAAGCACCAAAGTCACAAACCCGGGAGCTGGGTGCCTGTGAAGAGCTGGAGATGAAAGCAGAGGTAATTATGGAAGCCACAGGCGGCCGGCTGAGCACTGATAAGTAATGCTTCTTGAGCCATTTATGGGTTGTTGGGAGCTTGCGAGGGGGAAGAACATGGGGACGGGAAGGTAAGGGAGTAGGAGCCGCTAGCTTTCCAGACAGCCTGGTCGATTTATGCTCAGTGGGGAGAGTCAGAACCTTGGAGTAACAAGATAAGTTCCAGCAGGATTACATTGTTAGAAACGTGTTTCTCAGCCTTGGCAGCTTGAAGCCACGCGGACTTCAGCTCCCAGAATCCTTCAGCTGGCAGAGCTTTCTTTTGGTTCTCTTTGTGTTTGTTTTCTTGCAGACATTTCATGGGGAGCATCCTCGGGGCTAGAAGGGCGTGGGGTTTGTGGGGAGGGGAGGAGGAAGAAGAAGAGGAGGAGGACTGTGGGGTCCTTGCAGCTCTCTGAGCTTGGTTGTTTCCTTGCAGACCTTTCATGACCCAGCTGGGTAACCTCATCAGTGTTAGAAACAAGGAGTGTTGTAGCCACCAGCGTGGAGAAGACATTCTTGACCAGAACTGTACACAACACAAAAGGGGAAAGGGGGAAAAGAGATTTGGCCATTCTGAACGTCAGCACATCCAACCTTTTCATGCCTGCGTAGAGTCGCAGTTGACTCAACATTGACAAGGTGGCATCCAAAGAGGGAACTGTTTAGGTGAGATGGTTGGGTAGAAGAGACACCCTGGCTCCCAACATAACCGACTCTATTCTCTTCCTCCTTATCCTCCAACGACTGGAAGAGGACAGCTGCCTCTCCTCTGCCCAGTCCTCCACCTTCCTGCTGATGCAGCTTTCATGCCCAGCTGTGGTAGGAATGAATTGACCTGAGCAGAACTGGGAAGAGGGCCTCGTTTAG